>JBBPBP010009777.1:35375915-35394443 GCA_037974735.1 Cicer chorassanicum | reverse complement strand
GATTAAAAGTAACATAACAACTTTAAGTTTTATCAATAAATAAATAATTTAATTGCATTTAGAGTAATCAAATTTTCAAATTATGTATAGAATTAGTGTTATATATGTATTTATTGTTGAAATGCAATATTAATATGTTTATTTTGATTAATTTTATAAAACATAAATTGATAAAATATTCAATAATTTTCAAAATTTTAATGTTTAGTGTTGAAGAATATAATATCATTGATCAACCTATTCATGAATAAAATAGCTATAAAAAATTAAGTTTACATTATTTTTAACTTTAATATTTGATCATGGTTGATTGATGGTGTGAAATTGATTTAGATGAATCATATCAAATTTGATAAACCACTTTGCTTATAAGCTGAAGACTAGAGGTAAAATGATACGTTAATAGCAAAGATATGATGAAAGTGTGAAAGAATGAAAAAGAATTGCAAATGACTACTTGAATTTTTTTCTTACGTATTAATCAAGTATGTAGTTTGAAATGTACATAAATTCCCCATTGTTTCTATCTAGTGTCAATAAAATAACTCAAAATCGAACACATGTATGCCTAATCTGTGTGGACAATTTATAGTTAGAAAAGTTTGTTAGTTGTAGAGAGGTTTGATCATACTGATGGAGAGATAAATTTTCCATGCAATGAATAGAGTATGTGTGGCTTCATAAAAATGAGTATATATTGGCAACTACTAAAACATTTTAGATGAGATAATATTAATATAGGAAACATTTGTCACCAACTAATTTGTAGGGATAAGTATAGTTAGAATTGGAGGAGTAGTCTTACCGAAAATAAAAAGAAGAAATTGAGGAGTTGTGAAAGTTGATGAGAGTGGGATGATACTAGAATTATTTTCATTAGTAACTATTGTTTGTGGATTTTCAAATAGAGATGTGATGTGGTTTGTGAAATGTAAAAGCTAAATAGAAGAATGGAAAATGTGAAATAAATTGTAGAGACTTGTAAAGGGGGCCATATAAGAATATAAGTTTGTGAATTTTCAATAGAGATGCGATATGGTGTGTGAAATGCAAAAATAAATAGAGGTATCAGAAATGTGAAATGAATTGTAGAGGTTTGTAAAGAATGTCAATATAAACAACATGACATAAATATAATGATGCGGCACATAAGTGTGTGACGTGTCAATTAATAAAATTTGGAGTTTATTTTAAATATAAATAGATATATAGTATCCAAGGCATTGAAGTTTATCGATTTCGTAGAACTTTAGTCAATTCCAAGACTTAGTGCAATCTATTAATGATCTTGATAGCTTGGCTGCTTCCAAAAGGCAAGCACAAGATCCAACTTTTAAGAAATTGACTACGAATTGGTTTTGGCAGCAGTTACGCCTAAAGGAAAGCTCATTCAAACATAAATCAAGGCAATGTTGGACAACATAACCGAAGGAGATGCAAATACTAAGTTTTTTCATGCATGCTTAAAATATAGAAGACAATAGAATCAGATTGTGATGCTTAATTTTGATGATTGTGAAGGTGAAAGACAACAAGGAGGAGTTGAATTGTGTTTGCCAAAATTGATAATTTTTTGATAATTTATAAAATAAATAAAAAACTAGTTCGGTTTCGGTGACTTACTTGAGGCAGCAAGCAATCGGTTTTGGTGGCTTACTTCAGTAGTTGCTTTGAAAAAATTGATAATAATAATAATAACTCTCACACTCTAAGAAAACACTCAAAATATTTCTCATTCGAACAAGTGTTTCTCCCTTTGAACTCTAAGACTACTCTTTTATGCTTTTCGATGATTTTCTGCTTCAGCCTTGAGTATCTATTTAATCTTAAAATGAACTTGGTTCCAACAATCTCCCTCTTTTTTATGATTGTTCTCATAAAATACTTTTATTATCATAAAAACACTAAGTATATAATGAACTTGGTTCCAACAATCTCCTGTTTTTTATGATGACAAAACTTAGTTTAGTTTAGAGAAACAAGAGGTTAAGTGTCTTATGTTAGTAAATGAAGAGAAACTAATTTGGCACAAAAGATTAGGTCATGCAAACCTTAGATTAATTTCAAAATTGAATAAACTTCAACTAGTTAGAGGTCTACCTAAGCTTAGTTACTAAACTGAAATTATGCGTGAAGCTTGTCAAAAAGGAAAACAAACAAAGAACTATTTTACTCCTAAGAACTCAGTCTCTACCTCAAAGCCCCTTGAGCTCTTACATATAGATTTCTTTGGGCCAGTGAAAACAACCTCTCTAAGTGAAAAGTAATATGGATTTGTTATAGTAGATGATTACACTACGTGGACATGGGTAAAATTCTTAAGAAGTAAGGATGAATCCCACAAACTATTTATCATATTTTGCAAACAAATAATGAAGGAAAAGAGTCTTAAGATTGTAAAAATTAGAAGTGATCATGGAGGAGAATTTGAAAGTTTTTGTGATGAGAATGGAATCTCTCACAACTTCTCATCTCCTAGAACACCCCAACAAAATGGAGTTGTAGAAAAAAAAAATAGATCACTCCCATAAATGGCCAGAACCATGTTAAATTATATGAATGTTGCAAAACACTTTTGAGCTGAAGCAATTAATACCGCATGTTATATTCAAAATAGAGTCTTAATTAGATCTATATTGAATAAAACACCATATGAATTGTGGAAAGATAAAAAGCCTAACATATCTTATTTTAAACAATTTGGTTGTACTTGTTATATGTTGAACACTAAACATAACCTTAGTAAATTTGAATCTAGATCTCAAAAGTGTACCTTCATTGGATACTCTGAAAGATCTAAGGTTTATAGAGTGTTTAATACGGAAACTCATATTGTGGAAGAATCCATACATGTTAAATTTGATGACAAACAGCTTGACCTTGAAAAGTCAAAGCAAGATGATGATAGTGCAAGTTTATTGGAACCAAAGGAAACATATGTAGACAAATCAGAAGAACTTGAAAAATAAGAGGATACAAGCAAATTAGAATAATATGATAAATCTTTAAAGGATAAATTTGATCAAGTCAGAAATAGTCAAGATAAGTCAGAAGGAATATCGGGATGGAAGTACAAGTCATCTTATCTTGAAAGTCTAATCACTGGAAGTGCAAGTCATCCTTTAAGGACCAGATCATCACTAAAAGATATCACTTTGTTTAGCTTACTCTCATCAATTGAGCCTACCTCTATTGATGAAGCATTGGCATATGATGGATGGGTTCTTGGAATGCAAGAATAGTTAAATGAATTTAAGAGGAATGATGTTTGGGATCTAGTACCTAGACCAAAGAAGAACATTATTAGAACCAAGTGGGTTTTGAGAAACAAGTTAAATGAAAAAGGTGAAGTGGTCAGAAACAAGGAAAGACTTGTTGCACAAGGCTATAGTCAACAAGAGAGCATTGATTACACTAAGACATTTGGTCCAGTAGTCAGGTTAGAAGCTATTTGTATCCTACTTTATTTTGCTACAAATGATAACATTACATTATTTCAAATGGATGTTAAAAGTGTTTTTCTAAATGGTTATATAAGTGAAGAAGTCTATGTTAACCAACCCTCAGGTTTTGAAAGTTTTGAATTTCCATATCATGTTTTTAAACTTTTGTATGGTGTAAAACAAGCACCTAGGGCATGATATGATAGACTTAGTAACTTCTTACTTAAAAATAACTTTGAAAGAGGACAAGTAGTTTTTAGAAAATCAATAAGAGATGACATTCTTATTATTCAAATTTATGTTGATGACATTATTTTTGGATCTACTAATGTCACTCTATGACCAAAATTTTCTAAATTGATGCAGCTTGAATTTCAAATGAGTATGATAGGAGAACTTAAGTTCTTCTTAGGGATACAAATTCAACAAAGTCAAAAAGGTATATTCATTCATCAAACTAAATATACAAAAGAGCTTTTTAGAAAGTTTAAGATGAGTGATTGCAAACCTGTGGCTACACCATTGCACCTTACTTGTTCACTTGAAAAAGATGATTCAGGCGAAAAAGTTGACCAAAAAACCTATAGAGGAATGATAGGATCCCTACTTTACCTTACCGCTTCCAGATATGACATCATGTTTAGTATATGGGCAAGATTTCAAGCTGACCCTAGGGAATCACATTTAATTGTTGTTAAGAGAATCATTGGATACCTAAAAGGTGTTGGGAAAAAACCAGAGATAATTAGAAATAACTATCTCAATAATGCGGAATATTTTCCCCCACCTGTGCAGATAAATGGCCAAACAGAAAGTAATAATTGGCAGAAAATTAAATGAGACAAACACAATTTTAACGTGGAAAACTTCCCTCAAATTGAGAGAATAAAAACCACGGGACCTTGTCCAGTAAAAACTTCCACTATAATAATTAATGGGTACACGAGAGTCTTCCTAATAACAATAGGGAATATCAATCAACCTTCCTAATAACAATAGGGAATATCAATCAACAACAATAGCCTTATAATAACCTTCCACTAAAGTGGGTATACAAAAATAACTCTCAGAGAAAGTAAAACTATTACCACCACCGGAACTGAATTCCTTTCCTTTTCTCTGGTTGCCGTGCGTGCGGTTACTGTTGTTTGCCTTTTCGTTAGCCTTTGCCCTTAGGGATTTGAGATCCCGTTCCTTCCTTTTATTTTCCTTTACATGGGTCAAGCCCAATAAACCATATATTCCTTTTTTTTTCTTTTTCTTTCATTTTAATAATAATAATTATAATATTAATAAACTTGGTGGGTTCCACTTGGGGAGTGATCCCACCCAACAAATCTCCCCCTCACGACTCAAGTGGGAAGGTACTGCTCAACCATGCCTGCATTCTTTCTACAGTATATCATCTTTGACACAGGTAAGGTCTTCGTCATCATATCTGAACCATTCTCATCAGTATGAATCTTCTCAATTAGAAATGATTTCATTTCCAGTGCGTCTCGTATCCAATGATACCGCACCTCAATATGCTTCGACTTTGCATGAAAAGTCGGATTCTTGCTAAGATGGATTGCACTCTGACTGTCGCAGAATAAGACAAACTTATCTTGCTTGAGGCCTAACTCATGCAGGAATTTCTTCATCCACAAGAGTTCTTTGGAAGCTTCAGTTGCTGCAATGTACTCAGCTTCAGTAGTAGATAAAGCAACGCACTTTTGTAATCTTGATTGCCAAGACACAGCTCCCCCTGCAAACGTCATCATATAACCAGAAGTAGATTTTCTAGAATCAATATCACCTGCCATATCTGCATCTGTGTAGCCATCCAACACAGGTTCACCACCTCCATAACATAAACACACTTTGGAAGTGCCTCTAAGGTATCTGAGAATCCACTTCACTGCTTGCCAATGATCTTTACCAGGATTAGAGAGAAACCGACTAACAACTCCAACTGCATGAGCAATATCTGGCCTTGTGCATACCATAGCATACATCAAACTACCAACTGCGGATGCATAAGGAACCTTCTTCATCTCTTCTTTGTCTTTCTCACTTGTAGGACATTGATCAGAATTCAATTTAAAATGAGTAGCAAGTGGAGTACTGACAGGTTTACAATTGCTCATGTTAAACCTCTCTAACACCTTCTCAATGTAATTGTGTTGAGATAACCACAATTTATTATTCTTCCTATCACGAGTAATTCTCATGCCCAAAATTTGCTTTGCAGGACCCAAGTCTTTCATTGCAAAAGACTTGTTCAAATCTTTCTTTAAAGATTGAATCTTTTTAGTGTCATGACCAACAATCAACATGTCATCCACATATAATAAGAGAATAATATAATCACCATCAGAGAATTTCTTTCATTTTAATAATAATAATTATAATATTAATAAACTTGGTGGGTTCCACTTGGGGAGTGATCCCACCCAACAAAAGGCACTACCAACCTTACCTTGTTCTACAAGAAATCTCCTAAGTACAAACTGAGTGGATACTATGATTCTAATTATGTTGGAGATAAACTTGAGAGAAAGAGCACTAGTGGCAACTGCACATTTTTAGGTGACAACTTAATATCTTGGTCAAGGAAGAGAAAAAACATCATTGCAATGTCAACAGCAAAGACTTAGTACATTTCAGCAGCTGGCTGCAGCTCTCAACTAGTTTGGATGAAGCATCAACTTGAAGACTACAAAATCCTAGAATCCAATATTCCCATCTATTGTGATAACACTTCTGTCATTTGACTAACCAAAAACCTTATCTTACATTCTAGAGCTAAACACATAGAGATCAAACACCACTTCATTAGAGACTTTCTTCAAAAAGGGGTACTAAATATTCAGTTTGTAGACATTGAACACCATTGGGTTGACATATTCACCAAACAAATACCTGAACATAGGTTTGACTTCATCAAGAAAAACCTTAATCTTACCTTCATACCTGACTGATGTTATGATAATTTCAAAGTGGTTTAGTTTTACATTAGTTTTTATATTATCTTGTAATATGTTATATTAAAAAAAAAAAAAAAGTCTCACTTTCAAGTCTTTTTGTATGATGAAAAAAGGGGAAAAAGTATATATGATAAAGTGGGGAGAAAATGATACTTAGACTTAGGGGGAGCCATAAGTTAGGGGAAATCAAAGAAATACAAAAGAAAATTGTTATAAAAAAAACTCTAAGTATAAAATGAATTTGGTTCCAACAATCGCCCCATTTTTTATGATTGTTCTCGTAAAATACTTTTGTTGTCATAAAAATTATAAGTGTAAAACGAACTTGGTTCCAAGATATTGCCCCGTTTAAGGTGTTGCGGTATTTAAGGCAGAAATAAAAAATTACTTTGAAAGCGAATTCAAAAAGCTACAATCAAAAGATCACTTCTTGATAATGTGTTTTCTTAATATGCTCTTGGATCATGATAGGGGGCTATTAGAAGTTCCTTTTCTAGAAGAAGTCATTAAAGAGATAATCTAGAAATGAGTCTAATAGGCTAGGTCTCGATTGCTTTAATTTCAAATTTTTGAAAGAATGTTGTGATATCATCAAGAAACGATAATTATTTTTTATTAAAAGTCGATTTTGAAAAAGTTTACAACTGCGTTTATTGGGGATATATGGATTTTGGTAGTAAAGGGATTACGTGGATTAAGGCTTGCATTTTTTCTAGCAGTATGTCAATGATTGTTAATGGCAGTCTGACTGACGAATTTTTGGTGGTGAGAGATTTCAGGTAGGGGGATCATCTTGCTCA
Organism: Cicer chorassanicum; assembly: GCA_037974735.1. Taxonomy (NCBI): domain Eukaryota; kingdom Viridiplantae; phylum Streptophyta; class Magnoliopsida; order Fabales; family Fabaceae; genus Cicer; species Cicer chorassanicum. Next base: position 35,387,231 of record JBBPBP010009777.1, on the reverse strand, counting down.
TTTTTTATTCTTGATTGCTTTTGAAGTATTAATTGGGTTGATGCGGTTCGCTGTTCCACAAGAGGTTTTTGTGGGGTTTCAGGTTAATGATTCCTTGAACTTTAATATTCTCCAAATGCTAATGATATCATCCTGCTAGGTGGAGGTTCTTGGGAAATTTGTAGTGTATCAAAACAATTCTTAGAAGCATTGAAATAGTTTCTAGGCTAAAGGTCCTTTTTGTAAAAGTATACTGTTTGTTATCAATCTTGACGAAAGTTTTTTTTGGTAGTTGCATCTGCCTTTTTATCACGTGTTTCTAGTTTAATCCCTTTTAAATTCTTTGGCTTGCCGGTGGGATACAACTTGGCTACCTGTCATTGAGAATATGAGGACAAGATTAAGTTCTTGGAAGGGGAGAGACATTTGGAGGAACCTAATTGGTTTACTTCTAACATTTGTTGCAATGTTGGAAACGGGGAGAATATTGATTTTTGGATAGATAAGTGGTGTGGGGATGTCCCTTATGCAATTTATTTCCTAAATTATTTGTTCTATCAAATAATCAATTTGCGAAGATTCAAGATATAAGAATCTGGACTGATTTAGGTCAGAAGTGGCAGTTGGGTGATTTGAATATGGCAGCAAATTCCACTTTTGTTACTCATCAAATTAGCGAGCTTTATGATATGCTTTGTGGGATACATCTTGATCCTAACATGTGTGATCGGTGGATTTGGATTGCTATAGAGCACATGGTTTTATGATTAAAAGTTGTTATATTGTTCTTAACCATAGCAACTTAGTAGACCTAACTTGGATTAAGACTTTACTTTGGAAAAACAAGGTACCTTCTAATGTTTTTTTTTTTCGGTTGGAAACTTTTGTTATATAGTCTGCCAACTTGTGATGAACTCTTGAAAAGAAGTGCTTTAAACTCTAGCTTTAGTTCATCTTGTGTTCTATCCTTTAGAGAGCTTGCAAGTTGTTCTCATTTATGCTTTAAAGTTGTTCTTATTTTTTAGAGTAAAGTGAAGAATATAAATAATATTGTTTTTGATATCAAATATTATCTTGGATGTGACTTGTGAGTAGTATGTAAAGCGTTGTCGTCTAATTGAAATACCCCTTGAACACCCTTTTAATTCATTTTGATTATATAAAAAAAATATATAGCATATTTCACATAAAAAAAAGAAGCTATTTAGCCATGTTCATAGTCGTGGCTAAATTGCCAATTGACCGTGACAAATAAAGTTAGTCACGCTAACTATGGCCATGGCATAGCAGAGCGTTGCAATTTGTTAGTCACAGTTAAATGTTAGATTAGCCACACCTTAAAGAGTCGTGGTAACATGTTTTTACCAACGATTATTTTATAGTTAACCACGGCTCAAATCGTGTTAAATGATATAAAAAAATAAATTTTCTGTTTTTGCTTTTGTCACGGGCCAACCGTGGCTAAATGTTTTTTTATATATATATATATTTTTTATATCAATTGCAGGTCTATAGAGTTGAACCAAACATTTTATAATAAACTAACCAAAGTAAAAACCCATAAAATATGTCATAAACATAACTAATTATATATTTGCAACATATCAGAAATACATTCTTAACAAATATAGCAACAATAACTAATTAGCATTCTAAAACCATCATTAACATAAAAGTATAAAGTAGTTTATACCAACATAAAAACATAAACTAGTAGTCAAACATTCTAAAATCTTATACATAAACTAATGAAACATACAAAAATTGTCGACGACATCAAAATAGTCTAGAGCAACAGCAAAAAACAATCCACTGAACATCACATTCCTTCCATTTGCATGCAGACAACAAAAAACACAACCTTCTATTTGTAGTCCAAAAATCAAGGTGAACTTTACTCGTTAATTACAAGAATTAGAACCTGCCAAGTCGAAGAATAATGTAAGCAAATGTTTACTAACTAACACTAATGAATGAGTATCATTTAAATAATATTAATCACTATGTTAAGAAATAGAACATGATATTTGCTAGTGACTTAAAGTATGGATCTAAGTGCAGAAACTCTTATTAACACCAATTTGTATATATTATAAGAAATTATATTACTAAGGTGGAGGGACACCTTGGTTGAAAGTAGGTAACTCCAATGAATTTGCTTTGCATAAAATTAAGGAGAACTTTAAGTTGATTTTGTGTTTGTGAAAGTTGCTCCTTAGTCTCTTCATATCCATTTAGCTTTTCTTTCAAAGTGTGCACTTCCTTTTGTAACTCCTCAACATTTTTTTGGCTAGAGCTACCAACATTGCCAAATTGAGTGAAATATCTGCACGTTTTGAAAACACTCGTGGGGCAAACACCAACACCTAAACCACACACTCGACCTGAATGCTCAACTCCGTACACTTTTCCAGTAATATCATTTGGATAAGCATTAATATATGGTGGAACACCTTAAGTGGCAACACGTTCTTGATCTTGAGACAAGTTCTCTGATATCTTTTCCTAGAAGAGAAATAAAAGTCGGATAAATTCCACCATACTGGCAGGTAACAAATGCTTTATAAGCAATAACAATGTTATCTTTATTACTTATTGCGATGGCTTTTCCTTCCTCATTCACATAGTTTCCATTCTTTTTAAGCAAATACTTTAATAAAATATAAATCAATATCTAACTTTCATATACAAATACTTTAATATATTTCAAAAATAAAACTTATGGATTTAACTTACCATATGACGACCCCTTCTTGCGTTGCTCATGCTACCCCTAGCATGTGAGACTTTAAGCATCTTTCAATTTTTCATATTTTGCTCACTTAGTTTCTACAATTTTCAAATGTTAGTCATTACATGCATTTAATATAAAACGTAAATGTACTTTGTTCACTATGTAAACATAATGCAACAAATATTTATACCTTCATTTGTGGTTTTTTATAGTAATTAACAAAAGCAATCCAATCATTTTCAAGTAGGTCTTCCTTACTTTTGTTAAGGTAAGTATTTACATCGTAACTTATATTTATAGGCCTTTCATCTTTCTCCTAGGATTGTCCATGTCTATTTGATACCATCAACATAATTATACACAAAATGATCCTTGCAAGATTATATAAACATATCAATCTTCAATGACAAGAAATACAATAAAAGAAATGTTCTATGAAGTTTAGATAATAATTTGGCTTGCCTGATATAGGAAATAAATTCGACAAAATAATGGATTCACTGCTAGCACTAACCCTATTGTCATCATCATTGTGTCTTGGTCTATTGAACCTTGTTTCAACATGACCATCCTCAAAATATGTTGAACAAAATGTAAGGCATTCTTCCATAATGTATCATTCAGTTATACAGCCTTCTGGTGCAGCCTTGTTATGAACATATGATTTTAAATGGCCAAGGGTTCTAAAAATGAAAGGATGTAAGTCTAATAAAATAAAACAATTGCAATTTTAATTAACTTAATACAAAATACAATATACCTTTCAACAGGATACATCCGTCTATAATGCACAAAACCGTCAATCATTGCTTCTTCTCCAAGATGAATGACCAAATGAACCATAATAGTGAAAAAAGATGGAGGAAATATCATTTCCATATGGTAAAGGGTCAAAGCAATTCGTTGTTGGAGTTTCTGCATATGCTTCACATCTAAAACTCTACTTGATATTTTTCTAAAGTAGTTACATAGTTCAATCAACACAGAACTAACTTCTTTATGAAGAGTTTTTCTAAAATCAATTGGAAAAAAATGTTCCATTAGAATATGCAAATCATGACTTTTAAGACCCGAGACATTACGCTTCTTAGCATCAACACATCTAGAAATGTTTGATGCGTAACTATAAGGAAAAACCACATTTTTTAGAATCTGTAGGAAAATATCTTTCTCTGAATTTTTTATTTTAAAGCATGATTGAGAAAGCTTTTCCCTAATTCCCATTGCCTACAAGTCATTACGAGCTAGAAGATTGTCTTTTGTTCTATTTTTCTCATCAAGTACCGTGAACAATACATTGTCAGAAACATTCTTCTCTATGTGTATTGGATCAAGGCAATGCCAAATAAGATTATGCTCCCAATAAGGTAGATCGCAAAAGATACTCTTTTTCTTCGATTGTAGTGGGCCTTCTTCACTCGTACCCTAATCTCATAACCTTTTGCGACTATATTCCTCAATTTGTCCAAGCACCTCTGAACGTGACATTGGAACATGGACAGATCTAAACTCCAAAGATTCATCAAATGAATTTTTGTTGTACCTATACGTGTGATCAAGTGGTAAATATCGACGATGCCCCATGAAACCATTTTTTCTACCAAATTTCAACCTTTTAGATTATGTATCAAATCTTTATGATGGGCAAGCAAACAATGTGTGTGTATTCCACCCAAATAAGTTATCAAGACTAGGAAAATCACTAATAGTACAAAACAAGCTAACACATATGAAACATTTCATTTGTAGAGGAATCATAAGCTTCCACACTATTCCATAATATTTTTAACTTTGCAACTAAAGGTTGTAGGTAAAGATCAATACTATTACCAGGCATCTTAGGGCTAGGAATTATCATTGACATGATAAGAGAAGTTTGCTTCATACAATACCATGGAGGGTAGTTATAAAGGTTCAACATCACAGGGCAAACACTATAAGTAGAACTTAAAGTTCCAAGTGGATTGAAACCATCTGTAGTCAATCCAAGTCTTACATTACGAGGATCTGAAGCAAAGTTTGGATAAAATGAATCAAAGTCCTTCCATGCTTTACTATCAGGGTTTGCCAGCCATTTCAATAGCTTTGATGTTTTAGGAGACATGTATAACCTTTTCAACCTAGGTATAAGTGGACAATATCGAAGTACTTTAGCGTGTTTTGTCTTCTTTTTCTTTTGGAAGTCTATTACATCATTTTCACCACCGTCGTTTTCATTTGATTTCCTTCTAGACATATTACACTTCTTACATTTATCTCTCTTCTCATCCCCAATACAACATGCAATTATTTGGACATGCATGAATTTTCTCATAGCTTAGACTTAACATCTTAATCATTTTTTTTGCTGCATAGAAAGATCTTTGTAGTTTAGCATGGGGAAAAGCATCATTTAGAAGCTCAATGATCATTGGAAATGTCTTATCAGTAACCCCACATAAAACTTTTGTATGATATAGACGAACAACGAATGACAATTTGTTATATTTTGTGCAACCATTATAAAGTTCTTGATTCCCATCTTCCATCAACTCTCTAACTTTTTTAAAATCCTCATAACTTGCATCCTTTGCACCCATAGGGTGGTTACTATTAGGAATATTTGATCGCCCATCTTTCAACATATCTTGCATTGGATATTGCCTATCTAAAGAATCTTTTCTTTGGTTCACTAATTCAACATTGGATTGCACACATTTTTTCCCATGCATGTACCAAAATGTGTACTTGGTTGGAAAACCCATTTGTAAGAGATGACTAAACACCTCAACTCTATCATCCTTATGACTAAATTTGCATGCAATACAATGACACCAAAATTTATTTGAAAACGCAAAATCCAAAAATTGTTTTACCCCATTTAAGAACTCTTTTGATCTCATTGGTTTGTCAGTCCAACTCTTATCAATCATAGTTGGATGAATCCTTCTCATATTTGAATAAAATTATTAAGGCATTTAAGGTATCAAATAATAATATAGAAATTAAGTTTTACTAATATACAATCATAAACTATTCACACAAGCAATCTAACAAATTGTATTGCACATAGATCAAAACTTATATTCTAGAAAATTAGAAAGATAGATAAAAACTTAAGTTTCAAAACAAATAAAAACTTAACTTTATGAACAAAACTTAATCATATTTCATCAAACCTATGAAAGAAAAGAAAAAGAAAAAAAACTAACCAAACAAAATAGGATTATGCAAATAAGCAATGCAAACTCATTCGATTGTAAAAATTAAAAATAAACTAAATGAGCTTCTATCCTTTGAAATGGCAAAAGTAATTTGAAAATATCTTTTAGTTAAATTGTAGTTAATTATGATGGTAGATGCATAATCATGTGGCAGTTATAGGACCAACAACAATATTGTGGTATTGAATGTTTAGTGAAGTACTGACAATAGGAAAAACAGGTTTGGTAGAAAGTAGAATGCTAAAATGTTATGTATGTTTACATTGGTTTTTAAATTAAATTATTTTATTTTTTTAGTTCAATTAGGTTTCCTTAAAAATATTCTCTTATGAAATACATTTCATGTTTAGATGAAGTACAATTTTGATCCATGTAAAGTATAAGAAACATCATGTCATTAATCACAGTGTCGGATTTTATATTTTTTCTATAATAATAATTACCTCCACAACAATGTCCTAATAAAGCTCAAAATAAAACTAAAAATATCAAGTATTTATGCAGTTTATCTAGGACTGTGCGAAGAATTCGGTTATGTGATCAAAATCTATAACCAGATCTAAATCTATTTTAAATAATCCGTTAAAATAATATGGTTATAATTTAATTCATTTACCAATCGGTTGGATATTCATTCATGTTTTATTTTTAAATTTGAATTTAATCCGGTTATTATCAATTTTATTTTTTGATTTGAACCTTAAATCCTTTCTTGGAATCCTAATTTCTTTCTCTAAATTGTAATTTACATACAATTTAAATTGAATTAGCAAGATGTTCTATTTCTCTCATTAACACAATAAAAAATTTGCTACTTCTTCTCCAATTTCGACGACAACGAGGTCGCCATTCTTGAACTTCACTCCATTCTTCCATTTATCTCTTCCTTTTCTTATCTATTCCTTTTCTACATTTCAATCTTTTTCTAACTTAACAATACTTTGTGTTTTTCCCCATTTCTACGGGTATTAAGTTATGTATATTCTTCCCGTAGCACTGATTTTTAGTAGAAATTTCACCATTTTCATGACCTTAATAAACTCTTATCTTTTCACTTCAAAAAACCTATTTCCTAAAAACATATTTGCCTTTTTTTATAAACTAAAGTTCATACCTTCAATTTTAAAATAATGCATAAAAACATGATTCATTTTTAATTACTTCATTTTGTACAAATTAGTCTTTTTGTTCATCTTAGGCTTTTCTTTTCTGTTTTACTTTTGGCATCTTACATAAGTTTAACCATTTTTTTCTTTTATATTTATATAAATGTTACATATTATATATATATATATATATATATATATATATATATATTTTAATATTTCATCATGTTGTAAAACATTTATTCATTTCTCGTCTTTCATTTTATCTGAGGATGAATGTCAAATTTGGAAAGTGCTGTTGATTGTGGTATAATACGTTGTATAAATTGTAATTTACACACACTCATTATTGATTGGATTATATAGTGAGGATTTGTTTAAGGTAATGAAGAAAAAATTATGCTCAAGCTTGATCGTAATGTTGTCATCATAGTTTCATAATGCATTAGAAATTAACAAGTTATATCAAGTTTTCCGTATATAATGTCAAATTTAATTAAAAGTATACAAATCAATTAAAATTAACTAGATTTTAACCGATTTAAAAAAAAAATCGATTTTAAAATTGAATTTGTCGAAATCGGTTGCATAATTAAAAATCAGTTATTTAACCATAACCAATTTTACAACCGATTCTATAACCGGTTTTAAACCAAAAACTAAATTTACTTATAAATTTTAATCCATACAATAATTTTAAAATAGATATGGTTTGGTATTAAAAAAAAAACGGGATAAACGTGATATATATCAAGTATTTAATGTCATATGTAAACCAAAAATGTGAAAGTCTACCTTGATTTGATTTTACCTAAATTATAATTTTTTTTAACTCAACATAAATGTAATAATTAAGTTTAGAGGGCATATAATGCAAATTTTATAACCTACTACAAACCCAAAATCATAACCATAGTCAAAATGATTGATACAACGTTTTAAAAGAGAAAACAAAATGGATTTTCTCAATCACAATTACACAATTACAAAGATAATTAATAACAACCATCAACAAAAAAATCATCCTTTTTCCAATGAACATGCTGCAGTTTTCTCACAAATTTTCCAAAAAAAAATATCTATGAAAGATCAACTACAAACTCAATAATCTCTAACTCTAAAAACAAAACACAAAATTCTCTAACTACCCCAATAAAGAGACACAACCTAAAAAACATAATCAACAAACAAGTTTGTAACATTCAGAACATGAAGATAGTGACGGATCTTGAACTATAACATCAGAGTGGCCAAATATTGAAAACTTTAATGAATAAATAAAAGTATAATATTGTATTGTATATAAGAATTTTAAATTGTAAATTTACAAAAATATATTGGAGAGAGACGTAGTAAATCAAATTTTAGTAAATATTTTTAATAATTAAAAATTAGTTGATATTTAGGTTGGAAAATTTATTTTATTTTATAATTAGAATAGTTATTTTTGTAATTTTTTTATAAATTATTCCATCCGATTTTTTTTTTATAATACACGTCTAAGTTATAATTTAGTCTACAAAAAAAATTAGGCCTTATTCTAATCTTAAAAATTGAGACTAATAAAAAAAAGTACAATTTTAATAATTAAAAAAATTAGTAAAATAAATTTTAATTCATATACACATATCAATCCAATGAGGATCAACACATACCAATTTCCATGTCATTGTTAGATTAATTCATGTAACAAGAAACAATGCACATATAGTATGTTATCTTCACATATTAGACTAAAACATACATCTCGACAACATAACTCAACAACCGCAATTCAACTCAAAAAATACACCGAACTCAAAATTAAAACAACATACACCACAGTATTTCGGTATCTATATTAATAAATATATCTATTAACATATTTCATATCAGATCTACTTGAAATTCATATTATAATATATCAAACCACGTAAACCGCAATTATCGTATAGACTTATATAATTTATTTTCAACATTTTTGTGATAGTTAATAGTTATTCTTTTTTCAAATTTTTGTAAATATTATTTTCTTATAAATTTTAAATAATTCTATATATTCAATTAAATTCACTACATCAAATGATTTCCACAATGATAAGAATAATTCTGATTTAATTTATATTAATTTTTTTTACAAATTATAATATTATAAATATATAAATAAAAAAATATTAGTGAAAATTTTGATATTGCCGTATCTCCCAATAAAGTTTTTGAAGAAGAACAGTTTGTTATCATCTGCAAAAGTTAAAGTAAATAAAACACAACGAGAGAAGATAACAAGTGATGAAGGATTAATCGGAGAAAAAATGATAAACTAATTTATAATAAAAAATAAATGGGTGTAAGTTGAATAAATTTATCCAATTTTTAAATTTAATTTATAATTCAACCAGTTGAACAAAACGGCAATACTTGAACTTAATATATACTATGCATACTTGTGCAAAATAACTGTATAATAATTGATCAATTCGAGTATTGGTTTTTATTAAAACCGACCCAACCCGTATACATCCTTAAATAAATAGATGAAAAATTGGTAAAAATAAAATTTGATAAAACGAATAAAATTGATAAAAATGATAACAATGCAAATATGTTATGTTATAGTTAAATAATTTACAGAACTCAAGATACATTTTGAAAAATAAAATTATATACCTAATCCCACATCAACATTTATTACTTTCTAATTAATCTTCTTAATTTTCTAATTAATAAATGTATTACTTTTTCCCACATCAACATTTATATATTATATATTAAGTTGATCAAATTATTTTTATCGATATATTTATCTTTTCATTTAATCCCCTTAAATTTAATAAATTATTTTTCTAAATTTTTTAATTTTAATTAAAATTAAAATCATTATCAACTCTCCATCACCAAAAAAAATCCCTCTCCGCAGTCTTTCTATCTTTATGAGAAGAACTTTTCATCGTTCCTCTAATTTGTTGGTGTTTGCGTCTTGGTGCCGTTTTCAGATTCTGATTCTTAATGAACCAACAACGGTGATAAATGATGAAAAAAGACGGTGAAAAAATAACTAGAGAATAAAATTGGTTATTTTTTGTATATAATCTAATAAATAAATATTAATTAGTTTTAAATTAGAATAAAAATATAAAACTTTAAAATATAGTCAAACTACTTATAGATAATATGTCAATAAACTATTGATGATTTAATTTGATATAATGAGATATCAATTTTCAGTTATGCAGTAAAAATCTCCAAAAATAATTTATTATATAAAAGAAAATAAACCTAATATCTGCGCAAAAGATGTAGTAAAAATTACGATTAGTATAATTCTAAATAAATTATTTGATCCTATTTCTAAATCCAAACAATGATTTTCACCACCAAGAATCCAATCCATAACTACAATACTTTTTAACGATCTTCGCCTTCGCCGTTAACCGATCCACCGTCACATTACACTCCACCTTAACTCTGATCTTCCACGTCTTAACTGATCCTATTTTGAATTTCACAGGTAAATTCATCTTCAACGTTAACGGCACGCTTCGTTTCTTAATAGCATTAACCATCTTCCTCCTATCTGAACCCGAAAGTGCGACGCCTTTACCTTTCAACACCGTCTTAAACACCGTCACTTTATTTGACGGCTGATAAAACGCCGGTAAAGCTCCGTTACAGAGCCTGACATCTCTGTAAAACATTTCAACTGTACTACCATTCTCGTAGTAGATTCCAATTTTTTCGTTCCCGTTATCGGTTCTAGCGGATACGTCAAACTCCGGCGAAATAGCAGACAACGACGATGTGAGATTCATTCCCTTGACGGTGACGAGTTCGATGGAATAGTTAGGTTTTTCCAGTCGGAGAATTAAGTAAAATACACAAGCAGTGATGGCACTGAGCACGGCCAGACAGAATAAAGCAAAAATGAACCAACAGAATAAACGCCGGCATCGGCGCCGGCGATTTTCCTGTAGAGTGTAGTTGCCGAAAAGACGGACATCATAACTTTCCGACAGGTGAACAGGTCTTGGCGGCGGCCGTGGGCTGGCAATTTCATCAGACGACGTAGTTTGCTCCTCGTCGTCTGAAAATGCATAGATGTTATTGTGATGAACTCGTTCAATCATTGGGTGAGTGAGTGAAATTGTGAATGTTTTGCACAGTTTGCAGGTTGTTAAGTAGGGAATGGAAAACAACCGTGTCCGCAAATACAGATATATATATATATATATATATATATATATATATATATATATATATATATATATATATATATATATATATATATATATATATATATATATATATATATATATAT
>JBBPBP010009777.1:35359818-35375531 GCA_037974735.1 Cicer chorassanicum | reverse complement strand
GTTTTATATATATCGTTATGATTTTTTTTGAAAACTATCTATATGAAGATCGATTCATAATTTATGGTGTTTTTAATATGGAAGATATATTCAGCAAAAACAACAATCGAAGATATTATGTCAAAAATTATTGAAGAAAATATTATTCTCTTTTAGAAATCTATCATTAAACCCAAATTGAATGGATCATTTTTGGTAATTGAATAGAGAGTAAGCGACAACTACTACTAAAATATAATTTTGTTGCTATATAGTTAAATGTAGTAATTATAAGAGAATATTCGAGGCTTGACTAATTAACAGATTTTTTTTAACAACCAATGTTTGTTATGTTAATATATAATAGGTAGTATACTGTAGTTATATTAATAACATATTAATTGATATTAGAATTGAATGTTACATGTAACTATTTTGGTGGGTTGGGTTATATATTTTTAAAGTGCTTGATAAATGGGTTGTACTACTACTACTACTATCAAGTTTGTTGTATTGTTTTGATAGTTAGCTTCATCAACCTTGTATATAAGCTCGTGGTCGATAATGAATGACATATGAATTGATATGGATTCATTCTAGTTCCAACAAGTGGAACCAGAGCTCCCATATGGAGCCTGTATTGATCAACAAATTTCACTAAGAGAGTTGTTACAAGAAGAGCAAATTTGTGAGTGTAAACATGAGTGTGAGTAAGAGCAAGTTTGTGAGTATAAACACGAGTGTGAGAGTTATCAATGGCAGAGGACAAAACATTTATTCATCCTGCATTTCCAAAATTTGATGGACATTATGACCATTAGTCCATGCTGATGGAAAATTTGCTTCGCTGAAAGGATTATTGGAGCATTATTGAAGACGGACTTCAAGTGATTTCAGAAGCAACGACACCAGCACATATCAAGAATGTAGAGGAAGCAAGATTAAAAGATTTGAAGGCAAAAAACTATATTTTACAGGTGATTGATAGAGGCATTATTGAAACCATTCTTAATAAAGATAGAACGAAAGGGATGTGGGATTCAATGAAACAAAAATACAAAGCATCAAAAACAGTTAAGAGAGTGCAATTGCAGACCCTGCGGAGGGAATTCGAGCTTCTTAGAATGAAAGAAGGGGAAATAGTTAGTGAATACTTTATTGATTCAGGATGTAGTAATCACATGTGTGGTGACAAAAGCTAGTTTTTGATTTAAACGAAGAATTTAGAATTTATGTTATATTGGGAGACAATTCTAAAATGCTTGTAAAAGGGAAACGAAGTATTAAGCTCAAAATCGATAATGTAGTTCAAACTATTTATGGAGTGTACTATATCCCATATTTGAAGAACAATTTGTTAAACATAGGCCAATTACAAGAAAAATATCTAACAATTGTTTTCAAGCAAAATAGATACAAAATTTATCATCCAGAAAGAGGATTGATCATTCAGTTCAATATGTCATCAAATTGAATGTTTATGGTTATGACTAAAGTGATTCTTTCAACATGCTTCAAGGTCTCTACTATTAAAGATGTGAGTATGTTGTGGCATAGCATGTATGTACATTTAAGCTTCAAAGGGCTGAAACTATTGAATCAAAAGGGAATGGTGAATGAGTTGCCCAAGGTGGAAGAAACTTCAAAGGCATGTGGTGACTATATGGTTGGCAAGCACAAGACTCTTCTCCAAAAATAAGCTCTTTGAGGACTGCTCATAAGCTTCAATTGATCTATGCTGACATTTTGATAAGTATCTCAAGAGCATGAAGATGATCCATATTTTTAATAAATTAGGATGAACTTTATTTATTTTCATTTGGTTTGTAATAGTTCTTAGTTTGCTTTAATTTGGAATTGTAATAGTTTTAATATAGATTTAGTTGATGTTATATGTAAGTGAAGATACTTTGCTTCCTTAAATTTAGTTTATTTTTATTAAAAATATGATGTAAGCCTAATTTGGGCCTAATGAATGGTGTCACTTATGACCCATTTAGGTTTAGAGATAATTTTACTATAACTATGAACTTGTAACCTCATTGAAGGGGGATTTTCTTGAATGAATTAAAATTCCTCTAATGAGAGTTGTGAGTGAGTTAGGTCTCCTCTTTGAGTTCTTGGATTAGAACTTACTTGAGTCTTATCAATGACTTTTTAACCATTGTGGCGATTCTTCATTGGCTTATCAATCATCCTTGATTGTGGCGCCTTCTTCATCTTCTCAACCTAATCCATCTTTTGTTTCATTATAATTTTCGGTTTCCTTTACATCAAACTCTAATACACGATTTCTACCGATTTTCGTGTTCAGCAACCTATCATCATATCTCGAGTTCTACAAACTTGTTTTCGGTGATTCAACAGTCTAACTTGCGTTTCGGAACGTCATCTTTCATCTCGTTTTGGAATTGGCCAATTCTGAGTTTCGTAGCTCTGTTTATTGCATTCTCCAGCAATACGAGATTTTCGTTCCAATCTGTAAGTTTCCAACCTAGAACGATCCTTAAAGTGAATCATTACAAATAGGATCATATCACATTTGTGGACCAATTAAACCTGAATCAAACAGTCATAGATAGTATTTCAGCACTTTCATTGATGACTACAACAAGAAAAATTGGGCCTATTTCCTAACTGAAAAAGCCTCAGCTTTAGAATTCTTTAAACAAGTCAAAGCCAATGTTGAGAAAGAAAGTAGTGATTCTGTTTTAGAAATATGATTATGTTTTAGGAATATGTCATTAAACACAAAGTTTAAAACAAATTAAATAAGAAGATAAACAACTACCAATGAAATGTAATTTGTGGTTGTATGGTTAAATAGTAATTGTAAGAGAATATTCAAGGCTTGACTAATTAATGAAACTTTTTGTATATATGACGATTATTATGTGATTTTTTTGAACAATTAATGTCAATAATAATAGTTTGTAATATGAAGAGGGTGAAGATCCACTACGCCAAAAATGACATTTTATAGCGCGTCTTTTACCGCGCTTACTAATTACAAGCGCTGTTGTATAACTTTTTAAATATAATGGAGGATACAACAGCGCTTTATAGACAAGCGCTGTAACAAAAAAACACGCTTTCGTAGGATCATATAGGGCCACATTGCGTATGCACATAACGTTTACAATCCTTTTACAGCGCTTTTTAAAAAAGCGCTGTAAATTGAAGCGCTCTCACATAGCTTTTATAGCGCTTTGTGAGCGGTTTAAACCCAGGCGCTTTTTGTTAATTGGCTTTTAAAGCGCTTTTTGTTAAAGCGCTGTAAAATACATGCGCTTTCACATAATTAAATGACCTATTAGAGCGTTTTTTATACAAGCGCTGTAATAGGCTTGCACTTTCACATTATTAAAGGACCTATTAGAGCGCTTTTTGTACAAGCGCTGTAAAATCATTCATTTTAAATAAAAATCATTTACTTTAAATAAATAAAAACAAATTTAAAACTTTGTCCTAACCCTATGAACTCTCATCTCCTCTACTTTGCGAACCTTCCTCTCCTCTACTGTGCGCTCATCTACAAATTGATCAATATGCTGCTCCTCTTTTAAAACAAATTGAATACGTTGTCTCAAGTACTGTATTTATTTATTTGTTGTGTCACTAAAACTGATAAATTTTTACATATTAGATATGTTCTGTTTTGAAATTGTTACATGATATTAGATATGTTCGCATGATATGTTTTGTTTTGAAATCAGACTTGGACCTTGGTTTCCATTTTCCAATATTAGATATGTGTACTATATATAGATTGCTAAAATGTTATCAGTAGCTTATTATTTGTGTAACTTCATTTATATAGGTCATATAAAATGGACCGGAAATGGACGTCTGTCAATCGATTGACAAAAGAGTATGAAAATGGAGTGACGGAGTTTGTTGAGTTTGCAGTGAAGAATGCAAAAGATCTAAATAGAGTCGTTTGTCCTTGTTTAAAATGTTGTTTTGGAAAACGCATTAGAGCAGATGAATTGGAAGGACATTTAGTATGGTATGGAATTGATCAAAGCTATACATGTTGGATAAGACATGGTGAGAAAAAAAATGGAAACACCTGCACAGATACATATGCTACAATTGATTTCGACACAGATACATATGAGCCGGACCGAGTTGAGGAGATTGCAAAAGTAGTTGAAGAAGATTTTCGTGATTATCCTAAAATGTTTGAGAGCTTGTTGAGTGATGCAGAGAAACTATTATTTAATGGTTGTACTAAATTCACAAGACTGTCGGCGATATTAAAGTTGTACAACTTAAAAGCGAGTAAAAGATGGTCTGATAAAAGCTTCACAGAATTACTAACACTCTTAAAAAATATGTTGCCAGATGATAATGAACTTCCCAGTTGAACCTATGAGGCTAAACGAATTTTGTGCTCTATTGGTATGAGTTACGAAAGGATTCATGCGTGTCCTAACGATTGCATATTATTTCGAAACAAATATGAATTACTAAAGGCGTGTCCGAAATGCAACGTCTCTTGATATAAGAAGAAAGAATCTACTCTAGCAAAAGTCGTGTGGTATTTTCCTATAATACCAAGATTTAGGCGCATGTATCGCAATGAAGAAGATTCAAAACACTTGACATGGCATCCAGATGAAAGAATTAACGATGGAAAGTTTTGACACCCGACAGATTCTCCACAATGTGCAAAAATTGATCACGAGTATCCTGAATTTGGGATAGAGTCAAGAAATCTACGACTTGCACTTTCTACTGATGGAATGAATTCACATGGTCTTCAAAGCATCTCACACAACATGTGGTATGTGATTTTGTTGATTTATAACCTACCTCCATGGTTATGTATGAAGCGTAAGTTTATGATGTTGTCTCTGTTAATTTCTGGACCCAAACAACCGGAGAATGATATTGACATATACTTGGCTCTTTTAATTGAAGATTTAAAAATTATGTGGGAGACAGGTGTAGAAGTTTATGATGGGTATAAGAAAGAATGTTTTAATTTGAGGGCTATGTTGTTCGGCACAATTAATGATTTTCCAGCATATAGTAATTTATCAGGATATAGCATTAAAGGTCAGTGTGCATGTCCTATATGTGAAGAGAGTACAAATTGGATGCGGTTGAAACATCCATATATAAGAAGACTGTATTTCTTGGACATCGTAGATTTTTACCTTATAGTGATCAGTATCGTGGGTGGAGAAATGCATTCAATAGAAAATTAGAGGAAGATAGAGCTCATGTAGCACCGACTGGATATCAAATACTTGAAAGAGTACAAAGTTTGACCAATAAATTTGGCAAACCTTTTGCGGGAGAGCTGGTCAAAACTGGGTGGAAGAAAAAGTCAAATTTCTTTGAATTGTCATATTGGAAGTCATTGTATGTAAGACATTTTCTCGATGTGTGACATATTGAGAAAAATGTATTTGACAGTGTTATTGGTATGTTACTCAATGTACCAGGAAAGTCTAAGGATGGCATCAATGCAAGATTGGACTTGGTCGATATGGGAATAAGAAATGAAATGGGTCCCATAAAGAAAGGAAATCGCACATACCTATTTTGTGTAAATTTCTACACGAAGTTAAAGTTCCAGAAGGATACTCTTCAAAAATTAAAACTTTAGTTTGTATGAAAGACCTCAAGTTAAAAGGTTTGAAGACCCATGATTGTCATATTCTAATGGAGCATTTGCTACCAATAGGTATACGTTCAATTTTACTTAAAAAATTCGCCGAGCCATAACTAAACTATGTTTCTTCTTCTGGAAAATTTGTAGTAAAGTGATCGATCCTCAGAAATTACTGACATTGCAGAGGGAGATTGTTGTTACTTTGTGTAAGCTTGAAATGTATTTCCCACCCTCGTTTTTTGATATAATGGTTCACCTTACTGTTCATCTTGTTAAGGAGACACAACTTTGTGGGTCAGCATATATGAGATGGATGTATCCGATTGAACGATATATGAAAATATTAAAAGGGTACATAAAAAGTAGAAGTCGACCAGAATGTTGTATTGCTGAACGGTACCTTGTCGAATAAGCTGCTGAATTTTGTACTGAATATCTGTCCAATGTTGAATCCATAGGGCTTCCCATGTCTCGTCATTCGGGATGATTATCAGGAGAAGGGATAATTGGAAAGAGACTAATGACTATATCAAGGATAGAATGGGAGCAGGCACAATTGTATGTTCTGCACAATGATGATGAGGTTCAACCGTATGTTACAATACACATGGATCAGTTATCTAGTTTGAACATGAATAGGAATCAAAATTGGATAACTCGAGAGCGCAATCGAAGTTTCATAACATGGTTAAAAAATCACATAAAGTCAAAGTTTGATGTAGACCCTGGATCAATTTTACAGAGATTGAGGTGGCTAGCAAATGGTCTAAGTTTACATGTCTTTTCTTACATCGGTTATGTAATTAACGGCTACATATTTTATACCAAAGAACAAGATGATCAAACCACTATGCAAAATAGCGGAGTCACTCTCGTAGCTGAAGCGAAGCATATCTCAAGTGCAAAAGACAAGAACCCAATATATGCAAATCTATCATATTTTAGGGTTATCGAGCACATATGGGAGCTAGACTACACAATGTTTCGTGTTCCCATATTTTGTTGCAAATGGGTCAATAATAATAATGGCGTTCGGATTGATGAGTCAGGGTTCTTTCTTGTCGATTTTAATAGGGTGGGATACAAAGATGAACCTTTTATTTTAGCATCACAAGCTCAACAAGTGTTTTATGTCACTAATCCTGCTGATGATAAATGGTCCATTGTCCTATCGACCAATAATATAAGTGATGATAACAATAATGATGAAGATGTTGTTAATGATCTTTTCTTTGCAACATCACAACCACATGAAATTGATTCAACTGATGATGGTTTATATCTTAGAGATGATCATGATGAGGGAATTTGGATTAATCTATCGTTTCGCATCATTAATGGACAAACAAATGTCAATCCCACCAGGAAAAGAAGAAGGGAATCTTAATGTGTTTAATTGTTTTATAAGCCATGTAATCTGAATTGAGTTCATGTAATTTAATTGTTTGATTTGCCAGAATTGAGCATTTTCGTATTTAGCTTGAACTGTATTTGATTTTGCCTATATTGATTTTCTGAGAATTTTTCTTGAACTTGAACTGATCATCCCAATATGAGTTGATCATGTAATTTAGCATTGATATATATATATATATATTAACTAATTATTTGGAAGAAAAAAAATTACTTGGAAAAGGAAGTCACACAACCCTTGGAAGAAAAAATTATTATTTGGAAGAAAAAAAATAATTAAACACAATTTGGAAGAAAAAATAATTTAATTAATTTCGAAGAAAAAAATTATTATTTGGAAGAAAAAATAATTTAACTAATTGTTTGGAAGAAAAAAGAATTTTGAACTTAACAGATCATCCCAAAATAAGGAAGTCACACAACAACCCTTGGACATAATAAAACAAAGAGCTTTAAGAGGTCTTTTAAAGCGCTTTTAGGAAAAGCGTTGTAAAAGACTTTAAAAAAAAAAAAATAAGGTGGTCTTTTAAAGCGCTTGTTGCATAAGCGCTGTAAAAGGGTCACATAGCGTTTGCATATAATAAAACGAAAAAGCCTTTTATATATAAAACCCTATTACAGCGCTCTTTTGCAAAAGCGCTGTAAAAGGCTTTAAAAAAAATAAAATAAGGAGGTCTTCTAAAGTGCTTTCTGCATAAGCGCTGTAAAAGGGTCACATAGCGTTTGCATATAATAAAACAAAGAAGCCTTTTATATATAAAACTCTATTACATCGTTCTTTTGTAAAAGCGCTGTAAAATGCTTTAAAAAAAATAAAATAAGGTGGTCTTTTAAAGCGCTTGCTGCATAAGCGCTGTAAAAGGGTCACATAGCGTTTGCGTATAATAAAACAAAGGAACATTTTAAAGTGCTTTGTATAAAAGCGCTGTAAAAGGCTTTTAAAAAAAATTAAATAAGGAGGTCTTTTACAGTGCTTTTTCACAAGCGCTTTAAAAGATTTCTAACAAAACGTTGTAGTAGGCTTTTAAAAAATAAAATAATGAGGTCTTTTACAGCGCTTTCTCATTGTGAACCCTACGATTGTTTCCTCCTCATTACTAACCCTCATTACGTAAAATTCATACGCTTGTTTCCTCCTCATCTTCATTCTCCTTCTCATTGTGAACCATATATTTTCTACTATAACCCTCATTACGTATTTCTGCAGACCCGAAACCCTACGCTTGTTTCATCTTCGTTCGTATTTCTGTGCTGTTCTTGTTCTTCTTTATTACTAACCGAACCCTATGAACCCGTAACCCTGAGTATTTCTTCGCACTTTTCAGGTATTGTATTTATTAAATTATTGTTTACCTAAATTGCATGTTGAACTTATACTGCTACGTACTCAGACTACTGCATGTTGAACTTGTTGAAGTTATAATGAACTGCATGTTGAACTTGTTGTAGATAAATGGATACCAACAAGGAGTTAGATTGTCAAAATGAAGAAGTTGGCAACACCAAGACTTACGAAAATGAAGTCAAACGTGGTGCAACCATAATACAAAATGTCATAAAAGCAAGAAGTACTGGGCAAAAATTTAAGGTATACTACACTTCAAAATGTCATACTATACTTTGTTTGCTAGTTGTTTATTGTTTATCTTTTTTGAAAAAATTTGAGGTATACTTTTTTTGCTGTTTATAATTTGAGGTACTTACTATATGAGTTTATTAGGTGGGATGGAATGAGAGTGGTCAGCCAATTGACCCCAACAGTTCAATGTTTGTAAGTTATATTTGGGATGTTGTTCGTCAGAATATCCCCATCACAATAGACGATTGGAGAGATAAGGCATTGAAGGATGCAAAAGATGTACTGTGGGCTGATACACAAGAAACTTTTTTACTCCACTTTTTTTCTTATAATTTTTTACAGACTCCTTTGAAGTACTTTATTCAAACTATATCTTTATTTGGTTTGCAAACAGCTTTTGATGTTGACGAGGTGAGAAAGAATTACGTGCTGAGAGTTGCCGGGAAAATACACCAGGGTTTATGAATGCGGAAGCTCCAAAAATATATAAACATTATATATCAAATGAGGAATGGAGCGCATTTGTAGCAAAACGTTCGGACCCCGCGTTTGTTGTAAGTGATTAATTTATTAGCATTTGTGTTTTATTATTCTTATTCATAGCGTATTTTAAATTTTTACAAGATTGTTATTTTTTTTATATAGCATATTAGTAAGGCAAATTGCGAGAGAGCAAAAAATCCGACCCACCCATACAAGAAATCTCGTATGGGATATGCACGTCTAGAGCAAAAACTTGTAAGTAATTAAACATCACTTTTATATAATGTGGTACATAAACAATACTTTCTAACTAATATTTTGTTTATGATCTTAACGAATAGCTATAAGACACTCAATCCAATCAACCGTTGGGTCGTCATATCTTGTGGAAGGAAAATGTTCAAAAAGTAATAGAACTTTGTGTAAGTATATTTATCACTTTAATATTTTTTAATATTGTATTTTAAAAATGATATTGAACTTATCTTTTTAATCCTACGTGTATTTTAAGCCAATCTCGTACAAAGTTCGAAAAATCAAGAGGACAACAAAGCTAGTTGCAGGGACATACTAGGTAAAGTGTTTAATGTTCGTGACTATTCTGTGCTGTAATTTGTTGTGAACTGATTGTGTAAATATGTAAAGTATAAAGTTAAATTATAAAGTTATATAGTTCTGTTGTTGTGTATTGATTGTGAAATGATTGTGTGAACTGATTCTAGATGAAAATGATTTTGAAAAAAAAAAAGATAGTGCTTTCTAAAAAAATGCCATAAAAAACCAAAAAGCGCTTTTTTAAATTCCATTTACAGCATTTTTTAATAAAACTGAAATAAGAAAACAAAAGAAAATGCACCTATTATAGCGCTTTTTTGAAAAAGCGCTGTAAAACGTGCATTAGAATGCACCTACTACAGCGCTTTTTTGGAAAAGCTTTGTAAAAGGTGCATAATAATGCATCTATTGAATGCACTTACTACAACGTTTTTTGGTTTTACGGCGCTTGCAAAAAATCGTTGTAAATGGAGTATAACAAGCGGCGGGGTGTGCAAAAAATATGGTTAATTGAACCATATTGATAAATTGGATTGCACTGCACCACAATAAACCAAACCATTTAAATGGTTCATGAATTGAACCACATATTTAAAACAATTCGGTTAACCAAACTTAATTCGAAACCAGTTTAACAATTATAAAATTTTTATAACCTCAATTATAATTTTTTTCTAACAAAATTTTCAAAATTTATTTTTCTCGAAAAAAAAAAAAAGAAATATCGAAACTTTTTTTTCGAAAAAAAAATTAAATCATTTTTTTCTTGTAAAATTATTGAGAAAAAAATCGAAAACATATTTTTTTTGAAAAATTTTCGAAAAAAATATCGAAAAAAATAGAAAACTTTTTGCAAAACCAGTTTCGAAATTATTTTTTCGAAAAAAATTTTTATTAGAAAATTTTTCACATTTAATTTTCTAGAAAAAAATTGATATTTTTTATCAAAAGAATTTTCAAATAACTATTTTGAAATTAATTTAAACTAAATTTTTTTTCAAAATATGAAACTAGTTTATATTTAGGCTTAATTGCAGTTTTTGTCCCCCTATTTATACTGATTCACGAAATTGATCCCTCTAATTTAAAAGTCGACAGTTTTGGTCGCTCCATCAGATTTTTAAACTAAAAAATGACGATTTGATATATTTTAAATGACGTGACATACAATTCTATGATATAAAACCATCTAGATCCATTAATTATTCATATGTCATTAATTAAATTAAAAATACGAACAAATTTCGAAGTTGAAAGTTAAGTTTTTACGCGTTTTATTCCAATTTCATGGGTGTTAATCACACTACATCATCGTATCATATGTCATGTTATTCAAAACATCTCACGTCATCATTTGTTAGCTAAAAAAATCTGAGGGAGAGACCAAAACTGTCGACTTTTAAAATAGGGGACCAATTTCGTGAATCAGTATAAATAGGGGGACTAAAACTGCAATTAAGCCTTATATTTATAAACCAATTTTAAACCGGTTCAGAACTGCATTGAACTTGATTTAAAATTGGTTTTCAATAACTGAACCAAACCATTAATGTGGTCCAATGCGGTTTGGTTTTTGAACCATGAACACTGTAACACCCCAATTTTTATAATAAACTATTTTGTTAATGTAGTAGGATTTTAAATAATTAATTTGGTGTTAAAATTATTTTAGAATATATGTTGATTAATTTTCTTTATATATGTGTTTTCTATGATGTGTTATTCTTGTATATATTTGACTAAATGAGTTATATAAACAACAAATATTATATTATATTATTATATATATTTATCTAAAAATAATAGTATTTTAGTGTAATATTTTAAAGAATAAGATTTTAGTCGATTTTACGTGGATATGCCCGTACACAATTAATGTGATATTTTTTTATGTGTTTGACTATTTAAAAGATTAATTACTTTAATTATTTTATTTTATAAAATATTAGTTTTGAAATATTAGTAATATTTTAGTAATTAAATTGTGTTTAAAAATAATGAAAATAAAAGAAAAGAATAAAATGTGTTTTATCCTGTTGGGCCCCAAGAGTAAAATCTAATTATTAATAATAATAATAATAATAATAATAAAATAATAATAAATAATAATAATGAAAGAAAAAGAAAAAAAAAAAACAAAAGAACAAAGAACTAGCGTTCCCATCGTCTTCTTCGTTCACGCCGCCTCGATAATCGTTTCCTTCTCCTTCTTTCGTCGGCCATGACCATTATAGTGAGTGTCGTGCAAAACCGAGATCACATTTGTGATCGTTGTGACCTCTTCTTTCATTCTCAACCTGAATCGCAAATTGAAACGTCCTATTCCTCTTTGTCAAAAATCACACCTCCACCGTTTGATCAAGATTTCGGGCACCACGACTACTCCCAACGAAAACCGAGACCATATTTGGACTCCACGAAACACCTTCTTCAATTACCTACGTTTGGAATCACCGATCGTTAAACTTCATAAAATGGGTTTTCACCCTCGTCGCGGCTATGTTGTCGAATTCCGGCCAGCACGTTCATCGTCCTGAAAAACTGATAGCATTTTTGGATTCCTCTCGTCGAAACCTTCAAGAAGCACTACTCATTTGCGTATTTCGGTGAAGTTGACGTCGGACCTTGTTGGCGCTCCAACACGTCGTTGAGACCTTTTCTAATAACCTATTTCACGATATTTTGAATATGATTTTTTGCCTAATATTTTTATTAATTATGTAACGCTGATTTTTATGCCCCGCGTAAATTGTCAGCCATGTTTCATTGATTATGCAAATTTGTCGATGCTTTTGGACTTGTTCGTTGCACGTTGTCGACATCTCATGGTTGCTGAAAATCATTATGGTCCTTATATCTTATGAAAGCGTCAGATTGAGGTATGGGGTGAGAGAGAGTTCGAACTCATGAATGTAAATTAAGTGAGATGAACGGGAAAACCGTATTTCCCATAATTCATTCAGGGCTCGCTACGTATGGCCGAAGCTCTTTGAGTAATAATTGACTAATGAGAAAACTTGAATTTGGTGAGGTTAAAATACGAGTTAGAAACTTTTATAGGGTGTTGTTTGATTTAAATTTTGAAGAATTGTGTGGTAGTGGAATTACTATAGAATTGTGTATTGTATTATGTGTTTTGTTTATATCTACCTTGATACTCTTATATGATATAAAATGTGATGAATTGTTATTATTTGCATTTCAATTGAAGTGGTGTGTATGAATGATTTAGTATTATTATTTGTGAGTGAAAATCATATATTGTTGGAGTTTGCGTATTATGATGACAAATTTTGAAGGTAATATATAACTATGAAAATATGCATTGATGATTACTTGTTGACTTATGATGTTACCACCTTGATGAGTATCACGAAATGCATATTGTGTTTTATTGAATAGTGATGAATTCGACCTGTGCCAATGATGGTTCTCATAATGGAGTGAGTAACCTAGGCCAACGAGGGAAGAAAATAGATGTTGATAATTTTTGAAGTGAAGATTATTTGGTCATCATATAGGTAGAGCCTGACAAGCCTAGTGATACCGGGGAAGTACAACTGAATGAGTCTGATCGTGGCGGTCTGTTGTTGAGCCTTCGGGCAAGATTGTTAGACCTTGGAGGTATTCGGGTGAGGAACTCCTAGGTGACTTGGAGGTAGCACTCCAAATGTCGGGAGCTACCATACAACACACTTTTACATCGACTGTCGCGTATATGTGTCTCGGGTTGAGTTGAGGGTATCTATGAGGACATTGCCAAATTGAATTGTCCGTCCACTTGTGTGGTGGCATAGTGTCAGGCCTCCTAACCAAGTACTTCGGAGTTAGAATGGTACCAAAGAAAGAGGATTAGTCTAGAGTATAAGAGCATGCATAACATTACATGATTTGTGTGTTTACTTACTTGATGATGTGCATTGTATCAATGTTTTACCTTGATTATTCTTGTTAATTGTGATTTGATATGATACGGTGTTTAATATATTTTACGTGTTCTTCTCAATTATTTTATACTATTACATGTTTTTGAAGCTCACCCCTCGTTGCTTGTGTTTGGTGCTTGCGAGAGCGCGCAGTCATTTCAGGTTATCGGTTGGTGATCCACGCTCTGATAGGTGATACTGGGTGGGAGTAATTTGTCGTATTTTGTTGAGTTATGAACTAATTTCGATTTTTGTTAATTCGATCGATCAATTGTGTTATTTTTATCTTTTATTCGGATGTAGAAATTAATTGTCTCTAAGTTTAGAACGTGTTTTTATGTCAGAAATTTTTATTTAATAAACCTCAACTATGTTCAATATTAAAGGATTTTTAATTGAAAACTTTAATGCAAGCATTTTGTGTAAGTGTGAGTGTGACGTCTTGAACCTTATAGTTTCAAATAGAATTTGTATACTCTATTTTTAACTATTGCGTATCTCTTTTAAAACTAACGTATTTTACTTTCCATGTCATTTTGGGGTTTATGGTGTCACAAACACCCCTAGCAAGCGCGCAATATATCCACCTATTTTACAAGTGCTTTTTTATTTTAAAAAGTGATGTTGTATCTTTTTACAACGTTTATTTTTTTGAAAAAACACTGTAAATGACTTTAAAAAAACGCTGGAAAATGCGTTTTTTCGCATAGTGATCGAACCTTTGACTTCTCTTATCACTTCACTCTTTAATTATCATATCTCAACTACCGAGCCAACCTTATAATATTGTGTATGTTGTTGATGATGATTATAATGTTACTGTTAATTATGTTAGGTTTGTATCAAAAGTATCTTAAGTCTCGTATATGGGCTAGGTATTCGCTACTCCAGAAAAGACATATTGGTATGAAAAAGCTGGAGTTACTACTTGAGTATTAACCTTGATGCGAATCTGACCTTGTTGCTTCTCCTTATCGCTAGGTGGAGTAGATCCTTTTGATGACATGACTATGCATTGTACAATATAACAAAAATAATTAGAATAACAACATTTATTTAAATTCCACATCCAATGCAAGTTGATACCACTGAGTAGCCTCTTGAACTCTACTATGATCAATTAAAAGCAGCAAGTCAAGGAAAAATTATGTTGATAATATTTATAGCGAAATAAAATTAGATCTATTTTATGTCTAAATTATATTTTATAAAATATTATTGTAAAATTGTATGTGATTATCAACTCTTTAATCATGAAAATGTCTTTAATTATATGAAAACTCTAAGTGTATCTACATCGTGATTAATTTTTATCAACATTTGAATAGTAGAACAAGAAAATGGAGCAATACGTATATTGTGCAAGGATAGAAACTTAAGAAGAGATTATTTTGTGTCTAATTATAAGTACACATACATACTCCTATCAAATAGAAGTACTTAACATATCTTAATTATTGAATTTTTTGTCTTTCATATTCCACCATTCATGAAGAGTAATCAACATACGTAAAATAATCAATCTTAATATTTAATGGAAAACATATAAATTTCTTCCTCTTCCAAAATTGCAATTAGTTTCATATTCCATAGAAATTTCTTTTGAATACATACCTTCATTCAAAAATATACTACCATATATATATATATATAGGCTAAATACCACCCGTGGTTCTTTAACTTAATTTCGGCTAACGATTTAGTCCTTTATTTATTTTTTTCCGATTTGGTCATTTATGTTTTTAAATAATTTCAGCGTTACCCTTTAAGTGAAGTTCTGTTAAAAAAAGTTAAAAAAATCCCTCATCTAGATCATTGTATATGTTCATCAAACCTCTATGAACGATTGTCACTGATCTGAGGTGATGTCTATGGAGTATAAATACACATAACTTCAGTTTTAACGAATCAATCTTACTACTAAATTTAGAACAAACTTTGAATATCTTTCTGAAATATTTCCAAAACATAAAGGATAACTTTTTCTGAACACGGAGGAGGGATTTTTTTAACTTTTTCTTAACGAAATCTCACTTAAAGGGTAATGCTGAAATTATTTAAAAACATAAAGGACCAAATCGAAAAAAAAAACATAAAAGATTAAATCGTTAACTGAAATTAAGTTAAGTGACCACGGGTGGTATTTAACCTA
>JBBPBP010009777.1:35321659-35359606 GCA_037974735.1 Cicer chorassanicum | reverse complement strand
TATATATATATATATATATATATATATATATATATATATATATATATATATATATATATATATATATATATATATATATATATATATATATATATATATATATATATATATATATATATATATATATATATATATATATATTACAAACAAAAAATATAATGATATTCTAATTTGAAAATTTACATTTGACTAATTAAATTATCCAATCTAAGTATCAAATAATAAAATATATCTTTAGTAAAAACTAGAACACTCGCTCGTTTGTATGTGACCATGTAAGGTCAATACTTGACCAGTAATTGATTAATCAAATTAATATATTAATTAAGGTAGACATCTAGTAACATTTCTTAACATCCAGATAATGTATCATTTTACTTTCAAAAACCACTAGAAAATAATATAATATTTTCTCATGTTGTTATAGATTAACTCTAGAGCATGATATTATTGTCAAAAGCTAATAAGATAACATTTATGACTTAAGAAATTCATTTCTTCTTTTATTTTATTTTCCTGGTCATGATTTTTCATTTTATCATATAGCTCAAACTCGTTATTAGGAGTTGATGAATCTCATCTTAATTGTACCCAATATCCTTTCAACTAGCACCCTAAGAGGTATTCGATATCTGGAATTAAAATACGATAAATAACTACTATGATGATCTCATGTCAAAGAAAATTATTGTATTTCTTCTTGAAAATTTTCTATTGACCGATTAAGGTAAATATTAACCATTAGAAAATCTCCATTGAGTCAGTTCAATGATCATATCAATGCATATGCATATTTGTAATTTAATCAATGAAATCTATTAATCTTTAATCAAGAACAATTTAGAATAAAATAATAAAAGACTTATATCTCATTATTATAATCTATATCACGATAACAAGTCTATTATTTTAGTCAAGGACATATCAATTTAACTATTTAATAAAATAGTAAAAATGATAATTAAATTTAATATTTTATTAAATCTAAAATTGGTTACATGATTGATTGGATCTTGGGCATAACTAATTATTCCCAACAATCTTCCACTTGCATTAGAGTCAACTAGTCATGTATTTCAATCTTATTACCCACTTGTGCTTGTCAAAGACATTTATGCCAAGTGCCTTGGTGAATGGATACGCAACATTCTCGTAAGTTTTTCACAGAGAACAGCCAAATCTTTGTAGTTTGCATTGCTGGTATTTCAGTTTGAAAAAGTAATATGTCATTGACATATAACACTAATAAAATGATTGTGCTCCCACTGACCATTTTGTAAACACAAGGTTCTTCTTCACATTTAACAAAATTTAACTTTTTAATTGTATTGTTAAAACAAATTTTTCCAACTTCTAAAAGCTTGTTTTAATCCATAAAATAGATTGTTCTAGCTTGCAAATTTTGTTATGATCAGACAGAGATATGAATTCTTTAGGTTGTGTGATATACACTTCCTCTTTTGGCTCACCATTAAAGAATGTTTTCACATCCATTTTTCATATCTTATAATCATAGTATGCTCCTATGGCAAGTAGAATTTGAATTGATTTGATCATTGGAAAAAGGAAAAATGTTTCGTCGTAAACTATTCCTTCTTTTTTACAATATTCATTAGCGACAAGATGAGCTTTATAGGTCTTAACCTTTCCATTTGCTCCAATGTTTTTCTTGTATATCCATTTACAACCAATAGATTTTATAACTTTGTTGATCTTCATTGATTCCATTTTAGATTCTATGACCTTTTTTCTTTAAGGTCTTACCGACAACCATGGTAGTTCCTTTTTTCTTTTTAGAGGAAAAATGATTCTCATAATCAATTAACAAGTTGAGCATTTCATGCAGATCAAAGTCCATCTTATTTCATATTAAAATTCACAAAATATTGTGAAAATGAATCAGAAAGTGATTGAAGAATCAAATCTTGAGAAAAACTTTTTCTCAACTATGCACCCTAACTTCTAAAGTTGTTCAATGAGATCAATCATCTCATAATCAATCAACAACTTGATCATTTGCATTCAATGAGGACCCGAACAAAATTTTAGACAACTGATATCGAGTTTTCCTTCTCTGTCCACTTTACACCTTCTTAAGATGCTCGATGATTTCAAGAGGGTCATATCCTCATGTTGCCTCTGATGATCAGGACTCATGGATGTTAGGATGATACACTTAGCAGTAAGACATTGTTCCAAGTACTTATCATAAGTCTTGGTTGCTTCAACATTGGTTGGGTCAACCGGTGCAGCCACAACAGACTTATCAATAATGTTGATTAGTTTTTCATGCATGAGAACAATTCTCAGGTTACGGTACCAATCGTCATAATTGGATCCAACCAATTTTCCAGATTCAAGTATTTCACATAATTACAAAGAAGATATATAGTACTAATATAAAAGTTATGATGTAAGAACATACTTTTTTAAAAAGTAGGAGATTTTTTAAAACTATATACATGCCACTTGGTTATCTAAGTTGTTGCTCATATATATTTTAAGTCAAAGTGTATGACATACAAAAATAATAAAGGATATCATACCACAAAAGTTTCTGGTTGTCAAGTCACTCAATTTGGTATGTATTTATAAATTAATTTTAATACTTCTCCCAGTAGTCTAGACGTTAAGTATATAATTTAATTTCAAGATTCGCATCACATGCTATAATTAATTATTAACCACAAGTCACTCAGATTCATTATTATATATCCTTATATAACAAAACCATTAAAATTATGATCTTTTAACAACTCCCAATATCCAAAAAGAAATAAATTAATATATTTAACAATTACATTAAATTAAATCTGTACAATATATTTCATATAAAGTCACTGAATGATATATCATATACCCTATATAAATGACACATCAATTTATATTCACATCAATCAGATAAATTATGTCATAGTATTAAGAATATAATTCAAGTGCAAAAGACCTATTCTTTGATATCAATTGAAGCAAAAATTGTATTCATAACAACTAAAATAGGATCTATTTTGCGTTTAAATCATATTTTATGAAATGGTATTGAAAATTGTACTTGAAAATTTCTTCAATTATATAAAAAACTCTACACTATCAATATTTAAATAGTAGAACAAGAAAATTGAGTAATATGTATATTGTGCAAGGATAGATACTTAAGAAGATTATTTAATTTGTACCTAATTATAAGTACACATTACTTCTATCAAATAAAAGTAATTAATAAATCTTAATTATTGAAAAACCTTTTTTTTCCTTTCATATACCACCATACATTAAGAGTAATTCACATATGTTAAATATTTAATGTAAAGATTCAATTGAAAACATTTTTCTTTTTCTTATGACAACCCTTCATGAAGATAAATTAAACATATTAATTAATGGAAAACTTTTTTCCTTCCTCTTCCAAACTTGCAATTAGTTTATGTTGGAAATGATGATAAAAATTAATGGAAGATTGTTGGAAATAATGGTGACATTAATGAGCTAGTGTGGTTGTGAATTGAAAAAATGAGAAGTCCCACGTAGGAAGGATATCACACACTAGTAGGGTATATAAGGTGGAGGTATGTACCTTGGGGTGTGTCCCAAGGGGTACCCCAATTTTGTGAAGGAGGAAGAAAGCAAGCAAAGTTGACCACCACACGCGCGCGCACCCGCCGCCACCGCCGTCCGTCCGGCACGGGCCTTGGCTTTGGCTTTGGTCTTGTGGTGTATTATTATTTTTTAATAAATGAAAATTAATAAATTATTTAATTAATTTTAAAATTGAATGCTTGCGTTTTATCTCTAATTGTTGCGTTAATTACGTGACTGCCCTTCACCGAGTCTACCTGATGATCTGATCCAGTCTTCCTTTTTGCCTGGTCAAAACCTTAACCCTAGGGTCTTGAGCATAAATAATTATTCCCAACATAAACTAATGTACAATGATCAACATAAACTAATTTCTTCTTTCATTTAATTTCATTGGCTAGGGTCTTGAGCATAAATAATTATTCCCAACACCAAGTGAACTGTGTCAAATAGCCCAACTTCATTGCTTTGGTTGACATCTTTTTAGTTCAAACCAAACACCTAATGTGGTATACCGTTCATGTTAGTGTAAAAAAGTTTTAGCTACAATACTTTAGTTAATATTTTGATAATAACAAAAACAAACAAATAAAGAACAATTATCTCCTAGCAATATTTTCTATGTGAGAAAAATGAAAAAGACAATTTAAGAAGAAATTATGTCAAAACCTTGAACATGTCACGAGAAAAGTAAGAATAAAAAATCCTCTCAATAGAGAGCTATTAGAATTGATGTAAATCAATCAAGTTGTTTGATATACTTGAATTGATATAGGATTTCAAAATGTAATATTTTCTCAATGAGAATTAGAATCCTAGAAACAAACTTTGTGTCAGTTCAGACACAAATTGGAACTGATGTAAATGCGTCTGATAGTGGCAACAACCTTTTCGTCCATAAGAAGTACCTAAAGAAGTATAAAAATACTTATGAACCTCAATGGCAAGCTGTCAAAAAGTTGAAGAAAGGTTCTAATGGTGATAACCTGGAGAGGCTATAGAAGAATACTCAAAGCCTGAAGAGGAAGAGTAAATAATACTTGTATGCTATTGCTGAAATAGTGGATTAAGTCATCAACTATACTAAGGAAAAATCTTTCTGTAAGGGGAGGACTAGATGTACCAACAGTCTGTTGTGAATAGTAGAAAAATCCCCGTGTCTATTCTCTCTCTCTCTCTCTCTCTCTCTCTCTCTCTCACTGTTACTCTAATCACAATCATCTCAACTCCCTGTGTTTTCTCTTTGTTTATCTTTTTCCTTTCGCAAACTCATCCATTATGGATGTCGGTTCGTTTTTTGGAAGGAAAAGAAAGTAACATTCCTTTCTTGAGAAGAAGGAAATCCCACCATCTAAAGTTGCCTCAATGGTGAGCAACATTCTTTTTGAACAACTAGAAGCCCGAATTGCTCTATAATAAGTTGATCACAAGCTGGACCTTCTCACCTCTCAAATGAAGGAAGATATTGAACTCTTGAGGCGTCTCCCTAGATGTCTTTAGGTCTCTTGTCTAGGATTAGGCTTCTTTTTAAGTTACCTTTTTCTTTCCCCTCCTATGTCTGCTTTGTAACTGTGATTCTATTTTTAATGAAATGTTACTCTTTCTCTATTTTTTTCCTTCATGATTTTTAAGCAATTTATTAATGTTAATTATCTGTATGATGTGTGATGATCTTTAATTTAATTTTTGTGTGCATGACTTCTTGCTTTAATTTCTAAAATTTCACCCTTTTTTATAATGACAAAAGGGGAGAAAAGTAGAAGATTGTATGATCCCGTTTTTTGATATTATTATTATTAATTTTATTAGTATTATTTCAAATAATTTACAAAGAAACATTATTCAGTTTCTTTTTTTATTTTAACCAAAATTAGCAATATGTATAGTCAAATCAAATAGGAATATATGCATTTCAAAAATAATAATTAAAATAGGAATATATGCATTTTAAAAATGCATTTCACTAACTATTAATAATAGAAAAAATGCGAATCTTTCAATATAGTAATACAATTAATTGTGTGCTTGCATCATCTGCATTTTTGGTTGCATCTCCATCTAATTTGCATTTGTTTGTTGCATTTGAATTACATCTAATATGCATATATTTCTTGCATCTGCATTTGGGTGTCATTTTGCATAGCACTTGCATTTATGACACAATGCAATTTGCCCTTGTTTTGAAAGACTTAACACCCTCTAAAAATATGGTTTGTTCCATTAGGCTTAATATCCTTAGAAGAATAATATTTTAAAGGCTTTACATCTTGAGAATTGTGAACTGTTAATCAATAGACTTTATAAGAATCCAAAGGCTTAACATCCTAGGAATCTGTGAATTCTTTTTGGAAAGACTTGTCAAATTTTTTATAATATTTTTGTGTGCTACTCTTTGTGTTTTTTTTAGTCTCTTTGCGTACCCTTTTGATTTTACCTTCATATGTATCAAAATCAAAATCACATAATATGTTTGAAGTTCTTAAAGAATCATGTCTATCATATGTAGGGGAAGTCCCAGAATATTGATTTAAAAATTTCTTTTAGAAGATCAAAAGATTATTATGAAGAAAAAAAATTTGAGTACGACATTCAAGGGGAGCATTTTGTTAAACTTTCTTTTGTGTGCAGGAAAATTATTTATTAATTGTATAGTTATTTGTCGTCATCAAAAAAAGGGAGATTCTTAGTGCAAAATTGGTTTTAGCTACAATCATCTACTTGATGTTTTGATGATAACAAATATAAAAAAATGAATAACAATTATCCCCTAACTGTATTTTCTTGGTTTACAGATTAAGTTTGTAGACAAAGATTTATATATTAATGACTATCTATTTTAAGGTACCATAAATTATGAGTAAGTTAAAGATTATAATCTAAGTGTTTCTAACACAAATAATATTATCACGTAATAAACAAGTAATTATATTTACTAATAGAGCAAGTCATAATATAGCAATAAGAAGTATTGCAATATGCATCTACCAATCTATAGTTTAAGTCAAAGCGTTAAAGACAAAAGAAATACAAGTCAATGATTGTCTCTCAGAAGACAAAAGAAAAGAGAACTACAATGATTATTTTCCTCTAACTAAAAACCATCTAGATCCTCTAACTCAAAGATTAAAAGAAGAGAGCTCTAAGTGAAGTATTTGATAAAGACAATGTTTTAGTCCAAGCTTGATCCTTTGATGAACAAAGAAAAGAGGTCTATTAAACAAGTTCACAGTGACTCTGAAGAAGCTGTCAAAGTTGTATTTGATTTTGATGAACACACTCTCAAACACACTTTCAACGCTCTAATAAGAAGTCTACACTCCAATACTTTATGCTCATCATAATGGTCTTAACCTCTAACTGAAAAAGTGCAAGACATCCTCTGAGATATGATTTCTTAATTGAAGGTATGTAGAATAAATTATGAAGAGATATATGGATATGTCATAAAGACCGATTTGCCTTAATTGCTGATTTAATATCTCCAATGGTAACATTTTAAACGAGCATTTCTTCTCGCTATTTAAGAAGAAATCAATCAAGCAATCAATCGATATGTGAGAAAAATGAAAAAGAAAATGTGTTAAGAAGAAATTATGTAAACGCCTTGAACACATCAAAAGAATAGAATAAATGAAAAGTCTTGCTTGTTATTACTGAAATAATGGATTAAGTCCTCGACTGTACTAAGGAAAAATCTCTCTATAATAGGAGGACTAGATGTAACTGAAGTAGCAATGTCAATCACAAGAATGGGGCGGGAGTGAATTGTAACCCTTTTAAAATTTTGATTCATGTGCTTAATTTAAATTAACTCAACATCAATCTTGATTGAAATAGAATGTCCAGGATATTTTGAGTACGTTAGATGTAACATCCCGACCCTTACCGTTATCGGCAATATTAATCACGACCTTCTCGCCCCCTTTTCCCACCGTTGGAAATAGCAAGTTCTTGCCTCTCGTGGGATTCGAGCCCGATACCTGGGGGATAAGTACCGCCTCATCTCATTCCCACTACCAATTGAGTTATTGGCAATTTGACAATTTTCTTACTCAAACACTTAGATAAATTTGACAATTTTCTAACTCACTGTTTTTGCTTGCTGATTTGAGATTGTTTCACTTTAAAGTATGTTTTAAGTTGTAGCTATCAGTTATGTTATTTGAATTCAAAATCGGGTTCTAAGTATTTGCAGCATTACCTTTGTCATTCAAAGTATGGCTGAATGTCCTTCAAGGAATGACCTTGTATCCTTCATGGTATGGTTTGTTTGTCCTATAGCATGAAGTTTCATTATCTTCAAAAATATATATGTTGAGTTCAATTCTAGCCGTTGAGCATAAAACTAAAACTTAGAATTTTTCTAAGTGTTTTTGGAATTTAGTTTTAGATGAAATAGAATGTACTAGACTCAAACGTATGAACACCAGAGGCAAGGTTTCTTGACTAGAAGCAGGAACACCAGAATCATGTTTTATTAACCAGAGGCAAGAGAAATCAGAGGCATTATTACTAGACTAGAGGCAGGAACAGTAAAGGTATGTTTACTGGATTATAGGCAATAGCAATCAGAGGCACGATTACTGGACTGGAGGATGGAACATTAGAGGCACGATTACTGGACCAGAGACAAGATTTCTTGACCAGAGGCACGGATACCAGAGGCATGATTTCTTTACCATAAGTAGTATTAATTGAGCAGAGACATTAAGTAACCAAAGGCAGAATTACAAGACCAGAAGCAATAACCAAAAGCAAGTTTACTAGACTAGAGGCAATAATTAGAATAAGTAAATGACTAGAGGTGACTATTAGAGGCACTGGCTATTTTAGAGCAATGACTTTTTACCAGTTCATTGACTTTTACTGGGCGTTGACTTTTTCCAAGCATTGACTTTACATGGGTATTGAATTTCCCAACATTGAATTTTTACAAGAGACATTGCCTTTTTTTGGACATTAACTTTTGTCATACATTGACTTTCACCAGAGACATCTTATTAGAGGCAAGAAAGTCAGATGCTTGCTTCATCGCCAGAGACAAATTATCAGAGGCAGCTGGTCAGATGCAGTTTGACCAGAAGCTTGATTGCTTCACCAGAGGTAGACTTTTTCAAAGTCTGTTTTGCTTCATCAAGCGCAAACTTTCCAAAAGTCTCTTCACCAGAGGCATACTTTCCTAAAGTTTGTTTTGCTTCATTAGAGGCAGACTTCAAAAGATGAATTGAGAGTATAACTGAATCAGAATCATATGCAGTCTTGGCAAACCATATTGTACCACGAGAGGTAGAGGCAGTCTAATGCTCTGTATCATCAAAGGCAATGTTTCAGAGGCGCTTTTTTTCATCAGTTTTAAATGTGGAATTTTCATGACTTTTTGACCAATTCATAAGAGGATATATCCTAATATCCTACAATATTGTTTGTAGTCTTGGAACTGCATACTTAAATAAAACATTAGTGCCTAAAATTGTTTCCACAAACTGATTTTGTTATCATGTAAACAAGTAGGATCTTTTGTACTTGAAACCAATATTGTTCTCGCACAAACATGTGTGCAAGATGTTCCTTTAATCGAGTGATATCATTAGTTAATACTCTTTCACAAAGATTACATTGTATAGTGTTTCTATTTCTAACTATTGGGAGGAAGGGGCCGAGGTAAAGTTCTTAAAAAATGAAGGAAAGAAGGAAGAGAGAAACCAAGGAAGCAAAGAAAATAATTTAGATGACAGAATTATATTACTCATATAAAAGTTTTGATTCTTTTAAAACTGAAATGAATCAAAGACAAAATAAGTGTTTGCTTTATGTCCTATATCAGGTTCTCTATTGAAAAAACAGTATTTTTAGTTTAAATTTTATGAACGATGTTTTGTCGCGCCTATTTTTACGGTATCGCTATGTTCTGTTAAACCTTTAAAACACCTATAGAACTAGAACTAAACAGTGGTAAAATTAAGCCAAAATAGAATTTATTTAGTATACCTCTACAAGAACACTAATAGGATGACCTTCAACTCCATACACAGCCACCCACAAAAAACACTGACACAACCTCTAAGAACGCAATTTTGCATGTTACAACATCACCTCACAACCTGCAAAGAGTGGCTAGTTTTCTACAAGCAGTTCCAACATGACACTTCAGCCCCCAACACCAGCCTTTAAAATGAAAGACTCCAAGATATGCTAAATAATTAGGTGTTTTATAGAGAGAAAGGGTAACAAAACCACATCCTCAATGATTCTTGGGGAATGTAGAAATTCTTGAATGGAAAAATTGTTGCCTCCATTTCCTTCATTGTTGTGAGGTAATCTCTCCATCCCAAATTATACAGAAAAAAGCTTTTTGCTGCCAAATTATAAAGAAAAAAACTCAATTTCACTCTATTAAATTTTGTTGTTCCAAAAATACCCTTTAGAAGATTTATTGATTTTATGTTTCCCATATGGTATTTATTTTGTTTTGGTTTTCAACCGTTAAATGTGTTTGCATTAAATATCATCAAGAAGAGTAATTTTGGAAACAAAATTATATTTTTTGGTAAATTTTAGAATCTTCATTGATTTTGTTAATAAGTGTGGATTATTTTTATTTGTATTTTTTGCTAATAATTATGAACAAGGGAGTATTTCTATATAATTTGATCATTGACTTGGTATTATCCTCGTATTTCCTTTACAACGAGTTGAGAATTTGTATACAATTTTACCTCTTAAACTCCGAGTTCCTGTGCTAGTTTGAGTTCCTCGATGTCAAGGCCATCTTCATTTTCAAATAGTATTTATGCCTCACCCCCTTTGGTGTAAGTGTTAGCTTTCAAGCTATTCTAATTCAAGTGTAAGCAAAAGTAGAAACAATATGGAATAGTATATGATTATAGGACTTGTTTATTGCCCAAATATGTCATTTCAAACTCCTTCTTCATGATTTCCTTGAATTGTTCAATTTCCTGCATGTTGCTTCCAGTAACTAATAAGTCATCCACATATAGGCAAATTAGGATCCATTCAGTGTGTAATGTCTCACATAATCTCCAAATTCCACTATGCACTTGATGTATCCAATGCCAATTAGAAATGAATCAATTCTCTTGTTCCAAGCTCTTGGTGCTTGCTTCAAACCATATAGAGTTTTCCTCAATCTGAGCACTTTATCCTTCCCTCAATCACAAATCCTGGTGGTTGAGAGACATACACCTCTTCTTCCAGCCATCTATTCAGAAATGCAAATTTCACATCAAGTTGGCACATTAGCCTGATTGTCTCAATTCTAGCCTCTTGAGCAAACACTTCAGAATAGTCTATACTTGCCCCCTGTAGGAATCCCTTGGCAACCAATCTAGCTTTGTACTTAGCAATTGTTCCATCTAGATTCAGTTTCAACTTGTAGACCCACTTTACTCCAA
Source organism: Cicer chorassanicum (assembly GCA_037974735.1). Taxonomy (NCBI): domain Eukaryota; kingdom Viridiplantae; phylum Streptophyta; class Magnoliopsida; order Fabales; family Fabaceae; genus Cicer; species Cicer chorassanicum. The sequence continues at coordinate 35,348,618 of JBBPBP010009777.1, read as the reverse complement.
TCTGCTTCTGTTTTGGAGGCAAATCTTTCAAGTACCATGTTTGATTCTTCTCAATCGCATCAATCTCTTCCACCATTGCATTCTTCCAGGGTCCTTTCTTTAATGCCTCTTCAATATTCAAAGGTTCTACATTAGCAAATAAGGCAAAATGTACTAAATCTCCATTGTTGTCAACTTCATTGTCATTATGCACTTCAAATTCTTGTAAATGTGTTGGTGGCTTTCTTGTTCTCTGGGATCTATTTGATTCAATTCTTTCTTCATCTCTGTTTCCACTGGTATGCTGCTCATTTTGTACTTGTAAAGGAATTTGTGAAGGTTGGCTTGTGCTGCTGCTTGCTTGCTCCCAGTCCTAGTGTTGGCTAATGGCAATCTGCTTCTGTTTCCAATCCCAACTCTCACGTTCAATGATCTTGACATCTCTACTGATCACCACCTTGCCTCTGATAGGATCATACAGTTTGTAAGCACCTGTTGGATGATACCCAACCAAGATCATTTCTTCACTCTTGTCTTGCAAGTTTCTCCTTTTCTGGTCTGATACATGTTTAAAGCATAGAGCACCAAAAGTTCTTAAATGCCCTACTGCTGGCTTTCTTCCACTCCAGATCTCTTCTGGTAACTTCTCTTGCAGTTTCTTTGTTGGACATTTATTAAGAATATAAACAGCAGTTGATGCAGCCTCTCCCCAGAACTTATGTGGCAGTCCCTTCTTTCAGCCAGGCCATTGTGTTGAGGTGTGTAAGGAGTTGTTATCTCATGTTCAATTCCATTCTTGACACAAAATTCCTTGAATTCATGTGAAGTATATTCTCCTCCTCCATCTGTCCTTAACACCTTGACAGATTCCCCACTTTTTTTTTCCACTTTAACTTTGAATTTCTTGAATGTCTCCAATGCTTCATCTTTGGTTTTTATCAAATAAATCCACAACATTCTACTGAATTCATCAACAAAAGTTATGAAATACTTATTACCTCCTAATGATGGCACCTCAAATGGTCCACATATGTCACCATGAATCATCTCAAGAACGTTCTCCGCTCTTGCTTGCACTTGTGATTGAAAGGAATTTCTTGATTGTTTACCTGCCATACATACTTCACACACCTTCTCAGGGACATCAATCATAGGAATTCCACTAACCATCTTCTTGACTACCAGTTGTTGTAAGCTTCTGAAGTTGAGATGATCAAATCTTGAATGCCACAACCAGTTTTCATCACTTGAGCCTACTGCCTTCAAACATTGAATATGTGCAGCTTGTATGTTTATAACAAAGGTTCTGTTTTTTGAAAGAGGAGCCTTGAGTATCATCTTTTTCTGCTCATCATACATTTCTAAGGTATCATTCTTCATGATCACCAGAAACCCTTTCTGAATCTGAATCTGAATCTTCTTGGGCAGCGCAGGCTTCATTTTCTTCTTTCTTTTTCTATTTTCCTCCTTTGCTAGCTCAACATTCTCGAGCAAAATGTCCAAACTTTTCACATTTGTAACATTGCAACTTTTTCTTATCAATGTTTCTTGATTTTCCTTTTGATTTACCACTTGTATTGCTCCTTTCTGATGAAGACTCTGAATCGTCATCAGATTCCTTGAACTTATTCTTCTTCCATTTCTTTTTTTGGTCTCATTTCTTGTTGGCATATGCTACCAATGCCTGATTCCCATAATTACTCCCACTCCTTTCATCCATTCTTAACTCTCTTGCTTCTAGAGTTCCCTGCAACTCTTCTAGACTCAATGTAGAAATGTCTTTGGATTCTTCAATCGCAAACACAACATAATCGAACCTGGGGTACAAGGATCTCAATATATTATCACATAGTTTCTGTTTAGTAAGCCTCTCACCACAACTATCCATCTGATTTGTGATACTCCTCAATCTCGAAATCAGGTCTGACACAATCTCTTGTTCCTCTGTCTGCAACAATTCGAACTGTTTTTGTAAGGTCTACAATTTCAATTTCTTGACCTTGGTTCCTCCAGAATAACACTTCTCCAAAATGTTCCATGCTTCTTTTGCACTGCTTGGATCAGAAATTTTGTCAAAATTGGTCGTGTCAAGACATTGATGAAGAAAGAAGGTGGCTTTGCAATCTTTCTTCTTGTTTTCTTTAAAATTCAACCTTTGCTCCTTTGTTGGATTGGCTTCCATATCTTCAAAACCTTTGTTTTATGATTTCCAACACTTTTTGAAATCCAAACAGTGCACGCATTTGCACTCTCCATCTATCCCAATCTTTTCCATCAAAATGTGGCATATGGGCTGGAAAATTTCCATTGTTTGCACTTGAACTCATCTTCACTTCACTCGTCTTTAATCCTCACACTTCACTCGTGTTTATCACTCTGATTTGGTTTTTCGCAACCAAGCTCTTGATACCACTGTTAGCTTTCAAGCTATTCTAAATCAAGTGCAAGCAAAAGTAGAAACAATATAGAATAGGATATGATTATAGGACTTGTTTATTGATTGAATGAATTGAGTTATTTATACTTGATTCTAATTGTCCTCTAATTAACTAACTAACTAATTGAGAAGTTAGTTAGTTAGTGATAGCGTTTTAGCAAGTGTACTAAATCGTTGCAAGTAATAATTAAAACGGTAATATCGAGTGTCGAACTCAATGATTGCGTTTTACTATCGAATTAAATTTAATTACTAAAATTGAACAAAAAGTTCCCAAATTGATTGAAGTAATATTTAAAATTAATAACAGTAATAAAATTGATCGTTTATAATGAGAAAAATGTCAGGGATGAATTTCACTTCGAATTCAACCTTGGTGTCTAATTTGATCCTAGTTACTGAATTCCTTTATTGAATTATTACCGAATTCTCTTTATAATTCTTGCCCTAATGTCTTAGTGACAGAACCTTTAATTCCAAAGTAACCCCTAATTCCTTAGTGGATTTTGTAACACCCCAATTTCTCATTATCTTATTTTAATAGTATTATGATACGCTACTAGTATTATATGAGCGTTAATACGTGTCCTAATTTCTTTATGTGTGTCTTGTGCGGTTGCCTTAATAATTGATTTAAATCGTTAATATTAACTAAAATTAACTTACAAAAATTAAAATAATATATATATATATATATATATATATATATATATTTAAATAAATTAATACAAGGAGTGAATTTGTGTTGTTACACTAATTGTGACCTTTAGCACTATTAGGATGGGTTAATAATAATAATAATAATAATAATAATAATAATAATAACAACAACAACATTATAATAACAATAATAAGGTGAATAAAGCGTTGCTTTATGATCAGCCCAGGCCCAATAACAAACCTAAGTTACCAATATATATATGTATATACGAATAGTAGGCTAGGGATTTACGTGTTGCCGTCTAAGTTATGCCTTTCCGTTCCCGAAGAAATTGATATGCTGCTCTGTTGCCTAGAAGGATCAAATTGACCTGTTGCTGCCTTGCTGCACTTAATGCTAAAACTATATATTGATTTCAAACAGCAGGTACACCTTCTTAATCCCATCAATTCGATGCATTGTTGTCCGAATAAAAGAAGAAGGCATATATTTCCAATTCCATCAATTTAGAGTAATCTTAGGCATAATGCTAAATAACATACATCTAAAGCTATTAGCAGTATTAGGTTAGCAAATGACACGTATCCTAAGGCTAATAGTCTAATTGATTTCACAACTGGAAAGTTTAATCTATTTTGATTATAATATAAAATTGAGTGTAACCAATACTAAGCTCTAATTAATTATTATTACTTGAGTTCATGTGTTATATAAAAAAAATATTTAAAAATCAAAGCTATATATATATATATATAGTAATATAGGTGTTTAATGATATTAAATATATTTCAGATTATATTACAATAGCAGATAATTTATTTATGTATTGTTAATTAATAATTTATTTATCTATTGGAGCAAGTAATTAATTTGTATTTGGTCGTTGCGTTGATTTATTTATTTATTATATTTTTTTCCGGGGACTATTAGAGACGAGGGTCGACGAAGATGCGACAAGTTAGCAAATCGGATTTGTTGGGCGAAATCTTCAATTGAGGTAAGGGGTGAGATGAGGTTCGATTTATGAATATAAAATAACGTGAGATGAACGGGAATATTGAAATTCCCAGATATTCATCCGGGGCTCACTACGTACGGTCGAGCCCTATTGAGCAATAATAATTAATTAAAATTATATGAATGGTAACAGTGAGGACTAAAACATAATTTAGCAACCTATAGAATTGTTGTGAATTTATTTATAGCAAGATTGCACATTGAATGATTTTAGGAAATGTGATGTTGATTGTTACTGTATGAATACTGTATATTGGAGTGTTCTTGCTATTCGATTCAAATCGGGAAATTATTTGAATGTGCTACCTATTGATTTTTTTTTATTGCGATTGATAAGATTGGCCTGTGTATTGTGAGTAGTGTAAATCAAATATTGAGATTGAATTGTGATTGACTGATATACATATAATGAAGAATATTATGAAGTCAAACTGAAATTTATTGAGTTGTGATGATCGAGTAAGTATGAGATATGTGTTGTAGAGATTCAGAGTTAGGATTATTTTGTCATCATATAGGGAGGGTCTGACAAACCTAGCGATTCGGGGAAGTACAACTGAATGAGCCTGATCGTGGAGGGCTACAGTCGAACTGTAAGGTAAGACTGATAGACCATGGGGGTACATCTAGTGGGGAATTCCTAAGTGGATTAGTGGGTTATTCCCTAAGGCCGGGAACTACTGTGCAACACAAGAGTACCCCGACTGTCGCGTATATGTGTCTCGGGTTGAGTTGAGGGGATCTATGAGGACTTGGCCATTCATGAAATGTCCGTCCACTCTTGTAGTGGCATAGTATCAGGCCTCCTAACCAAGTACTTCATAGTAGAATGGTACCAAGGGATGAAGTATAGAGTATAGAACGTGCATGGCATTTTATCCTTGTAACTGTTTTATTGTGATTGAATCGGATTAACCTTAGATATTATATTATTGAATGTTCTCCTTAATTGTACTGTTTGACTGATTGCGTGTTCTTCTCGTGTATTTTATTTTGTTACATAATTTCGAAACTCACCCCTCGATGTTTGTGTTTGGCGTTTGCGATGGACGCAGACGGGCCGAAAGCTGCACGTGAAAATTAATGCTATTGAAGTGTAGGAAGCCGTATTACCTCGAAGACTTCTATTTTCTACCTTTTTGTTAACGTCATTTTTTAACATAGTTTATTTTGGGAATTCCCGCTCTGATAGTGACATCGGGTTGGGATTACATTTACAATTATCATTAAACTAGTGTATGTGTGTTCCAAATGGATTTTGTTAATTACTGTTATGATAATGTGATGTTCTTTGCCTTAAAAAAATGCTTGGAATTTTATATATTTATTTATTTGAAGGATTTCATTGTTTTAAAAATAAGAAAATTAAAATTTTTATTTGGGGTTTAGGGTGTCACAGATTTAAGATTAGAATTAAGCCTTACTGTACAGGAATTCTCTTGTTAAACTATTGCCTTTGCAACTAATTTAATTGGTTTCATGACCTACATCTATCCCTAGACTACAAATTCATGAATTTCTCATCTCAAGCATTCGTAAAGTCCACTTCCGTTTCAAAATACGAATCGTAGAACATTTTAATGTTGATCAAGAAATAAAAAGCATTAAGCACATAAATGAGAAAAATAATTCAATAAACTCATTCGTATAACTAGAAATCAAATTAGAAAAATAAGGGTTTCATCTTGTTACACTCATCCTTAACAAACAGGGTTTAGTTACTCATGACAGAGATACAAAAGATAAGGATTAAAGAAGAATTACAAGAAGGATTCATGAATGATTGTTGATAAAACTCCTCCAATGGTGTCAGAAACGGCTATCTTTGAGTTTCTCTGCTAGGGCACAATTCTCCCAACTTCTCAATAGTCAACAAGATCCATAAAAAGTGAAAAAAATGCATTTTAATGAGTGTTGTCGCGTGCCACGCGCTCCAGGCGCAGATTTTGCGCTTCAAGCGCGTCCCGACAGAGGCTTCAGCTTGAAAATGCGCCTTAGGCGCGATTGTTGCACTTCAGGCGCACAGCTTCTTCTGTTTAACATTTTCTGCATTTTTCTCCTCTTTTGACTCTGAATTGGTTCCAGTGGCTTCATGAAAGTTGTAGCTATGGATCTTAGCTTTCATTTGCACTTGAAATACTCCACATAGGTCATATTGATTTCTCACCAAAAATTCAGCACTGCACTAAAACAAAGTAGCAACACAAAACTACGAAAAATCTCTACTTAATCAAGGAAATAAGAACATAAACATTATTAAATCAAAGAACTAAAATCAACAAAATATATCAAATACCTCCTTAAATTAACTAATGAATAAAAGATAAATAAGATTAAAAACAATGAAAAATATGCATATGATGAAGAGTTATCAGTTAGTTACTACAACTAACATATTAACTTGAATTACACAAACTGAATACGGAGAACGTTCTCCATTTTCTAACACTCAAACCAAGAACTTTCTTGGTTTCCAATAGTAAGATGACCCATCTACAAAGATCATTTACTTGATTATCTTTTCTAGTGTTGTTGGGGTCATTTTTGCAATGAATATGACTAAAGTTTGTTCCTTCAGAGCTTTCCTTTGATTCAAAGGTTATGTCAAATTCATATCGTTTGACAACCACCGAGATATCCTTCTCGCAAAAATTTCCTGGAAAAGTACTGGTCTGATGAATTGGTTTGTTTGCACAACTATTAAGTACCAGGAAGTATTGTCTTAGTCTTCTCGTAGTGATGAGTAAGGAGAGTGCAACCATGTCGTATGTAATACACTAAATTTTATAATAAACTATTTTATTACTTAAAAGGATTTTAAAGAATTAATTTGGTATCGGCAATGTTTTAAAATATGTGTTGTTAAATTTTATGATTAATTTTCTTTATACGTGGGTTTTCTATGGTTTGATAACTGTATACATATTAAATTTAATGTGTGAAATTATGTCTCAAATCATCTGACTAGAGTTAGTTATGCTTTAGTGTTTGTTATAACTGAATTTGGCCAAATTGGTTATGACAAAGTAGTTGTAGTTAGTTAAGCTAGTTTGCTTTTGATACTATATATAAGAGTGTAAATTGTAGTGGCAGTATGTTGTTGAATGTTGATTGAGAAAGAGGTCTATGCAATTCTCAAAAGTGATTCATAGTAATCAGAAAAACATAGACTAAGGGAGAGTGAAAAAAAAAAAGAGATTGTAAGAGAAAAATAGTATTGTTGTATTCGCAACAGTGATAGATGTTAAGAGAACAATCTTGAAGAGGCCTTAATGTTGTAAATTCAAACACATATAGTGAATTGTCTTGCTTTCTTGCCCGTGACGTAGGTCTCAAGTAATTGAGACTGAACACGTAAATCTTGGTGTTATTCTTACCTTATCTTTCTTTAATTTTCGTTTTACATTTATTTTTAAACTGTTTTTCAAATCTGCACAAACGAAGAAAATTCTTCATTTTCAGTATTTCAGTTCAGGTAAAAACGTTCCTCATTTCATTCAGAAACGAAGAACATTCTCCATTTCAGTTCTTGTTTTACATTCATCGTGTTCCGTTCTGGTGAAGAACGTTCTCCGTTTTCAGTTCAAACGAAGAATATTCTCCGTTTCAGTTCTGGTTTTGCAATTGTTAGTTTTTTTGTTTTGTTGGTTAATTCTTGTTGCAGACCCCATTAATTTTTCAACAATTGGCACCGTTTGTGGGAAAAAGGGAGCAACAATGGGTGGAACCACAAAGTTTGATATTGAAAAGTTCAATGGATCAAATGATTTTGTTTGGTGAAAGATATAGATGCATGATGTTCTGGTACAGAAAGGTTTAGTGAATGCATTGAAGGGTGAATCAACTCTTCCTACAACAATGACTACTCATGAATATGAAGAACTGGTTGAAAAAGCAAAGAGTTCTATCATCTTTTGTCTTAGAGATAAAGCTTTGAGGGAAATTGCAAGAGAACCAACAGTAGCAGCCTTATGGCTCTTAAACTTGAGTCTCTCTATATGACTAAATCATTTTCAAATAGGCTCTTCTTAAAACAACAATTGTTCTCTTTTAAAATGGATGAAGAGAAACTTGTTACAATACAAATTACTAATTTTAATAAGATTCTTGATGATTTAGAAAATTTAGAAGTCAAGTTAGATGGTGAAGACAAAGCTCTGATCCTTCTTAATGCCCTGCCAAGTTCATATGAACACTTCAAGGATGCTATCATGTTTGGAAGAGAACAAACAATTACTCTTGAAGAAGTGCATACATCTATCCGGACAAACGAAAGCTATACAAGACACGAGATTAAGAATGATAATCATGCTGAAAGTCTGAATATTACTAGAGGAAGAAATGGAAATAAACATAGGTCCAATTCAAACACTAAATCTGAAGGGAAGTATAAATGCTTCCATTGTCACAAGAAGGGACATTTCAAGAAAGATTTCCCTAAAAGAAAGGAATCAAGAAACTCTCAAGATTCTGGAAATGCTGCACTTGTTGATGCTGGTTATGAATCTGCAGAGGCCTTCATGATTTCAAATTCTGAATGTGAAAAGAACAGGGTATTAGACTCAGGATGTACTTTCCACATGTGTCCAAGAAAGGATTATTTTGAATCAATAGATCTTCGTGATGGTGGAGCCATTTTGCTTCGCAACAACAAATCGTGTAAGGTACAAGGCAAGGGAACAATCAGATTCATAATGTTCAATGGCAAAGAGGTACTGCTAAAGGATGTAAGGTACATACTTGAATTAAAAAGAAATTTAATTTCTGCTGGCATGTTTGACATATTAGAATATTCCACTAACATAAATAATGGTATCATGACTATTATTAATAAAGATTATATCATTGTTAAAGGCATTAAAAGAAATGGCTTGTACATTTTAGATGGCTCTACCATAATTGCACAAGCTTCTGTTGCTAGCTCTAGTTGGTATTCATATACTAGAATAAGGTTATGGCATATGAGGTTAGGACATGTAAGTGAAAAGGGCTAAATTGAGTTATCAAAACATAATTTGCTTAATGGTGACAAAATTGAAAAATTGGAATTTTGTGATCATTGTATTCTAGGAAAATCTAAGAGGATTAGTTTCGGTGTTGGTCAACACAATACCTCTAGACCTTTTGAATATGCTCATTCTGATTTGTGGGGTGCTTCTAGGACAAAGACTCATGTTGGCTGTTCTTATTTCTTAACCATCATTGATGATTATTCTAGGAAAGTATGGATCTATGTCATTAAAAATAAAAGTGACACTTTTATCAAATTTAAAGAATGGCATATGCAAATTGGAACTCAAAAGGAATCTAAGCTAAAATATTTAAGAACTGACAATGGCCTAAAGTATCTTTTAGAGCAGTTTAATAAGTATTGCAGGGACTTAGGTATTCAAAGACATAGAACAGTTGCAGGCACCCCTTCAACAAAATGGCATTGTTGAAAGGATGAACAGAACAATCTTGGAAAGGGTCAGATGTATGATCTTGAGTGCAGGTCTTCCTAAAAATTTCTGGGGAGAAGCTTTAGTTACAACAGTTTACTTGATCAATAGATGCCCTTCATCAGCTATTGGATTTAAGACACCAATTGAGATCTGGAATGGCAAGCCAGCTGACTACTCAAATCTTAAAGTATTTGGCTAATTAGCATTTGTTCACACAAGGCAAGATAAATTGGATCCTAGAGCAATCAGATGTTCATTGGATATTCTAAAGGAATAAAAGGATACAAGTTGTGGAGAAATGACCAATGGGTGCCTAAGTGCATCATATCAAGAGATGTAGTGTTTCATGAAACAAGAATGGCCATCATTGACAAAGAACATTATTCGTTTTAGTTCTGCAGAAACGAAGAACATCAGCAAGACAATGCTTCAAGCAGTAATATTGAGAGTGTTCAAATTGAGGTGGAGTCACCTGAAGATCAAGAGATTAATTATGAAGACATAACTAATACACCACTTGATGATAATGCTGCAATAGAACCAGATTTGGCCAATTACAACTTGGTAAGAGATAGAGAAAGAAGGGTTATCAAGCCTCCAATCAGATATGGTCACGCATATTTAATTTATTATTCTTTAAGTGTAGTTGAAGATCTTCAAAGTGTTGAACCAAGCAACTACAAGGAAGCCATTAACAGTAAAGACAAAGAAGCTTGGATGACAGCTATGAATGAAGAGATGCAGTCATTAGAAAAGAACCAAACCTAGACTTTGTTTGACATTCCTAAGAGTCAAAGGGTAATTGCATCAAAATGGGTGTTCAGAAGAAAGGAAGGCATTCAATGACAAGAAAAGATAAGGTTCAAAGCAAGATTAGTTGCAAAAGGATTTTCTCAGCTTGAAGGAATAGATTTCAATGAAGTATTTGCACCTGTTGTAAAATATTGTTCAATCAGAATTCTGCTTTCAATTGTAACTCAACAAGACTTGGAATTAGAGCAACTTGATGTCAAAACAACATTTCTACATGGTGATCTTGAAGAAACCATTTATATGCAGCAACCTGAAGGATTTGCTAAAGGCAGCAACAAGGTTTGTCTTCTAAAAAGATCATTGTAAGGCCTAAAGCAAAGTCCTAGCCAATGGTACATGAAGTTTGATGATTTCATGATAAGAAGTGGTTTCCAAAGATGTAGTTTTGACAGCTATGTTTACATTCTGAAAGAGGAAGGTCAAGAACAAGTCCTCACTTGCAAGCTCAAATAAGGACCAGATCAAAAGGCTCAAAACTAACCTTGGTAATGAATTTGAGATGAAGGAACTTGGAGAAGCCAAGAGGATCTTAGGTGTGGACATTTATAGAAATAGATTAAAGGAGGAATTATTTCTTTCACAAGCTGCCTACTTGAAGAAAGTTGTCACTAAATATAGAATGCATGAGGCAAGACATGTTACGACTCCTTTGGGACAAAATTTCAAATTGTCCATGCAAGAATCACCTAAGACTGATGAGGAAAGACAAAGAATGAGTATCATTCCTTATGCAAATGGAGTTAGCAGTATAATGTATGGAATGATCTGCAGCAGGCCAGATTTGGCTTATGTTGTGAATGTTGTCAGCAGATTTACGACTGATTCAGGGGAATGGCATTGGTCAGCTCTCAAGTGGATTATGAGGTACTTAAATGGCACTCTGACAACAGGCTTGAAGTTCAAAAAGGCTCATCATGACAAGGAACCAATCATGGGATGTGTGGACTCAGATTATGCTGGAAACATGGATACTAGAAAATCAATTTCTGGTTATGTTTTCACTTTATATGGGATTGTTGTGAGTTGGAGAGCAATTACACAATCAATGGTAGCTCTCTCTACAACTCAAGCTGAATTCATTGCTCTTATTGAAGGTGTTAAAGAAGCTATATGTATGAAATAACTTATTGGTGAACTAAGAAAAAATCATAACTATGTTTCAATTTTTTGTGACAGTCAAAGTGCTATACACTTATCCAACCATCAAGTGTACCACAATAAGTCTAAACATATTGATGTTAAGTTTCACTTCATAAGGGATGTGATTGATTCAAAGCAGGTCTTGTTGATGCCTTCACCAAATAACTTTCACAAACTAAGTTCAAGCATTGCTTGGACATAGTTGGTTTCTGCAAAGAGTAAAGTTATGGAAATGGCAGCAAAGGCAATGAATGAATTATTATGATATTGAGTCAAGGTGGAGAATTGAGAAAATATTCCTCAAATCATCTAACTAGAGTTAGTTATGCTTTATTGTTTGTTATAACTGAATTTAATCAAATTTGTTATGACAAAGTAGTTATAGTTAGTTAAGCTAGTTTGTTTTTGAATACTATATATAAAACTGTAAATTGCAGTGGCAGTATGTTGTTGAATGTTGATTGAGAAAGAGGTCTATGCAGTTCTCAAAAGTGATTCATAGTAATCAGAAAAATAGAGACTAAGGGAGAACATTGATAGATACTAGGAGAACAATCTTGAAGAGGCCTTAATCTTGTAAATTCAAACATATATAGTGAATTGTCTTGCTTTCTTACCCGTGACGTAGGTCTCAAGTAATTGAGGCTGAACACATAAATCTTGGTGTTATTCTTATCTTATCTTTCTTTAATTTTCGTTTTACATTGATTTTAAAACTGTTTTTCAAAACTGCACAAACGAAGAACATTCTTCGTTTTCAATATTTTAGTTCTGGTGAAGAACGTTCTTCTTTTCAGTTAGAAACGAAGAACATTCTCCGTTTCAGTTCTGATTTTACATTCTTCGTGTTCAGTTCTGGTGAAGAGCGTTCTCCGTTTTCAGTTCAAACGAAGCATATTCTCCGTTTTAGTTCTAGTTTTGTTGGTTAATTCTTATTGCAGATCTCACTATTGTTTCAACATAATGAGTATTATATAAATTATAAATATCATGTTTAATTATTTTATTTATATTTCTAAAAATAATTGTATCTTAGGATAAGTATTTTAAATGATAAGATTTTAGGTATTCTTATGTGTTTATGCAATTTGATAATTAATCTAATATTTTCATGTGCATTTGATTAATGTTAAATGAGCACATAACTATATTTAGTTACTTCTAACTTTATCTTACTTTAATTATTTATTTTATAAATAATTATTATAAATATTTTAGAAAAGTGCTTTAGTTTCATGTGCTTTAGTTATTTATTATTTTATTTTATTTTCATGCTTTAGTTTCATGTGCTTTAGTTATTTATTATTTATTATTATTTAGTTTCATGTTAAATGTGCTTTAGTTATTTTATTTTCATGCTTTAGTTTCATGTGCTTTAGTTATTTATTATTTATTTATTATTTATTATTATTTAGTTTCATGTTAGTTTCATGTGCTTTAGTTATTCATGTGCTTTAGTTTATTATAATTATTATAAAAGTGTTAAATCACTTTCTTAGTGTTAACTTTTTTAAAAAAAGAAATAGTAATATTATAGTGATTATTTTGAAAATAAGAAATGTTAATTATTTTATTTTGTAAAGTATTAATCTGAAAATATTAATAATATTTTAGTTGTGAGTGAGGAAAATAAACTAAAGCGGTTTTGAGTTGTGTAATGGACTAGGCACACACGTGAGAGTAATAGTGAATTAAAAACCTAATATATATATAAATAAGTGAAACAACCCTGTACAAGAAGAAACAAAAACTTGTTTAACAATTTGTAAAAATTTTGTTCAAAATTTAGTACGTTGTTTCGGTTATTGAGTGAGTTATTTTAACACTCTTTTCAGATTTTTAGCCTTTTTAGTTTCTCTATAAAATATCCAACTTATCTGTTTTTGAAACTCACTATTTTGAATCATTCTATTTCACCATAAGTCTGACTTAAGTGAAATTAATGTCAAAACGACATTGTGAACAATGGTTAAATTATCTACCAATTAGTTTTATAACTTAGGGTAAATTTATTTAGCCTAATTTCAAAATTGAAGTTTGTAGAGTATTTTCTCATTTTATTTTCAACTTTTAACAATAAAATCATCAACTGACGATTTTTAACAATGACTGATGATTGAGATGTTATCAAATTGTGATGAGTATGTTGATGTCACCCCATACTTGATGAAATAGTGGATGTTAGAATATGTGCTAAAGGTGATGCTCTTAATGGAGTAATCTAGGCCAACGACGGAAAAAAAATAGTGGAAGTTCGAATAGTGGATGATTGATTTGATGACATTTTGTGATGTGATGATAAACCTTGAATGTATTGTGTGACATAATAATATGTGATGATGATGCATGATTGACGATTGAGATGTTATCATATTTTGATGAGTATGTTGATGTCACCCCATACTTGATGAAATAGTGGATGTTCGAAAATGTTGGGAGTTTTTGACGTGCAGATTATATTTTCATCATATAAATAGGGATTGACAAGCCTAGTGATGTTGGAGGAGTACAACTGAATTAGCATGATCGTAGATGTTTGTTGCCGAGCCTTACGGCAAAACTGTTAGACCTTGGGGTATTCTGGAGGATAATTCTTAAGTGACTTCATCCAAATTTCTTGAGCTATCGTGCAACAAAATTTTACCTCGACCGTCACATATATGGCATAGTATCAAACCTCCTAACCAAGTACTTCAAATTGATCAATGCATTTGGGCACATCTTTACGACTTTGTACTTTGACATTTTGAAAGCTTTTTTCAACCCTAAGATTAGTTTTTTAGGGTGTTTCTAAACTTTGAGTCATAGTTGAGTTTTAATATAATTCTTTTATTTATTCCCAGAATTACTTGTATATTGACCCTTCTTGCTTGCTCTGCAATCCATAACTTGAGCTCCGAATATCGGATTGAAGCGTGTGAGTAGACGTTGAAAAACAAAGGGTCAGAGTTACCAATTTTATATTGACGCCAAAGTCCAATTCAGAACTTTGTTTGGTAAAAAATGTTGATTATGTGACCTGAAGCCTTAATTAACTAATAATCAACATCGGACCACTTGTTACTCAACCTGGAGCTTTTAGAGTCCAAAACGAATAATTAGAGTAAGTTGGGTGGCTTTTTGGGAATATATACTCAAATACTTAGATACTAAGGGTGGTTTTTGATAAATAGAACAATAACCTTCTTTTTCTGGATTTTTCATAGAAGGTTAAATTCTAGGTTTATTTTATAATTTTAATTTAATGTTGATGATTCTATTCTTTTTATTTCGATTATATTTTTCTTTTGATTGCTTAAATCGAATCTCAATTGGGTTGATAGATTTGGTTTGACATAATTCGATTTCTAAATTAATTGTAGTTTTTGCGACGCTTAATTCTTAATTATAATCAATCATTTACTATGACTTTTAATCAAATCAAAGAAACATAATTCACATAGGGTTGATTTACGCTTGCTTGATCAATTCTATAGTCAAACAAGAATAGAATCCGAGTTAGAAATAAAACCATTTAAAAATCTATGATAGGTCTGAAATTTCCGAACTAGTCATTCCAATATACGTAATTCTAAGTTCGTTTACTCAATTTGTCTAAACCTAAATTCAAAAGTTCCCCTTTTTTAATTTTAAATTTGGTTAATAGAGTCAAAAGTTCTTGTGAGATGACTTGAGTTGTTGTCTTGCGCTACGTTTTTATTAACTCGTATTTGACCCACGTGCGATAGTGGGTCACAGAATTAGAATGATACCAAAATGTGAAGAAGTATAGTCTAAGCTCATGCATAGCATTGCATTGTCTTCTGATTGTTTTGTTGTCATTAATGCGTATCGTAGTGTTAAAAAAATTCTTTTAGATTATTTTTTTTTATAATGAAATATATTGATTTTCCTTGAGTAATTTTGAATTTATAACGTGATATTATTTCCCTTGAATGTTTTGATATACTGTGATATGTTATGATACAATTTTATTATGATTATTTGCGTGTTCTTTTTACTTATATTATACTATAAACATGATTTCGAAACTCATTCTCTTTGTTGTTTATGTTTGATTGGTTGGGCTATGCGTTTACGAAATTGCAGTTATTATAGGTTAATGAGTCTTGAAGTTCAAGTTTGAAAGAATTCCCGTTTGATATGTGATACCAGTAATGAGATTTATAAGTTGTATTTGAATTATTTAATAGAAACCACTTTTTGTAAGAAAACTTTGTTAGTACTAGTAAGTTTTTATGAAATTAAATTAAAAAAATTATAATTAAATCAAGTTTATTGAGACTGCACCGTTTTATTTGAAGAATAATGTTTAAAGTGTTTCATGTGTACTTTATAAATGTGATATCCTAAATCACTTGTAAAAGTTTCTTTTTCCTTGGGAGTTTAGGGTGTCACATCGTCCAAATATACTTCAAGTATGTTTTTGATTTGATTTTCAAAGACCATGTTCATCCTTCACTGATAAGATGTCTTCACATGTTTTAGACCGAAAGGCATTGTGTTGTAGCAATAGTTTTTGTATTCTATCACACAGGTGGAAAGCATACTTAATCATTGCAAGTAGTAATAAAATGGTAGTATTGCTTGTCAAAGTCAAGGATTGCATTATACTATCGAACGACGTCTAATTACTCAATTGAACAAAACGTTTCCAATTTAATTGAATATTTGTCAAACCTACAACATTAAAAGTATTGAAATTTATAATTAGAAAAATATCAAGGATTAGTTTCCCTTTAAATCCAACATTTGGTTCCTAATTTGACACTTGTTACTTAAATCCTTTATTGAACTATTACGGAACTCTCTTTACTAGTCTTGTCCTAATTCCTTAGTGACTGAACATTTAATTTCAAAGTAACCATAATTCTTTAATGGATTTAAGATTAGAGTTAAGCTTAAATGTATAAGAATTCTCCTATTGATCTATTGCCTTTGCAAATATCTCAATTGATTTCATGTGTCGACATCTATTTATAGACTACAAATTCATGCATTTATCATCTCAAGCATTAGAAAAGTCTAATTTTGTTGCGCTAAAAGTGCACTTAAGAGAGCAAGTACCCCTCTATTGCAATAATAATAAAAATAAGGATGGATGTCCCAGATATCATACCCAAGAGATTAAAGTAATAATTTTCAAACTAATCAAGTTCTTATGTTATTTAGATAAAAGAAATTGTAATTAAAATGGTTCTTTGTCAAAACTGAAAAGAATAAAGTAGACAAAAAACAAATTGCAATTCAATTTATGAAAACACTAAGGCGTCTAGTTTCACTTATACCAATTATAATTATATCCCTTAAAATACTTATAACTTATACTTTCAATTGATGTCAATCATCTACTTTACTGATTGAAATAAGAGATTCGGTTATGATCAGTCCATCCTCTCCTTACCAATTAATCCTAAAGTTCTGTTTATTAGTTATAGTGAGCTTACCTATAAATTAATAAACTTGTGAAAGGGTAGCCACTTCTTATTGGGATTCAAATACAAGGATTAATCCATTCAATATGATGGAAGATACAAATTATAAATTAAAGATGGAAATTTAATTAAACTAGTAATTATAGGTCAATCATAGCCTAAGCTATCGATTTAGTTACACATGTTCATGAAAATAAGCAAATACATAATAAAATTCATGAATTAAAATTACAAGCATAATAAACCAGGAAGAGGAAGAAGTCTTGTGTACCTCCAAATCTCCTTCTC
Organism: Cicer chorassanicum; assembly: GCA_037974735.1. Taxonomy (NCBI): domain Eukaryota; kingdom Viridiplantae; phylum Streptophyta; class Magnoliopsida; order Fabales; family Fabaceae; genus Cicer; species Cicer chorassanicum. Next base: position 35,331,404 of record JBBPBP010009777.1, on the reverse strand, counting down.
AAGTGTTGCTCCAGCCAAGAATCTTGTTGCTCCACAAAATCAACATAGTTAGGTAACGCAGTGGATCAAAATTTGGACCGTTACATTATCTCCACAAGTGTTTGGATGAACAAAAAGAGATTCAAAGGTGCCCAAATTCGCAGCAGCAGTCTAGGGATTCTTTTCCAAGATTTTTCCTTCCTTTTTATATAGTGAAACCCTAAACAGGGTTGCATTCCCGCACTCCTGCAAGATGCCTACATACATGGCTTGCACGGACCTACATAATTTAAGCACGGTGAAGAGTCTCGCTTGCGTTTGAACGACCCTACATAATATCTTGCACGGTCGTGCAAACTCAAAGGGGTTTATTTCAAGTATGCTTGCAAGGCCTTAATTTTGCTCGATGTTGTAACTTATGAGATTTTGTAAATTTGTGCAGAAAACTTGTAACTCCTTAATGAAAGTTTATAACTTCATTGGAAGCTTGTAACTTCATACAGAAAGTTTGTAACTTGTTGTTCAAAGCTTATAAATTCTTGCTGAAAGCTTGTAACATCATGCTTAAAGCGTATAACTCCTTATTGAGAGCTTATAAATCATTGAACTTCTTCTTCAAAATAAAATTCTACATAAAACAAACAAAATCGTGTGGGGAAGAAGTCTAATAACTTGAATTAGGGGCTGATTGCATAAAAGTTAGACCTCTAAATCACAAAAAATGGACTTAACAACTTTCATTTCAAAATACAAATTTTAAATCAGCTTAAAGGTGACGAAACAATAAAAAACATTAAAGACATATATGAGAAAAATAATTTAATAAACTCATTCATATAACAAAATATAAAATCACACAAATAAGGTTTTCATCTTGTTCTACTCATCTATAACACTGGAGAGTTTTGTTACTCATGACAACGGAAAAATGATAGAGAATAAAGAATGATTACAAGCACTATTCATGAATGATTCTTGAGAATACTCCTTCAATGGTATTAGAACTAGTCTCTTTTAGGTTATTGATGTTAGGGCACAAGTCTCAAGTTTCAAAACAGTCTAAAAAGTGACAAAATTGTAGAAATGCACGCGACAGGGGTGTCATGCACTCCAGCGCACGACAGGGGTGTCATGCACTCCAGTGCACGACAGGGGTGCTCCAACACTTAGGGACATAAATAGATTGTTTAAAAATGGAGAAATGCGTCCCGTGCAGAGACATTTAGACTATAGCACACAACATTTGAGGTATGAAAGCTATTGCATTTTTCACCTCTTTTTAATCTTAATTTTGTTTTGGTGTCTTCATAAATGTTGTAGCTAAGGAACTTAGATTTCATTTTCAACTAATTTGACTACATTTAGACAACTATAACTCTAGATATGGTCAAAATATTCCACATACGTCTTGTGGATTTCTCACCAAAATTCAACATTGTACTAAAACAATGAAACAAAGCAACACTACGAAAAATATCTATTTAGTCAAGGAAATAAGATCATAAACATGCTATTGAACTCAAGAAATAAAATCAACAAACTATATCAAATAACTTTTATAATTAACTAACGGCCAAAGATAAATAAGATAATTAAATACTAAAAACAATGAAAAACATGCATATAACAGATAATTATCATCGATTTTCTCATAGTCTTCAAGATGCATTGGAATTTGCGTATATTTAGAATATGCATCCATAAAAGACAACAATTTAAATTTGGATGAGTTTTCGATTAGGATGGGGAAATGCTTCTTTGGGACATGTTTTATTTAGATTGGTATAGTGTCTCAAAGCCAAATCGTGTACTTGGCTTTAGAAATGAAATTGGCACTAAGAAATCATTGACAACCTTCTTGGTGACTTTATCCTTCTCAGGAGATTGTTTCTAGTACAGTTGAGCGATAAGACGAGATGTTGGATCGACTGTTAACTTGTGGTATGCAAATTTGTGGTCTATTTTGGGCATGTTAGTCCATATCGGCATGGAGAATAGCCATTTCCCCGAAAGCTACATGGTACTTGAGTTTCAAGTGCATTGTTCAGGAGACGCATCGAGTTCCACCATGTGGGTCTGCCAATGATGCAATTATATATTGATTTACACTCTACTACAAGGAATTGTCCCTTTACTGTTTTTCCCATGTTTTCTGTAACATCCCGACCCAATATCGGCGATGTTAATCACGACCTTCTCGCTCCCCCCTTTCCCTCTTGGAAATCTAGCGAGTTTTTGCCTTCCGTGGGATTCGAGCCCGGTACCTAGGGGATAAGTACCGCCTCATCACATTCCCACTACCAATTGAGCTAATTTAGCTCAATTGGTAGTGGGAATGTGATGAGGCGGTACTTATCCCCTAGGTACCGGGCTCGAATCCCACGGAAGGCAAAAACTCGCTAGATTTCCAAGAGGGAAAGGGGGGAGCGAGAAGGTCGTGATTAACATCGCCGATATTGGGTCGGGATGTTACAAAATATGCGCCTTTTTTTGTAGGTTCTTGAAAAGGAAGAACAAAGAGAAGAATTCAAGTGCAACAAAAGATAATCTTGTTGCTCTCATTTCTGAACTCAACATGATTGAAGATGTTGAATCTTGGTGGATAGACTCTAGTTCTACCCGCCATGTGTGCAAAAACAAATAACTATTTAAGACCATTGATGAAGAAGATGGAAGTGTTTTGTACATGGGAAATGCCTCAACTGTCCAAGTCAAAGGAAAAGGAACTGTGGAGATTGAATTCACTTCTGGAAAAATACTTACTCTTAAAGATGTATTTTATGTTCCTGATGTTAGGAAGAACTTGATTTCTGTACCTTTACTTAATAAGTTTGGTTTCAAATGTGTATTTGAGGGAGATAAACTTATTCTCTCTAAAAGGGGTATGTTTGTAGGGAAGGGTTACCTTTGTGAGAACATGTTCAAATGTAATGTTATTAATAACTATAATAATAATATGATTTCTGCTTATATTGTTGAGTCTTATGATTTATGGCATATGCGACTAGGACATGTTAACTTTAGAAAATTGAATGATATGATGAAATCAAATTTAATTCCGAATTTTGACAAAAATTCAAATTCATGTACTACTTGTATGTTAACTAAAATTACAAGACAACCTTTTAAAAGTGTTGAAAGAAGTTCTAAGGTATTAGATTTAATTCACTCTGATGTATGCGATTTACATGGTTGGCCTACAATTGGTGGTAAAAAGTATTTTGTCACTTTTATTGATGATTACTCTAGATTTTTTTATGTTTATTTAATGCACTCTAAGAATGAAGTTTTAGATAAATTTAAAATATTTAAAGCACAAGTAGAACTTCAACATGAAACTTTTAATAAGTGTTTTAGAAGTGATAAGGGAGGAGAGTTCTATCATCCTAAGTATTTTGAGTCCACTGGTATTGTGCATCAAACAACTGCACCATATTCCCCACAACAAAATGGAATTGCAGAAAGGAAAAATAGGGTATTAGAAGAAATGGTGAATGCCATGTTATCCTATTCTGGTTTATCTAAAGGTTATTGGGGTGAAGCCATGCTAACTGCATGTTATTTGCTAAATAGAGTTCCGAATAAAAGGAACAAGATAACCCCATATAAACTATGGAAGAAAAGAAAACCCAATCTTAATTATATAAAAGTTTGGGGCTGTAGAGCAATAGTTAAGGTTCCTGAACCAAAAAGAAAGAAATTGGGCGAAAGAGGAATTGAAAGTGTATTTATGGGCTATGCTGAAAATAGCAAGGCCTTTAGATTCATGGTTGTTGAATCTAATGACTCATATCCTATTAACACAGTGACTGAGTCAAGAGATGCAATTTTTCAAGAAAATAGATTTAACTCAATTCCACATCCCAATGAAATTGTAAGTTCTAGTGTACAAAGTCTAGAAAATAATGTATCTAATAATGATACTTTGACATGTTCAAAACCCAGAAGAAGTAAAAGAGCCAGAAAAGAGAAAAATTATGGAGAAGGCTTCTTTATGTTCCTTGTAGAAGGTACAAATGATTCCATTAACAGTTATGGATCAATTTGCTACAATTTAGAAAGTGACCCAGACACATATGAAGAGGCAATAAAGTCTCTAGACTCTGCCTTTTGGAAAGAAGCCATCCAAGAGGAAATGGACTCAATTATGGGGAATAAAACTTGGAAATTAGTAGACCTCCCACCTGGATCCAAACCAATAGGTTGTAAATGGATCTTTAAAAAGAAAATGAAAGTTGATGGTACCATTGATAAATTCAAAGCAATACTTGTTGCTAAAGGGTTTACACAAAAAGAAGGTATTGACTATTTTGATACTTATGCACCTGTTGCAAGAATTGCATCCATAAGAGTGTTTTTGGCACTACCTTCTATCTATAAGTTTGTAATCCATCAAATGGATGTTAAAAATGTTTTCCTAAACGGAGAGTTAGATGAAAAGGTGTATATGAAACAACCTGAAGGATTTGTTATCAAAGGGCAAGAACATAAAGTGTGTAAGTTGACTAAATCTTTATACGGGTTAAAACAAGCACCCAAACAGTGGCACCAAAAGTTTGATAAAGTTTTGCTTTCTAATGGATACAAAATAAACGAATCTGAAAAGTGTATTTATAGTAAATTTCATAATGAAAATGGTGTTATGATTTGTTTATATGTGGATGATATGTTAATCTTTGGCACCAATCTAGATGAGGTAGACAAAACTAAAACTTTCTTATCAAAGAATTTTGACATGAAAGATTTAGGTGAAGCAGATGTGATTTTAGGAATTAAAATCATTAGAGATGGAGTAAATATTGGTTTATCCCAATCTCACTATATTGAGAAAGCGCTAAAGAAATTTGATCAATTTAATTGCAAACCTGTTTCTACCCCATTTGATCAAAATGTTAGTTTACAACCACATAAAGGATGCCCTGTGGCACAACTAGATTATTCAAAGGTAATCGGATGCTTGATGTATGCCATGACCTGTACATGACCTGATATAGCATATGTTGTAGGCAGATTAAGTTGGTATACTAGCAATCCAAGTAAAGAACATTGGCAAGCTGTTAATAGAGTATTAAAATATTTAAAAGGAACAATTAACTATAGTTTAATCTATAGTGGATATCCTTAAGTTACCCAACATGCAGATGCCAGTTGGGTAACTTATGTTGAGGATCATGCTTCCACAGGTGGATGCTTCCACAGTTTCTTGGGGATCAAAGAAACAAACTTGCATTGCCGACTCCACCATGGCTGCAGAGTTCATTGCCCTAGCTGCAGGTAGTAAAGAGGCAGAATGGCTAAGAAATTTGTTGTATGAGATACCTATTTGGCCAAAGCCAATGGCACTAGTATCCATACATTGTGATAGTCAATCCACACTATCCAAAGCATATAGCCAAGTATATAATGGAAAATCTAGACATATCGGTCTAAGACATAGCTATGTAAAGGATTTAATTTTAAATGGAGTACTATCCATAGTGTTTGTAAGAACAGAAAAGAATCTTGCAGATCCTTTGAAGAAAAGTCTGACAAAGAACATGGTGTTGAAGACATCATTAGGGATGTGATACAAGCTCATATCTAAATAATCACCAATGGTGGAACGATCAACTCACACTTGAGTAGCATCAAGTCTTGAGTTCAATGATGAAAGTACACTATTATAGTGATTGAAGTACTTGACAATAGATACATCCCAAAGGATAAAAGTACTTGGACCATAAAATAAAAGTGGTAGGATGAGGCCTCCTCTTAATGGACATATAGCATAGATTTGCTGGAATGTATAATTATGGGTACATTTCTGATATAGTCCACCTATATGAGAATGAAGTGGGCCTCTTCATAGAGTTCAAGAGCTTGACTCTTAAATTCTCATGAAAAGGATACGAGACACATGGCCTCATCAAATGTGTCATCTTTATAATTTTTTCGATAGTACCGAGATTTCATGTGTAAGTTGTGCACACTTGTTCTAATGAATAATTGGTTCAAAGCTTGTCTATCAATCTATTCGGGATAAGTGGAACTCATAGCTTACTAAGTAGTGGTTCAAATCGTAAGATACCATTATCTAAAACCATGATATTTCCAAAATTATGGGACTAAGTATATTTTGAAAATGGTGGGGGATTGTGAGATATTTCCAAAATATTGGGTAATATATGTATCTATAATTGGTTATAATTGACATGATATTGTTGTTGGTTTAGTGGTTGTGTTCTTTGTGTGTCACGACAAAGTTATGAGTTTGATCCGCGCGCTTGGGTTTCTTTTTTGAATAAATTCCTTTGTGAAAAGGCGCAACTGTTGATTAAAAATTAAAAGGCACAATGGACGGATTCAAACTCGGGTCATTTGCAAATAGAAGCGCTGATTGACCACCAAACCAGTGCAACACTTTGGTCAATTATGGAACGATATATGTATATATCTTTTCGCAAAACAGAATGGCTGAACCAAAAATTGTACCTCTTTCTCAAGTGACATTAGTTTTCTATAAATAGTGTCACTTTGGACAGAATGAAAACATGAATTTCAACAGATTGTCATCCACTTTTTCCACCTATTCTTATATTCTAAGTCTTCTTATTCTTCTCTAATGCATGAGTGAAGAATAAGAAACATTATTTTGTAACATACTATTGAAATATACGCTTGGTGTGATAGTGCAAATCATATCAAGGTTTTCCAAAGTACCCTGAAGGGGATTCGCTGGTTATCTCATTTGCATTCGATTGGTGGGGGCGAATCGAACCTAAAGGCTAGTGTAACAACACGCTTTGGAATTTGCTACAGATACTCTTCATCAACAACTTCACTATTAAAGTCTTGCAGCAATTGTCACCAACACAGACCCAACAGCTTCTTTTTCTTGTTTCCTCCTCCTTATCTTGCAGTGAGTTACACTGCAGACTGATCGCACAAATGGCTCTAGAGAGTTTCATTCCATCGAGCAATGGAAGATTTCCAACTCCGTCACAATGATGGAAGGAGTCGCATGTTATTGGTTTTCTACTATTTGGACTCGAATGTTGTACTCTTCAATCAACCTCGGTTGGTTCTGCACCAAAGTGAGAAGGTCATTGAGATTAGCTCTGCCATTTTGAACAACAACAGCTGTAAGGGAGATGTCGTGGCCTTTCCCACTAGTTACAGTGTGGTGTTGTGGATAGTGTTGTTGACGTTCTTTTTTGCGTTGGTAAACTTGTTCTTGATCATCCCACTAAGAAGAAAAGGAAAAACAAATGATTTGAGAGAGGTTTTGGGAAAGGAAACCTAGTTCCCAAGGCGGCACCAATGATCTGAACTAAACCGAGGTGGATGGCCGAACTGGATTGGTGAGCAGTACTTCGCGATTCTAAGGTAGAGGTGGTACTAGAAAGCATTCTAATGCTCAAGTTGTTGTTTGAGGTGAGTGATAGGTATTGATATATAAAATGTACATTTTAATGTGTTAGAATATTGTTAAATATATTATGAAGATTGATAATATAGAAGAAGAAAACGCCCATGTTCGACCAATATTGCATCATGATCTTCGCTTTTGTCTTCTCATAGTCGTTGGGATTAGGGCCAACAAGCATTTTAGAGAGGTGTTTGATTGAAGGCTTAGTCTATAGAAGTTGGATATATCTTAGTTATAAAAATGAATTAGACATTGGGCTAGTCGAAAACACAACTCTTTCTTTTCTAAAATTGTGTGTCTCTTTTAAATTCTTTTTCTTGATAATTAATATTATTATATTATATATTATACTTATATTATTTTTTTAATGCATTACTACGATATTTTGTTGAATATACATACCTACTTCATGATCTCTAAATTCATATATCCTTTAGTATTACTTTGTCCTATACGTAAGACCCCTTGATCAATGTGCAAATATTATAAGAAAAAAAAAGTAAATTTTATATTAAACTTATCAATAATGTACATTCTTCCAAAACTATTCTTCAATTATTAAGAGAGATAAGTGGTTTGTCTTTTAATTCTTTACATTTAATTAAGGGTATTTTTGTGAAAAACTAATTAATAGTTCTTGTAATTTGAAGAGAGTCTTATATAAAGGGACAAACTTTTTTTACAAGAAAGTCTTACATATAAAGGCGGAAGTAATATAGTTTATTCATTTTAAAAAATGAAATGTTAAACATTAGAAGGCAAAAATAGTATAAATAATTTGTGTAATTGTAAGGTGTCTCCTTAGTTAGTTTTATTTTTTGACCTAGTGTTTTGAGTGATGTCAACTTGCTTAGTTTAGATGGTGTTTGTGTGTACTTTGTTGATTGTCATTCTCTAGCTCTTGCTCTTGCATAGAATATATGATCAAGAAAGAACTCATGAAAAATAAGTTCTTATTATGCGTAAGCTTAGTTACATGTTGATCTAGCAAGCATTAACTTACTTTGAAGCATACTCATATTGCATATGCATCTTTGAAACTCATTTAAAACATTTTCTAAGTGTTTTTAAACTTTGTAAATCAACTTACCAACTTATGAATCTCTTATGTACTTCAAGAACTCATTTTTTGAAGTTCTATGGTTGTAAATTGACTCACCTGGTGTGCGGATCGACTTACCTTGTGCGAATCTATTTACACCACTTCCGACTTCAAAAGTTGTTTCTCAAACACGTGTAAGTCGACTCACCCAAGGTGTGAATCAATTTACACAACTTGCATACTTAAAATTTGCCAATTTTAAAGGTGTTATGCCAGTTACAAAGTGGTTATTTATCTTAGAATTCGTTTTTCATTGGACTAGCTTATTCATGCATCATATAAAAGGTTTTCCGTTCATTTCTAAGAACAAGAATAATTCCACTAATTCCTCACACTTAACTATTCAAGATCATATCATATATTGAAAACTCTTTCTTGATCAAATCGGGTGTGAAATCGAGTTTTGAAACGAGAAACAACAACTATGAGATATTGATTGATGAAGTGTTTCTTCTAGATACGAGTCATTGAGGGGATATTGGTTGATTGAGTATTAAAAGGCTGGAGAAGGTGTTCTTCGGGAAATTCCTATATAGGTGTTTGTCTATTTTGCTAAGACTGAAGCGTGATCTTTATTTTGAAAATAGGTTTGTGTTTAAAATTTGGAGGGTATTCCAAGATTCTGATTAGAAGAGTGTTTAGGAAGAAGGGTTTGTGTGCAAAGTTTTGTAATATATGCCGAAGGGTCTTGTAAACACACTCATAATCAATAATCAAAAGAGGAAAACTCTCATTCGATTGAATAGGGTCAGGATATACTCTGCGAGTGAGGACGAAGTAAAAGAATTTGTATAAATGGTTGCTTAAGTATCTCTTTCCTTATGTCTTTAATTTATGTATTCTTACATTGTTCTTTAAGGACCCGGATATGATATAAAACTCAATAAAAATATGATAGGATAGTGACATGATAAACATTATCATATCTTGTGTTTGATACACACGTGAAAACCAATAGGATAACAACATTTTATTTTGTCATGTATGTGGTACACATCTAATCAATATAATATATATTATATTTAAATAACAACATTACCATTGTGAATAATTACATATTATTTTTTATTTTAAAATTAATTTATTATATTTTAAATATTATAAATTAACAAAAAAATATACTAAAAAATTAAATAAGTAATGAAATAATATTATATTTAAAACTATTCATTGTCACTACTAAATAAACAATTTAAATTTTTTTTTAAAATATTATGAGTAACTAAATAATTCTATTTTATTTGTTAGAATACAAA
>JBBPBP010009777.1:35296756-35321403 GCA_037974735.1 Cicer chorassanicum | reverse complement strand
TTTAATATCAAATTATATTAATTATTTTTATATTTATATTTGATTAGATTTACATTTTTATATTTTAGATTATATTTTATAATTTTTTTATATTTATATTTTCTTATATTTCAATTTTATATTTTAAATTATATTTTATAAGGGTAATTGAGTAAATTACTGTTATTATCCTATCCTGTTGGTTTCTAACATAGTTCATATTCAAATAAAAATTTCAACTAAAGAGACATGATAAGATAGAGTTCTGAATTAATTTATCATATCATGTTGGTTTATCAAACACAGAATTCAGACAGGATATATTCTTATCCTACCTCTTATCATGTCTATCAAACAAGCTCCAATTTTCATTTTATTTGGAATTTTGTCTTTTTTTTCCTTTGTTGGTGCAAATTTGATAGAAAGATTGTTATTGGAATTTTCTTATTTAGAATCTTGTCTTGATTTTGTATGTTGAGTAAAATTCTATTTTTATCATTGAATTCAACATAGACTTGATTCAAATTAAAGAATCTAATACATTAGTGTTTCTATTAATTGTGATTTATAGAGTCTTTGTTTATGATCTTTCAATTTTATATTTTAAATTATATTTTATAAGGGTAATTGAGTAAATTACTGTTATTATCCTATCCTGTTGGTTTCTAACATAGTTCATATTCAAATAAAAATTTCAACTAAAGAGACATAATAAGATAGAGTTCTGAATTAATTTATCATATCATGTTGGTTTATCAAACACAGAATTCAGACAGGATATATTCTTATCCTACCTCTTATCATGTCTATCAAACAAGCTCCAATTTTCATTTTATTTGGAATTTTGTGTCTTTTTTTTCTTCCTGTTTTGGTGCAAATTTGATAGAAAGATTGTTATTGGAATTTTCTTATTTAGAATCTTGTCTTGATTTTGTATGTTGAGTAAAATTCTATTTTTATCATTGAATTCAACATAGACTTGATTCAAATTAAAGAATCTAATACATTAGTGTTTCTATTAATTGTGATTTATAGAGTCTTTGTTTATGATCTTTACAATTTAGTTGAAGAATCAAAAATGTTTTTCAAAACAACTTCAATCAAATTTTCTATTTTTCTTTTTGATTTGTATTGTTTATTTCAAATACCAATCGATACAAATATTCAATACACTTAATATTCAATTCCATCACATTTAAAAGAAAAATGTTTGCCGTATCATACCTATGTCATATTTAAATATAGAATAAAAAGGGAACTATACCTTATATATATTAAGCAACTATAATAAAATATCAATTGCTTTCGATCTTCAATTTACTATATGAATGTAATTTCTTGTTCCCTTTTGATTGACTACATAACTTTACAAATGATAGTAGAGGTGTATGCTGAAACTATTAAGTGCTTAACCATGTTTCAGAGTTTTTCAACAGGAAATCCAATAACAGGCTTAATTGTTGAAGCCAAACTTCTTAGCTCTGCTACCTCTTCATTAGTCAATCTCCACCCAAGTGCCCCTTTAAATTCTTCAGCTTGTTCTGGTGTCTTAGCACCAGGAATTGGTATAACATTGCCTTGAGCTACAAGCCAGTTCAGGGATACCTAACAAGAAAATAATCAATTGGTTTATAAGTGGCCTATGAAAACCGAGAAAAGGTATCGCTCAAAAGGGTCATTTGAAAACGAAACTTTTTATACTCAACATCCGGTGAAAGCTATTCTAATTAAAGACTTAATTACATTTTTAGTCTCTCAGCATGTATTATGATTGTGTAATTTTGATCCTCCATATTTCAGTTGTGCAAATTAAATCCTAAGTATTCATCTTGTAACAATCAAGTCCCTCTGTCATTGGGCGCACATGGGTCTTAGTTATCCCTAACATAAGTTAGGATTGCCAATGGTTAACAAGAGACGAGTCTTCACGTGCAGCTTGTGCACTTTTAATGACGGTCTCCTTTTTGGCCACGTCAGTATAACGTAAGTATTTATTTAGCGCCAACTTAGTCCCACATGTACTAGTATTAAAAATTAGACTGCTAGTAACAAAAGGAATTTATTGTAACGAGAGGGATACTTACTTGGGAGCCCAATTCGATCAATTAGAATGTGGGGATCACAATCGTGAGAGCAAAATTGCAGTTAAGCCAATGACCACATGGTGATATTAGACAATGCTTATGCATTTATATTTAGTAATATTTCGGTGCAAAGCTGTGAATGTCATAGAACACATTCTATATTATACTACCTCTATTCTTAATTATAAGCCACCTTTAAAATATAATTTGTCCTTAAATATAAGTCTCATTACAAATTACTAGATAAGCCACTTTTAAAAAGTACTTTGTCCATAAATATAAGTCTCATTACAAATTACTAGATAAGCCACTTTTAAAAAGTACTTTGTCCATAAATATAAGTCTCATTTCAAATTACTAGATTCACTTATTATTATTATTATTATTATTATTATTATTATTATTATTATTATTATTATTTTCTACATATACCGTTATTAATACTACAAATTTGTCTTGAAAAGTTGGACATATCTATACACAAAAGGATATTTTAGTAACAACCATATACAAAATGGACACATTACATAGACTATTAATTTTCTTATTCTATTCTAAAGAGTTTAGCAGCGAAACACACACAGATTAAATGTGGAAAAAGGGAGTATCCTAAGTTCAAATCCACGCTCTAAGATATCAAATGTCCCTGCAGCTATTATTTGAGTTGTACTTACTGGACGACTATTACTTTTCTTAATATGTATAAAAATGACAAAAGGAGTTTACAAAAAGGGAGGTACTATAAGGCTTCAGGCTAGTGTTGTTGACGCATGGACAAGGACACAACTCAGAAGGATCAACAGAAAAATTAAATTTGATCCCACAAGTCTCTAATATTCAAGATGGTTGTAGCATATATATAAAGGATGTTCTTGGGTCTTAATTAACTATGTTGTTAAAATATGCTAACACAAACACTATACCAATATGTTAATCTTCAACTTATATCATGGAAATAAAAAAAGACGTATGAACCTGTGTATTTGTTTTATTGTACTTCTCTCCTATTTCAGTGATCTTGTTCAGCAAAGGTTGGAGCTGCAAAATAAATAAACACTTGAGAAAGGAAGTAAAATCACTATAAATTATAATATCTCCAAATTTCAGAAAATATGTACCTTTGTAAGGAATTCTGGAGTATAAATTCTACCTCGAGGCCCACTAGGCGGCTTTTGAGGAGTATACTTTCCGGTAAGAACACCTGCTTAATATAAGGATGTTGCATAAATTTGTATGTCCATTAGGTATGAACAGATGGGAATATATTATGGACATCGAATTTGGAGAGCTTTGAAAATTTCCTCAAATTCTTTTTCTCTATTTATAATCCTCTCTCAGACAAGAAAAATGTTAGTCATAAGCCTTATCTTCCTCTCCCCTCCATAAACTCTCTCCCCACAAACCGTTAGAGTTTTGAAATCAAATTTGCATGGTAAATTTATGCCCCTTCCATGACTATAATTAAACTCCCGATTCCCGAGTCTGGCAACCAACTAATTCCTAAAATTAAAAGATTTTGAGTTATGCAAAATTTAGGCCAAAATAATACAAAAACCTAGAAGATGAGTGCTCCATCATTTTAACCATTAAATATCAAGTGTTTACGTTTCACGTAAGAGGTTTTGGCTCATTAATATCAACCAAGTGTTAGTTATATTTAAGTAACAAATTTCAGTGTAATGGATTACAAATATTATAAAAAATTTAGAGATAATAAACATATTGAAAGACTGAAAAGGAGATCACCTTGAGCTATTGGTGAATATGCAATCAATGAAATCCCAAGTTCATCACAAGCAGCCTTCACACCATTTTCTTCAGGGGTTCTATAGATGAGGCTGTAGTTTACTTGGTTTGAAGCCAATGGAATACCTCTCTTCTTGAGCTTTTCATAAGCCTCGCGGAGTCGCTTTTCTAATTACATAAAATAATGAAGAGTTTAATGACCATACACTGTCAGTGTAAAACCAAACTATTGATTATGTAGTTATTTTATGATGGCAGTTATAATCGTGTGGTGGAATAACAAAATCAACAGTTTTTATTATTTGCCAGTGTAAAACTAGTTTACACTGACAGTGCACCTTCCTTTTTCTTAACAATGAATGTTAAATAATAGTGTCCATAGAACTGGACAAGAATATGCTCAATAACACAATATTATAGTGATATTCTGCTTCTGATAGTGTATACCAATAAAAATAGCAGAACTCTTTCTCACTATCTACAGAACAGCAACTTATCTTTGGCTGTTTTAGCATTTTATTTTTGTTCCAAATCGATAGTTATTTTAGAAATTCAAGATATAATTAACCATTGTTTCTCAACTTTACTCTTAGATTATCTATAGTGGAGCCTTTATACTCTTTGCTTAAAAATAAGAAATTACAAAACAATTAATGATAAAAGTAATGGTGTTATGGTACAAATATATAGCAATTAAATAATTTCTTAATCTGCATACAAAAACCTTGAACCACCAAAGTTTTGGAATGGAGTAATAGAATATATCTCAGACAGTTTGAGAGGGGAGGATCTCTCCCTAAACCCTAAACCACTCCAAATCTCCTCCTCTACCTCTTCTCCCTTGCCTCATTTTGTCTTTTCTTTTTTTTGGGTAAACCAAGGTATCCTCTACACGCAACTGCGGAGACTAATCCTTCGAGATAACTATGATTCATTTAAGCAGTTGACCTCTCCCAACATAAGTTTTTTTCATATGCACCGGCCAAGAATCGAACTCATTTTGTCTTTTACTAACCAAGGCCCTTGCTGCTTCCTACCTCTCACATTCTTGACCACATGAACATGTTATTTTCCCTCACTAAGTCATTATGTCTTCAAGACACAAGTGGATCTGATTCTCTATGAACCTCCTTTGATACACCATAGTACTTACAGGCCTAGCTGTAAGCTTACTAACAAAATCTCAGACTTATTTATAAAAAAAAATCCAAGTATATTAAGATGTTGTACAAGATGGAATAGGCGTTTTTATGGTACAAGTTAATTAACTTTTTGCATAACAATGAAGTTTAGAAGACTCAAAGAAATATAATAATCATGGAGAGTTACCACTATAGTTTGAAACACCAACAGCTTTCACAAGTCCTTTTTCAACAGCATCCCCAAGACCGTCAATATACCCTGAAAAGTAATTCATTGTTGAACTAAACATTCTCTTAATCTAAATATGGAAAAATTTACAGACATTTGGTTTCGTTAACCATATTAAATAAAGGGTTAAATGTGTTTTTAATCGCTATATTTATCTCGAATTTTGTTTTTAGTCTCTAACCACTTTTCAGTCCCTACTAATTACAAAATGGTATGATTTTGGTCTTTCTTAAGGAACTAAAAGCTTGCAATTTAATAATTTGTAGGGACTAAAAGAGAGTACAAAGACTACAAACAAAAATGTAAATTTTGTAGATACTATAAACATATTTAACCCTTAAAAGAATAGTTCAATGAATTATATTGGTACACTTGACAACCTTCATTTCCCCATACTCCAGGCCTAAAAAAAAACGAATTACTTCATCAAAAAACTATTCTTGAATAAAAACAATATCATTCAACAAACTCATAAAATACAGACCAATGAAGCTGATACAGATCAACTGAAGTCAATCCGAGTCGAAAAAGAGAATCTTTAAGCGCAGTGAGAACACTCTCACGACCGAATCTCCATGGCAATGCAGCAAACTTGGTTGCAACGGCAACGTCAACATTAGGATCCTTTTCTTTTCTTTCTCTAATAAATCTTCAAATGAAAAAACAAATAGAAGCGTTAATGTGACCCCTTATTACAATCTGCATATGATAATTATACCAAAAATGCAAGTGTTACCTTCCAAGAAGAGTCTCTGAATTTATGGCTCCAAAAGAAAACTGAAAAGAGGACAAAGTCATAAGTTAATGAATTTACACTCATGTTAATGGATTTACACTTATCAATGAAACCTAGATAAGATATAAACTCACCCCAGAGCCATAAACTTCAGCAGTGTCAAAAAAGGTTAGACCTCCATCAATACTTGCATTGAAAGCATCTTTAGCAGCCTTCTCATTCCTGTCTAAAATTACCACAAAAGAAGATGGGTGGATTCATATTCTCAAACTGTATGGTGTCTCAAATATGTACCTTTTATAGATTATAACATCTAATGATCCTTGAGTAGAATGTAAAAAGACAATTTCAAAAACAAGAAACATATGAAATTCTAATAGAAACTCATAACTATAAGAAGCTTTGTAATAAACTTGGTTTCCATTATTATAGAATAGAATTTTAGTAGTTTACATATTAGTAAACTAAACAAGTAAGGATTCTCTCTATGTGTAATTTTCGCATTAAAGGCCCCACCTTTCAAAGCCCGTCCACTCTTTCTCGTGCGTTTCTCTTTGTTTTTGGATGCTGGGAGATCTCACTTTACCATCTCATGCGAAAACTACACACCGGAGGATCCGTATCCAACTAAACATAAGTCTGCTAATAATACTACCAAGAATAAATATAGAGGATAAAAGGGAGTATCTAAATCTCCAGCAAGCAATCAGTACTAATGAGGACAGGAAATTGTAAGTGCATATCTAATTATAAAGGAAGTTCTTTTCAAGTGCCTTTAAATTTCTTTATACTTATTGTTGAAGAATCAAGAGAAATCATATTTGATTCTCTTTTATTTTATATTATTATATTTATTTTTATTTTATGATTTTGTCATTATTACTCAGTATTACTATTGTAATTTCTTTTCCTATATAAACAGCTTAAGGCTGTAGTAATAAAATATGAAAGTATTATATTATTTTGTCTTTTACTTTCTTCATGGTATCAGAGCTCTGGTTAGGGTTCTGTAAACAACCCATCAGGGTTTGTGGCTCTAGTCAACTGATCTATGGCACAGAATACCCCATGGAAGGCAGCCCTTATGAGTAGCGGCGGTAGCAGCGACGATGGTTTGGGTAAAAAATCAGAAGTAGTCGACAACGCCGACAGTATGGGTTTAGGCGGCGGCCCAGGCGGCAGTGGCGGCGGCCCAGGCGGCAGTGGCGGCGGCCCAGGCGGCAGTGGCGGCGGCCCAGGCGACAATAATGGTTTATCTAACAATGGTTTTTCCAACTTTTTTGGCCATGAGGGAACTTCTAATGTCCTTAAGGTTGAAATTCAAAAACTCAATGGAAAAAATTATGTTGAATGGTCCCAAACCACAAGATTGATATTAGACGGTAAGGGAAAATATGGTTTCCTAACCGGAGAGGTGCAAATGCCTGCCACTACTGATCCGAATTACAGGTTTTGGAAATCTGAGAACTCTGTTATTATCGCTTGGCTGCTTAGTAATATGGAATCAATGATAAAAAAAACCTTTTATGTTTTTGCCTACTGCAAAGGAAGTTTGGGAGGCAGTCAAAGAAACATATTCTGACATTCAGAATTCTTCTCAAATTTTTGATCTCAAATCACGATTGTGGCATGCCAAACAAGGAGATAGAGATGTCACTACCTATTACAATGAGTTGATGACACTATGGCAAGAATTGGATCTCTGCTATGATGATCATTGGAAGTGCTGTGAGGACAGTGTTTTGTTTCTTAAGAGACAGGAGAACGACCGAGTATTCATGTTCTTGGTTGGGCTTAATAAGCAGCTCGATGAAGTCCGTGGCAGAATATTGGGAAAGATTCCATTGCCATCACTTCGGGAAGCGTTCTCAGAAGTTAGAAGAGAAGAGGCGAGACAAGGTGTTATGATGGGTAAGACACCTTCTGTTGGTGAGGTTGAAAGCTCTGCCCTAGTCTCTAAGAATGAAGACGGGAAGAGAGATGGCAAGAAACCATGGTGCGAACATTGCAAACGTCTAGGGCACACACGTGATACGTGTTGGAAGCTCCAAATTGGAAGAAAAAAGAAGGAAACGAAGGTCATGCCCTCCAAGCTGGTACCTCTAATCAAGAGAAGCAGTCCCCTTCAAGCCCATCTCCTTTCACCAAGGAACAATTAGATAAATTGTACAAACTCCTTGAGTCTCAAACTCCTTCTTGCTCTATAGCTCAAAGAGGTAATTTTCCAAATACTGCTCTACTTAGTGTCACTCCCAGCCATACTTGGATTATCGATTCTGGTGCTACTGATCATATGACTGGGGAGTCGAGTCTATTTTCTTCTTATAGTCCTTGTGCAGGTAACCACAAAATTAAAATTGCAGATGGCTCTCTTTCAGCCATTGCAGGGAAAGGTTCTGTTATTCTGTCACCTGTGTTAACCTTAAAAGATGTCTTACATGTTCCTAATTTATCATGTAATCTGTTATCCATTACTAAATTAACAAAGGATATAAATTGTCAAGCTAACTTCTTTCATTCTCATTGCACTTTTAAGGATTTGAGCACGGGGAAGATGATTGGCAATGCTAAGGAGAGTGGAGGACTCTATTATCTTGACAATGGACTCGACTTCAAAGACCAACAAAAAACAAGTACCTGCTTTGAATCTATTTTTGTCTCTTCTAATAATGACGATATTATGTTATGGCATTTACGGTTAGGACATCCTAGTTTTCCGTATTTGAAACATTTGTTTCCCAAATTATTTTCTAAGAAGGATCCGTCTTTATTTCATTGTGAAACTTGTGAACTTGCTAAACATCACCGTTCTTCTTTTTCTACACAACCATATAAACCATCAAAACCGTTTGCAGTTATTCATAGTGATGTTTGGGGTCCTAATAGAATAAACACCTTTTCTAATAAAAAATGGTTTATAACTTTTATTGATGATCATACTAGAATTTGTTGGGTATATCTATTAAAAGAAAAATCTGAAGTTGGACAGGTTGTCAAAAACTTTTTTACAATGGTGCATACTCAATACCAAACAAATATTCAAGTCTTCAGAAGTGACAATGGTAAAGAATATTTTAATACACTTTTGTCCGATTTTTTTCTTGCAAATGGGGTTGTTCATCAAAGTTCTTGTGTTAATACACCCCAATAAAATGGAATTGCAGAGAGAAAGAATAGGCATCTTCTTGAGGTTGCTAGAGCTTTACTATTTGCAAATCACGTTCCAAAATATTTGTGGGGTGAAGCTGTTTTAACTGCATCATATTTAATTAATCGAATGCCATCTAAAGTTTTAGATTTTCATACCCCTCTTGATGTTTTTCGAAATTATTTTCCTTTAACTAGTGTCTCTGCTGATTTGCCATTAAAAGTTTTTGGTTGCACTGCTTTTGTTCATGAACATAAACACCTTGACAAACTCGAGCCACGAGCACTAAAATGTGTGTTTACCGGTTACTCTCCAACTCAAAAGGGGTATCGGTGTTTTGAACCAAAATCAAAAAGAATTTTTGTAACCATGGATGTTACTTTTGTTGAAAATCAACCATTTTTTCCTGACATTCATCTTCAGGGGGGAAATTTTAAGGAAGATTCATCTTTTACGTTTGAAAACATCATTACTTTAAGTGATATAGTGTCGTCACAAAATTCTGAGACTTATATAGATGCACCAAAAGAAAATGCCCAAGAATCCATATTGAAACTCAATCCACTTATGAGTGAGGTTTCGACAGATTCGGGGGCGACAATTTCAAATCAAAATCACAATGATCAAAATCACAATAATGAAGGACCACCTGAAATGCCACAACATAATGACTCAGATAAAGAGACACAAAGCAGGTTTACTACAATTGACCCTACTTGGAAGGGAAATGTCTTTGAAAGAAGAAACCATAAACAGAGAAATGAAGGACCCATTCTCCGACCCTTCCAAGATTCTGAACCAATAGATAATCCAACACATCATCTTGATACAGGTAAGTCTTCTTCTGTTCTTAAAAGTCATGTCGAGTATCCTGATATAGATCTTCCTATTGCAATTAGAATACCTGTTAGATCATGCACTAAATATCCTTTGTCTAATTATGTGTCATACTCAAAATTGTCTTCTTCATTTGCTGCATTTACCTCTAAGTTGTCTGCTGTAGAAATTCCAAAAAATATACAGGAGGCTCTAAAAATTCCAAAGTGGAAGGAAGCTGTTCTTGAGGAGATGAGAGCTCTTGAGAAGAATCAAACTTGGAGAGTCATGACGTTACCTACAGGAAAGAATACTGTTGGTTGTAAATGGGTATTTACTGTAAAATATAATTCTGACAACACAGTTGAAAGATACAAGGTACGCTTGGTTGCTAAAGGGTTTACTCAGACATATGGCATTGATTACTCAGAGACTTTTGCTCCCGTTGCCAAATTAAACACTATTAGAGTTCTCTTGTCCTTGGCAGTGAATTTAGATTGGTCTCTTAACCAACTTGATGTAAAGAATGCTTTTCTGAATGGTGATTTGGAGGAGGAAGTATACATGGATAGTCCACCTGGCTTTGAAGATAAATTTGGTTCAAATGTGTGCAAACTACAAAAATCCCTTTATGGTCTCAAGCAATCCCCAAGGGCTTGGTTTGAAAAATTCACTCGGTCGGTCAAAAAGCAATGATATATGCAGGGACAATCAGACCATACTCTGTTCATGAAATTCTCTAATGTTGGTAAAATTGCAATTCTAATTGTATATGTAGATGATATTATTCTCACAGGAGATGACACTGTCGAGATGGAAAGATTGAAGAAAAATTTGACACAAGAATTTGAGATCAAAGATTTAGGCGCGCTTAAATATTTTCTTGGTATGGAAGTTGCTCGCTCAAAGAAGGGAATTGTTGTTTCTCAAAGAAAATACATCCTAGATCTCTTGGAAGAAACTGGGATGAGTGGGTGTAAACCAGCAGATACTCCTATGGAATTAAATGCTAAACTTTGGGAGAAAGGCAGTGTTCCTATTGAGATGGGAAGATACCAGAGGTTAGTCGGCAAACTTATTTATCTAGCCCACACTAGACCTGACATCGCTTTCTCTGTGAGTGTTGTAAGTCAATTCATGCATTCTCCCTATGAAGAACACTTGGAGGCAGTTTATCGGATCTTAAGGTACTTGAAATCCAATCCTGGAAAGGGTTTGTACTTCAAGAAAACTAATGACAGAGAAGTCTCTATATTTACAGATGTTGATTGGGCAGGATCAATTACTGATAGAAAATCCACCACTGGATATTGTGCCTATGTTTGGGGAAATTTAGTTACTTGGAGAAGTAAGAAACAAGGGGTTGTTGCTCGAAGTAGTGCAGAAGCTGAATTCAGAGCAATGGCTCAAGGAATCTGTGAACTTTTATGGATTCGTAAACTCTTGGACGAATTGAAAATGAAAGTTGACTCACCCTTAAAATTGTTCTGTGATAGCAAAGCAGCAATAAGTATAGCTCACAACCCTGTACAACATGATAGAACCAAACACATTGAGATTGACCGCCATTTCATAAAAGAAAAAATTGATGCTGGAATTATATGCCTACCATTTGTGACTTCCAATCAGCAAACTGCTGATATCTTGACAAAAAGTTTGGCAAGACCCAATTTTGAGCGACTTATAGCCAAGTTGGGCATGACAGATATCTATGCACCAACTTGAGGGGGGGTGTTGAAGAATCAAGAGAAATCATATTTGATTCTCTTTTATTTTATATTATTATATTTATTTTTATTTTATGATTTTGTCATTATTACTCAGTATTACTATTGTAATTTCTTTTCCTATATAAACAGCTTAAGGCTGTAGTAATAAAATATGAAAGTATTATATTATTTTGTCTTTTACTTTCTTCACTTATTGTCTTCCATTTCAACTTATTGACATGTAACACTTCTACGCTAGATATAAGCTAGCTCCAATTAAAGTTACAGACACTATAAGGAAAGTCTCGATATAACCGTGTGACTAAAGGTCTTAGGTTTGGGTCACGGAATCAGCCTCTTGTAAATTAAAAGGTAAGGCTGTCTAACACGTATATGCAAGGTAAAAGCTCCAATTAAGGAAACAGAGACTAGAAGGAAAGTTTGGCATAACGTTTCGAGTCAAATTAACGTGTGACTATAGGTCTTATGTTTAAGTCGTGGCTAATAATAGACCACCAAATTGTGTCCCAAAATATCAAAGATTAATTAATGGCAATTGATTTGGAATTATCAGTTCATTGATGATAATGAGACTGATAATTGGTGAGAAATAGCAATGTTGTTCTCTTAAAACCTACCTATAATTGGTATCAGAGAGCAAATAATGTGACACCTTCTTGTAACAACAAAGAAAGTAAAAATCCTAAAATTGCTGTCAACTTCCTTACCTCATCAGTAACTTGTAAATTGGACCTTAGTATTTAAGCAAAGCTTTATACTCTATAACCCTAATTTCATTGCATAATAGAAAAACATAATAGCAACTCTACTATAAGATAGTTAAGCACAATTGATACGTGCAATGAAACTGAAAATGTCAATCTTGAATAAAAGGAGAGGGAATAGAAAAAAAAGAAAAGAAAAGTTACCATTCCACTGAAAATTGTTCCAGTAAGTAGTATCACCCCATGACCAAGCTCCAATTCCAATAGTTGTAACCTTCAAATCAGAACCACCCAATTTCAACTTGTCTTCAACTGTTTTATTAAGAGTAGAAGAACCTTCTGAAGCAACAGATTTTATTCTTTGAACTCTAGAGTGACCCATAACAGTAAAACAAGCATTGCTTATATGAAGAGCCATGCTGACAGAAAAAAGAGCTTAAATCAAATAATAATAATAAAATAAAATAAAAGTCCAAATTTGATTTTATTGAAGTGATATGAGATTTCGCGGAGAAAGGAAAAGAGAAAAATTGAAGGGTGTGGAGAAGTTGTAATTTTGGAGGTGGTGAAAGGGTACACGTCATATGCTTCAATCTTGTGAAACACGGCGAGAGAGTTGAAAGGTGACAATGTCACTCACACACGTGGACTTGCAACATTCATCACTCATTTTTGTTTCTACTATTAGAGTAGAAGTGAAACCACGTATATTAACATAGAAATTAAAAAGTTTAAATGCAGTGTTAGATTTTTTATTTCCAAAAACTGTGACATTTTATGTTTTGACTCTTGAATTTTATGCCATGACAATTCAAAAGGTTGACGTGACATCATGTCATATTTTTTATATGAAAATTTTTATTTTAGAATATAAAACATATTCCAACCTTACATCAAGTAATTAGGTAACGACCTAGCATCATAAAAAAAAAAATTATACTCGCCTTTTATATAGAGTTACAAAGGTCTCGGCAAATCATATTTAATTCTTATATTTAACTTGCAATTTTATTAATTAGTTATAGTTTTTGAAAATAAAACAAAAAACTATAAAATAAAAGAAATAAATAAAACATAAATGTGATCTAACAAAAAATAAATTTGAGAACTCTAAAACTGAAATCAAAATAGATAAAGATATCACAAAAACAAAGAACAAGAACAATGGTGAACCCTAGTTGTATATCTCATTAATATAATCTCTTTTTCATTATCGTTGTCGTCTCATTCTCGTTCTGTTGTATTCTTCGTAATGAATTCAAAGGAAAAAGGCAAGGGAATCGCAAAAATCCAGTGGCAATGGAACTCGAAGAAATCCAAATGATCCACTATTTTCTTCATAGACAAAAAAGGATGAAACGTACATTTTCATATATGTGAATTATGTGGTTTGTCATGTGTGTTTGTTTTGGTTTCTATAAAATATTGTTTGTTCTGAATGGGGTTTAGGATTTTTGTGAATAGGGTTTTGGGAATGGGTTAGTGTTTTACATGCCAACCATTTGTTCTTCATATTCTAAAGTTTGTTTTGAATCAAGTTCTAATGTGTGTCTTTATTTTGTTTAGGGTTTATTTTTGATTTTATTGAATCAAGTTCTAATTTTTACAAGCCATCGACGGTTCAAAATGTTAGATTACAGATATACCACGGTGGCATGTTTATAAATAATCCTTGCGAATTGTATGTTGAAGGTCAAGTTGATGAAATAAATTGGAATTTGAATGTAGACCACATGTCGTATATGGATAAGAAGAAGGATAACAAATTTGGGTTATAAAGAAGTCATATGTTTATGATATAGACACCAAAAGTTTTTAATTACTCGTAGATTGAGGCCTCTTAACGCAGATGTTGATGTTATCCAATTTTATTGGAGATGTGAAAGGTTATGAACTTGTATAAGTTTATGTGGAGCACCTTATCGATACTCCAATTATAGCTGAGAATGACAACAATGAGGAAGGATAAAGTGTTAAGGAGCAAATAGTTATTGATGTTAATAAATACAAGCTTGAGAGTGAGGGTGATGGTAATGGTGATAGTGAACTTGAAGTTCTAGTTGAAAGTGAATATGAACCTGAAGTTGTAATTGAAGAAGCCGAATTGAAGTTCAAGATGGAACTGAATTTGTAAATAAAATGGATAGTGAAGCTGATGACTATGTTTGGAGTTGTGAAAATGATGATAGTGAAGATAATAAGAGTTTTGATGAAAGTGAAGATAACATTACAACATTTTATACTTTAAGTAACACTTGTTCTAGCAACAATTAATAATCGAACCTATAACATGAAATAAGCAACGATTCTATTACGTGGCCATTATAACTAGCAACAGTTGAGAAAGTGTTCCCAAAACATAGTATAAGCAACACTTTTTACCTTTTGCGTTGTTCCCTTCTCAACGGTTGAAAAAGTGTTCCCAAAACCAAAAATAAGCAACAATTATAAATCAATAAAAGTTGATTCTTTTCTTAGCAACAACAGAATAAAATCCGTAAAATAAAGAATAAACAACACTTTATATACTTATGGAAATACTTTTATAATCGCTCTCATAACTATAAATAGACAATATTTTTAAAACTATTGCCAAAACATATATAGACAACATTCTAATAATTGTTCCTTAAAGTCACAACAAAAAACTATTGTCTACGTGTCTTACAAACATCGTTTCCTTTTTTAACTAATCAACAGTTTTATTATGACTATGGCCTAAAACCTAAAAATTGTTACTTATAGAAAAGGCCACACGAGTATATAAGATGCTTTCAAAACCGTTTCCTATAGAAACAACCACACGAATATATAGGACATTTTCAAAACTGTTGCCAATTGTTTTGACAACGGTTTTCTGCCTAACATCAATAGTTTTCGACCAATGCCTAAAACCATAAATTTTGTAGTTGGATATGCATTAGACTATTGTACTTCCATCTCAACCCAATGTAGGAACGAGGATTCTGATCAATTAGAAACACCTTTAGGTATTGTTTGGAAGATGTGAAACTCAATGGAAAGAAAACTTATGAGATGAACACACAATTTCCTAGAATATTTCCTCGGTTTGGAAAAATAGAAATAGAGAAGGAATGAAAATAGTGGGATCCATTCTATATTTTTTCCTCCAAATTTTGACGGAAACCAAAAGTGGGATGCGATGAGTTTGTAAATTACAATTATGCCCTTTTTATAATCTTTGCATACAATTAAATTAAATATTTATTTTATTTTTGACATTAATAAAGTGAATATTTTTTAAAATAAAATTTAAATATTTTAATTTATATTATTTTATGACTAAAAGATTATTTTTTAACATTAGTGAATGCATATTTATATTTTAATTATTTCCTTTTTATTAGTCGGTATTTTTTGTATTTTAGATGATACCACTTTATTTCCTCTTACTTTCCTTTCATTTTCTTCCATACCAAACAACTATAAAATCATCTCAGTTTCTATTACTTTCTTTTTTGTCACTTTCTTTCTTTTTACTTTCTTTCCTCTCACTTTCCTTTCTCCAAACAAACAAAGCATTAGGGAGTGATGAAGATGAGGACTCGAGGTCAAAGTTCCCAAACCTTAAGATGCCTAAAGGTAATTATTGTGTCGGATTTGAATTGAGAATGAAGTTTAACACAAAAAATAGTGTGAAAGAGGCTGTAAAACAATATGCTATGGAAACAAAAGAAAAACTTATACTTCAAGAAAAATGATAAGAAGACGATGGTTGTAAATTGCATAAGGGAGTGTCATTTTCATATGAGGTTTATTAAGAGGATTACAAGTCTATATTGGCAGGTTTTATTTTTAGTGATGAACACACATGTCATAGGACACTTAGAAATAGGCAAGCCAAAATTGAGTGGGTAACAAAGAAGTTCATGTCCACACTTAAACATACACCTGACATTAAAAACAAAGAGTCTATTTGCTGAGGGGTTGAAAGATGAGGTGTTAAAGTGTCACATGATCAAGCATACATGGCCAAAAGAAGATCCATTGAGATGATACAAGGGCTTGCTAGTGAACATTAATCACATTTGGAAAGCTACGTAGAGGTGCTACTAAAGTCAAATCCATATAGTACAATAATTATAAAATGTGGTACGAGAGATAATGGCCTTGTATTTGAGAGAATTTATGTCTTCATTGAAGCTTGTAAAGCTGTATTTTCCTATACATTTAGGCCTTTAATTGAATTAGATGCGTGTTTTTAGAAGGATGAATATGATGGTTAATTGATGGCAGTAGTGGGTAATGATGAGAATAATCAAATGATAATGGTGTCTTGATCTACTATTGGAAAAATTACATAACATACAACTGAAGCAATGGACATTAATCTCAAATCAACATAAAGTAACTTTATTGTTTTGTTTATGTGCTTTCATCACCATTTAGAAATTTATTGGTAATTATGGTCTTGTTTATTAGGGTTTACATTGCATGGATTGCTACCTGCAATTTAGAAAATTAAAACTGGTATTGAGCATAAGCTATGTGTAAACCATCTTTATAGAAATTGGAAGAAGAAATACCCTAGAGTAGGGATGAAAAAAGTATTATGGTTGGCACTTATGATGAAAGACATGAATTAGGCTTCTTTGATAGATATGATGAAACTTATTCCTAGAACATGGATTATGTATGCATTTATGACTAATACACAATGTGACCTACAAGTCAACAATATGTGTGGGACATTCAACATGGCAATATTAGAGCACAAAGACAAGCCAATAATAACATTGCTTTAGGGTTTAAAGCACTGTATTTCAAATAGGATTGTCACACAATGGGAACATTTACCCAAATATATATGCAACATATATTATAAGATACAACAGTTTCAAGAAAAGACAATGAGAGCTGTTTAAGGTTGGAATCCACGTTGGATGGCTGATGATACTCAAGAAATGTTTGAAGTTTCTAACGAATGTGAGACATATGAGGTCAACTTAGGTGCTAAGACATGTGCTTGTAGAAAATGAGACTTGACATGTATTCCTTGTTACTATAGCATTACTTGCATGTGGCATAACCATGTTTCCCTTGAGGATTTTATTTCATCATATTACAGGTATATGATGGTTTTGTGGTATTGTTTTTATCGGTTAAATATGATAAACCACAATTTGACTATGGTTTAAATATATCAAGAAAACCACATTTATGTCTATATACGGTTACATAATGAAATCAACAAATGGTCCTAATATGTGGCTTGTAACAGAGAGTTAGTTAGTCTATGAATTCCCCTGCTATGAGGAGACACCAAGAAATAGAGAAATAAAAGTAATGATGAACCAAAAATGCTAAACACGCAACCAAGAACAACTCCAACTGTGAACTGCAAAAATTGTGGCAAGTTTGGGCACAACAAAATGCCATACAAAGGTAATTGATTGAGAAATCCCGAAAGTGAAAATAAGGTAAAACTGCTACTGCTCAATAATTGATGTTGTTTTGGTAAAATAATTTTTAATATACCATTAAGGTGTTACTGCTCAGTAATTGATGTTGTTGTTTTTTATGTTGAGGACAAAGAGGAAGAAGACAGAAGAAGGTTAAGGTGCACCAAAAAGCACCTCATGGATCACAAGCACCAAGTCAAATTATTTAAGATCGAATGACATTTTGTATGGCTTTAATGATCTAATTTTTTGTCTAGAAATAATATGTAATGTGCAATGGCACTGACTTCTAATGTGTAACTATCATATTATTTTGTATGACTTGAATTGTATACATAACTAGTTTAATTATCAGTTTAATACAAAATTAGTTTAATTTGTGCTTATTGTGGTTTAATTCATTTATATTCTAATTTAATTAATGTTTTTCTGGTTTTATTGGACTGGTTTGTATTGAGACTGATATTTATTGGGATTGGTTTTATGGGAAGGGTTTAGGATTGGTTTTATGAGACTTTTTTATGGTCCATGTGACTATTTTTCTCTTTGGTTTTGTTAGAAGCCTAATATGTTTTATGCACTATTTTTCTAGTTAGTTGGAACCGGAATACCAAACAATTAGAACATTTGAAATTGGTTTTATTATAGTTATTAACACGGGTTTTGTTACCAATTTATACAATTACAACATTTGACACAATTGGAACATTTCATTAAAGAAATAGTCATTTGATTACAACAACTCTTTAACCTAAAAGAGGTATTTGAAGAGGTCTAAAATACTTGTAATCTTCAACAATAGGTTGCCACAAGGTTGGGGAGACTAGAAAAGTTTCTTGTGGTATAGCCTGGGGAAACAATAGAAAAATACTCAAAGTGTGAAGAGACAGAGCAAATATTACTTGTTTGCTATTAAATTATAATGGATTAAGTCATCGACTCTACCAAAGAAAAATTTCTCTGTAAAGGAAGAACTAGATGTGACAACAGTTTATTTTGAATTAGGATAAAAATATGTGTATTTTCTCTCTTCATTCATCTCTTTATTTTCATCAATTCTTTATTATTCAACTTCAACTAATATTTAAATTGTATTGTAATCAAAGTTGATTTTTTTTCGATAAAGAACACATTTCATTTTATCCAATGAAATAATTTTAAAAAATTGTTAACATAATTCAAACTTCATTTCTTGTATATTCTAACACCTTCAGACATTTAGAGAGAGTTAAAAACCTCTGCTAAATAAATTTTGTATACAATGGAGGTGAAAAACCTCAGCAAAATAATCACCACAATATAATTAAGATATCAATGTTTTCCAAAAAAACCCTGCAAAAATATTGTGGCACACATAACTGCAGCATTTTAAAAAAATGCCGCAAATAAATTTGAGGTCAAAAACCCTTGCAAAAAGCCTCAAACTTCTACATTTTTTTTGTAGTGTTAGGAGTATGTTGATAAAGAAATAATTAATCCAATTGAAAATTTAGAAAATGTCTTATTTATAAAAAATATAAGGAAAAATCTATAAAAAAAATTATATATTGGGACGAAAGTATTATTTATTTATTTTTAAAAAGTTAAAATTCAATTAAAACTAAAAATGTTCACGAGTACAGGTAATCCCGCAAACTCGTTCATCCAAGTCAACCCAATCCGTATTTTGATCGAACCTATTTCAGTTTGGGTCTAATTCAAATCAACCTATTTAAACCCAATTGGCATTTGGTACTAGTAACATTTTACGTTCCGCGAACCCAACACATTTACGTGACATAAATTTTATTTATTATTGTTTTTATTATTGATGTATAGTTATAATTTGGTTGTTGCATTTTATTTGAGGGTTTGTTGTTAATTTAATCGATTTAAGTGTTTTGTTTGTGGATATATTTTAACTATTGAATGACATAATGTGATGGAATTTTATGATTTTTGATATGTACAAGTATTAAAATTTAATTATATTTTTTAGAATAAAAAATTATTTTTTCTTTATGACCCACAAACTCAATCCACTTATAATTAGGTTGATTTTTTGGTTCAGATTTGCAGTAAAAATAATGGGTTGAGAACTCAGCCAAATCCAAATGAAATTAATCGGTTCGAGTGTCAGGTTTTATCAAAACTGACCTAACCCAATCTATGTACACCCTTGATTAAAATCACCTATTCAAGCATAAGACGTGTCAAAATAGCCAATATACAAACAACCAAATCAGACGAGAATGAAACAAGCTCCTATATATTAACATAAGGAGCCAAAGAAAGAGAAATCCCCCATCGTTTGATCCCACAAAAACATTGAAATGTTCAGAAGTTATTACAAATGCCAAAACACATAAGTGGATTTGTCCACTATTGAGTAATTTCATAAATGAATCCTTTATTCTAGGCTTTTAAACCACCACCAATATTGAATTTTGATTCGCTCAACAAAATACTTCAAAGAACTCATATTTTGGTTAAAGACCTAATTATTGTGATCTTTTGAAACTGTTCAAATGCAAACTAGCCAAATGATATGAAGTCTTCCTCGAGATGTCTTGTTGAAAAAAATATAACTAGAAAAATGTTGAGCGTGGCAAAGTGCATTTTGTTGGAGAGCATTCAACACACCCAACCACCTCAAAGTTGTGTTCTACACATTACCAAAAAACGAACAATTAAAGAATAGATCTTGCACGACCACATCACCACCACACCTTAAAACGCACAAATAATTAACTAAATTCACTACTCCACGTTTATTCCAAGTTATCCTTCGTAAGAATTTGATTATTTAATAATTACCAAGCATAAAACTCAACGTTCAAAAGAGCCGTCTTGTTCCAAACAAATTCGATCATGGGTGACTCTTCAACCTCTAATTCATTAGTCAATATTGAGAATATGTGTTTTTGACTAAATACACACTACTATTTTCTAGTCTCTTAAACCACCTATCCAAAACACTTTCCTGAATAAAAATAATAGATAACAAAACACAACATTCATGCACCAAATCCTTTTTCCCAACAAACAAATGTCTCCTCTCTAACATTTCTCTCCACCATCAACATCCCAACCGGATCTGATCAAATATGCTATCGGCACATTTTTATAACTAACTATCCTCAACAACCTACTAGCTTTCTCCCAAAGCACACCACCCTTTAACCAAATATCACGCCAAAACGAAATATCGATCCCACAACCCACCTATCGAACCAGATTAGCCAAACAAATCCACATTACCAACACCCATACCTTCACCAATTAACTTAAGATAAATTCTTGAGTGAACACTCACCTAACAATTAATGTTTAAGCATAACCAATTAAATAATTACAAGTAATAAAAATAACAAAATTTTAATTTGTATAATTAGCAAAAGAGAAAGAAGAGCGTGAAGAGCCTCTAATGGGAACCATTCCAGGCGAAGAACCACTGACATGGGCGGATCTTCTCGGGAGCGGGCAGGGGCCATGGAACCCTGTGTATTTTTAAATTTTTTTTTTTTTATAAATATTAACAATAGATTATTAAAATAATAGTGATAAATTACTAAAATATCTTCAAACCTTTATGGTTTTGAGAAACTGACATTGACTGTCGCCTCTCACCCTCTCCACCTATGTCCCTCTATTCTCTCAGTTCTTTGCTCAATTTTGTCTCCCTCTTTTCACTTGGATTCTCCCTCTCAGTCGCAGTGACAAGCCGCAAGCTTGGTCTTGATTATACTTTTCCAGATTTTTACTCTTTTTTCTTTTCTACTTAAATACTTTTTCTCTATAAATACAATAAAAAAAAAAAATGTCAATGGTTTTTGTCAGTAATAATCTTCTTATCTTTACCTCAATCTTAAGAGATTATTCAAATATTCTTAAAAAACTACCTAATATCGAATGATAAACTAATTAATATCGAATAGACAAACTCTAGCACCCTAGTTAGCAATTCAACTACTATCTATTACCAAACTTTTACATGTTAACTATTGATATATGATATAATGTGATACTATTTATTAATTGTGAATTGTTTTAATTAATTTGTGTATTTTTTTAGGAGTGACACGATGATTAAACATAAGAAAATTGATGCATTTTTCAAGAAGAAAGTTTTCGAAAAAGATGAAAATCGTAAAGTTGGATATATTTTATTTGATTGAATTATGTGATGTTCTAAAAACTTGTGTGAATTATGTGATTTGTGAAAATTGTAAAACTTGTGTGAATTATGTATGAATTGTGTGAAACTCTAAAAAAAACTATATGACTTTTATAAATTTTAATTATAATATTTTAGTTAATATTTGTCGCTCTCCGTCTCCTCCGATATTTTTTGCAAGATCCGCCAACATCACTTTACAGATGGTGATATTGCAACTTCTCAGTCAGTGTTCAGATAAGCATGACTGTAAACTTTACTCCTTGTTACTAAGTCAACCACTGGGAATTGGGAAGCCAAATGTATCAAATTAAATGAAGATGTAAATTCACATAAACTTTGGACAATTTTATCTTAGTCGATGACAATTTGGTTAATTAATTAGATGGTTTTACTTTTCATTGTATTGTTTATGGTTGCTGTATCATTATTTGATTAAATTATTATTATTAAGGAATATTGCATTTACCTCTTCGAAATATCTTTAGATGACACTCAAACTCCTTTAGTTTTTAAAATGCACCTACTTCATTTTTGTATTTACTAAAATATTTGTACATGATATATATTTTTTCACTTACATTTCTATTAGTCATTTATTAAAAATAGATTCGAATACACACTACGGTTGTGTCATTAAAAACACAATTATACATTTCAAATTGTAAATACTAGATGTATGGTCGTAGTTCTACAAATTAAAGCAAAAACTATAATCATGTCATATAATAAATGACAAAAATAAATATAACTTTAAAAAAAATTAATGCATTTTCTCTTTTGCTTATTTTGCAAATTAAAATTTTATTATTTTTTTACTAGTAATTAATATCCTTCTACTAAAGGAGTCCCAACTTCTTAAATGGATGTATTATTTGTTGTCAACCAATGTACAATAATAATTCAGTTAATTACCGAAGTTACTTGATTAATTGTCAGTAATTGTCCTCCAATGTGTAGCATAATAGTACGAGTTGAGGCGTCGAAGGTGTTTTATAAAGCAACCTTGTTATTAATAAACTCTATCTCTCTAATTAATTACTAACCACTGATATTTGTTTGTATAAAAAATTTAAGCTTATCTTTAGTTATACCATATCACTTAGTTAATTAATAGCACTTTTTTTTCTCAACAATAGCTCTTTTTTGTAATTCAGAAAGTAGCACTTGTATGGTATGTAATGGTGAATTGTACAATTATTCGGTATCCATCCAATGATAATTTCTTTCTTCTCGTATAATATTAGGGTTAGGGAAAGTTGAAAAAAAAAACAAAAGATTAGAGACAACAATGAAAATAAAATTGATCCTTAATTAGTATGCATTTTTTTTTGAAAGAAGACTTTAGTATGGATTTGTAACACTTAAAAAGGGATTCTAGATTTAGAAATAAATTTCATATTTTTTTCTCTAAATTTTTGTTGCTAATTCAACTTTTTATTATAATAGTGACTTCAATATATAGTTTTAATACCAAATATTATATTTAGGCAAGCTAACGCGTAAAATTTAACATATACTTAAATATTTTATATTTTTCTCCCAACATATATTACACTCGACTTTAAGTCCCATTAATCTAGATTGGTTAAGAATGAAAGAAATAAATCATTCTTTTTATTATATATATATATATATGACAAACTAAATTAGGGAAAGGAAATCCTTATTATAACTATAAGAAAAATAAAATATAAAAACTTCCTTTTGAACCGCCAATATGTTATATATATTGATGGCATAAAGAGTGAAGGAGATCAGTATTAAAACTTCAAATATTATCTATATGCTAATATATATATAATAAATTTTAGTCACAAACAGATATTAGTATGCAAAAGTGCAAAACCATATAAACAGTACACACACTATATTCTCTATCCATATAGTATATGGTAAGCAAGTCCATAGAAGCTTACAAAGATATAAATTACTTTACTATAGATGAATAGCTCATCTCATATATGCTTGCTTATATAATGAAGCATACATTCATCACACAACTTCAAGTACTCCTCATTCTTTGCAACAAACATTGACAAATCTATTATGCAGCGGGAGCTAGATCGATACCACCATCGTCGTCATCGTCGTCGTCGTCGTCAGCTTCATTTTGGATGTGAAATCCAGTTGCTACCCAGTCATTGCTCAAGAGTACCAAAGGCTTACCAGGTTCTATGCAAGTTAAAACCACCATTGTAGTGTTTGGTTACACTTAGATTGTAACTATACTAGTATTACAAATTACACTAGTTGTGAATTGCTTTGGTTGACTGAGTCCCCCAACCTTCCTTATTTATAGCCTTAAATTATTCTTTTCTTTTATGAGATATTAATTATATTATGTGAATTTATACCTATTTTCTATATATAATTCATTAAAATATCTATTTTGTTAATTTGTATGGGAAAAAAGGAGTGAGAAAATGAGAAATTTTGTTTGTTTTATTTCTATTTTTCCTTTAGGTATATAAAAATGGTATAGATATTCTTTAAGTCTCGGTAAATATATCACTTTTTTATTTTAATTTAAATATATATTATCTTGTTTTTACATTTAATCATTAATATTTTTCTTTTAGTCTCTGCAAAATTTATTCATATAGAAATTGGTCCTTCTAAATAAGGATTGAAATGAATATTTATAAGAACCAAAAGCAAAATATTTTTATTTACAAAGACTAATTAAAACGAAATACCTAAGATCAAAAATAAAATGTGTATATTTACAAGGACAAAAAAATAAATTCACGG
>JBBPBP010009777.1:35265117-35296383 GCA_037974735.1 Cicer chorassanicum | reverse complement strand
TATCTTTTAATTATTATTTTAGTGTATTTTTTAATAATACATCTATGATATGTACTCTATTTTCATTAAAATCTGGCAAATGAGAAATTATTATTTATTAAAGTGACACAATATATAGTTTCATATATTAAGTTATACTACTGCCATTAATTCTTAAATATAAGAAATTCTTAATAAATTTTTTTATCCCTTTTTATAAGATCATATTTAAATTTTCAACTGTATCAATTATTTTTTTACTAACATACTCTAAATTAATTTAAATCTTTTTTTCAACCAACAATGAGTACTAACATTATCTAATTCTCTCGTCAACAGGAAACATATGAAAAAGACATTTTTTTCCCAAAAAAATTAGGGTTAATAAATTTTAGTTGAACAAAATTATGATTTAAGATGTTTTAGTCCCTATTGGAACAAAACTTGTTTTATTGTCGTTCAATTATTACATTTTTGAATGGGTTATGCAAGCATCTTTGGAATATTATAAAAGGTTCCTTCAGAAAAATTTAGAATTTTTTAACTTTTGATGAATTTAATATGAAATTTTTAAATGTCATTAACTCAAGATAAAATTAACGAAATTATCGACCTAAAAAACCATTCAGTAATGTTTTAAACATGCTTGCCTAGTAAACGAAAGTAGTACATTTTTTTATTAGTTAATTAAGAAAGAGTTATATATATTTTATGTACTCTCTTACTTTTTTTCCTTGCCTAGTAAATTAGCTGGCTAAATTGCAAATTCTTAGTTTGAGAGGTGCAAAGGGATCGTTGAATCTATAGTGATACTTTTGGACACAGTTTTGCTTTAAGAAAAAATAATATATGCTTGCAAAAGAGGGACTTGGATGATCTGTTTAGTCTTCTATCCATACAATTTTACTTAGTGGAGTGTGAGATTCCAAGCTTGAGCATAGCTCATGGCTGCTTGTTGCATAGAGCATTCAATGTGTGGAATTAAGAGTTTTTACACACGCATGAGTGCAGTGAACGCATGCACAAATATGACTTGGATATACAATAAAGTTGAATGTAGAAGCCAAATTATAAGATAACAAGAGACATATGTTTTAGTCAATGTGGCCTTGGGTAGACTGAAAGGATAAAGTGTGTACTTTGTTCATTTCTCTTACGACACTTCAATGACATATGTGGCCCCAATTTCTAAAGTGAAACTTTGATGCATATATTCTCTTTGTGTAATATGTCAACTAATTAAATAAGTTATAGTAATACAATATTTTTGCCCTACTGCAGCGCATAAAAACCGTTGCTTAACATAAAAAAAAATGTTGTCATAATCTATGAGAACGGTATTCAAAACTTTTATGCTTCATTGAGGGTTGTAGTGTGTTGATGTTGTCAATGAATTATGTTTGAATCTGTTTGTAGTGTGTTGAAACTGCTCCCATAAATTATGTTTGAATTCATAACTCACTCTGCCTCAATGAAGCATAAAAGTTTTGTCTAGTTTGTCATTAAGGAGTTTCAAGAACCACAACCAGAAAATATAATAAAAGTATGAGAATTTTTAGAATATATTTATGCCAGATCTTTTGAGAATGAGACTTAGAGGGGAATTCAATCTACTATTAAAAACCAAATCACATGAAGAAGTATTTTCGAAGACAATTTTAATCTAAGATAATACCTCTCATATACATATGACTTTGAGATGTTTTACTCTGTTTCGAAGGACACGGTAAAAATCTTTTTTCATTTCTATTCATCACTTTGAGCATTCATTTAACTCAGTACAGAGATTCTGTTTTACTACTTAAAATTTCATGGAAGAGTGACTGCATAAGAACAACATTTAACACAAATAAACTTACTCTAAAAAAACCTTTTTCAAGAAAAGACATTGAAAAGGAGATGACATTGTCACTTGAGAAATGGAAGCTCCGCTAATGCGTTTTATCTATTTTTCATATAGCAATTATTGTCTTTAAGAAACAATTTTTGTCAACCCAGGTTTTAAAAGAAATTTTAAAAATGTACGTTTTAAGAACACGATGAGAAAAGGATTTCCAAAACCATACACTAATTCAGACCATTTCACTAGTAGTTCCACCAATAAAGAATCTTTACTCTTACACGATAAGGTGCTCAATCAAGAGACCGAACTCTGATACTAATTAAATGCGTTGGAAAACACAAGGAATGGAGGGTTTGAATTGTGTTTCGTCATTTATGAAAAATACTTCAATTGTTTAACCAAAAGATTATGTGCTTTATCAAATCATTCAACTTTTGATTATAAAACAGGTTTAGTAAAATCAAGTTAAATCATAGAGAACTTAGATTAGAGTAACAATGAGAAAGAGAGGGAAGGGACACGGAGATTTTTATACTAGTTCACAACAGACTGTTGCTAGTGTTGGGGTAAAAACCTTTTTAAACCTTACGAAATAAATTATTAAGTTTCATAAATGGTGATCTACTAATGATTGCACTTGAGTTTTATTTAAGGAATATGAATTTCATAAGTGGACAAGCAAGAAGCCATTCACATCATGAAAGTGCATAAGTATCTACTCAATAATGAAAGAATAGCAAAAAGAATATCTCATATATCAAATATCAATCATTCAAGAGAATAATTATAGCATCTTCAAGATAGCATTTTCATTAAGAGGGTGATCAAATACATTTATACAACAATCAACGATCTCAACATGATATAAATCAAAGAATATCATGCCTTAACTGGAAATTGATTACAAGATCTTTCTGGGTAATAAATATCATTTTGGTTTATCAAAGGATCATTCTTGTTTATCAAAAGATCATTCTGATTTATTAAAAGATCATTTTGGTTTATCAACATCATTCTGGTTTATCAAAGGATCATTCTGGTTTATCAAAGGATCATTCTGGTTATTTCGTTTCAAGGACATAATTAAAACAAATCATTCTCCATAGTCCAGACCTCAAGATAAAAGAATATCAAAACTACTATAAACTATAATCAACTCCATAATTCAAGTTGAAGGCCCAAAGAAGCAAAACAACCTCTTAATCAATCTCCAGATTGATGAGCTATGAACAAGTATAACTAGGACATCAAGGATGAAAGGATACTACTGCTGCAGCTTTTCCAGAAAGCTTAGCATGTTTCTAAGACAAAGTCTAACACTAACCCTCTACTCAATCACTCATCCACATTTTCAATATAACATAGAACGAAGAACGTTCTGGTTTTATAAAAAAACATTATGGTTATTCTCTTTTAAAGACATAATTAAAACAAATCATTTTCCACCGTCCAAACTACAAGTTAAAGAGTATCAAGATTGCTCAAATCAGTGGTCATGCCCAAATATCAATTGAATGTCCAAAGGAGGAAAACAACCTCCAGATTGATGACCAAATTGATATCCAGATTGATGAGTTGTGAGCAAAGACACATGTACATTGTACTTACATTATTATGTAGAAAGTTCTGCATAATTCTGATTTGGAACAGTTCCAACGGTCATATGGCAGACCACTCAACATTATGTTTTTTTTCTCCACTCTTCAGCAAGGCAAGAACGTTTTGGAGATATCAAGAACGTTCTGGGTAGAATTACACTACACTTAAAGAGATTATTTCAAAAGATTGTTTGCATCATGTGTCCAACAGCTATATTCAGTTTAAACTGGATATTCGAAGCCTCTTATCATCTATAAATTGAAGATCAATTGGAAGATTAAGGCAAAAGTTCAATATGCAAATCTACCAACACTTGTTCAAGTAAGAACAAGTTAAAAACTCTTCAAGCAAACTCCAGCTCTCTTCACTATATTTGTGGATCATCATTTACCAAGTTTATCTTTATTTATCTCAAACAAGTTTTGAGAAGTTTCAAGATCCCAAACATTTTTATCATACACATCATTTGTAACTCAAATCTATCTTTTATGCTAGATTGAGTGTGTTTGTAAAAATTCTTTCAAGGTTGCAAGGTGACTGTAAAAATCATTTCTAGGTTGAAAGGTGAAGACTGTAATTGATGAAGGTGTGATCAAGAGAAAATGTGTGATGGAGAACATTCTGGTTCTGAAACACATAGTGAAAATCTTATGGTTGTGAAGACTCGACTAGCCCGAGTTGGGTGAACCAGTATACTTTTTGTGTATGATTTTTCTATCCCTTATCTTTAATTATTTGCACACATAAATCACACTTCACTATAAATTTATCTGTTTTATTTACTTCCAATGAAATATCACGACCCTTACCGTTATCGGCGATGTTAATCACGATCTCCTCGCCCCCTTTCCCATCATTGGAAATAGCGAGTTTTTGCCTCCCGTGGGATTCAAACCCGGTACCTGGGGGATAAGTATCACCTCATCTCATTCCCACTACTTATCCCCCAGGTACCGTGCTCAAATCCCACGAGAGGCAAAACCTCGCTATTTCGAACAGTAGGAAAGGGGGGGCGAGAAGGTCGTGATTAACATCGCCGATAACGGTAAGGTGGGAATGAGATGAGGCAGTACTTATCCCCCAGGTACCGGGCTCGAATCCCATGGAAGGCAAAAACTCGCTATTTCCAACGGTGGGAAAGGAGGGGCGAGAAGGTCGTGATTAACATCACCGATAACAGTAAGTGTCGGGATGTTACAAAAGGAATGATGAAAACTGCGCGATAGAAGTGAGCAAAAGCATTATCTAGAATGTTGATACATGAGCGTCTACTTATGAAATTGAGCTCTTCTTCTTGGCTACATGTCTTGTTATTTGAAGCTGCAAAGTTGGAACTGCGTATTAAATGTCTTTCATTTTATGAGATTTCAAATATATACTTGAACGAAGAATATAAGGAAATCAAAGGTTATATAGATGAATTAAAACAAAATTGAAAAGAAATAGGGGTGATTATAATGTGTGATGCTTGGACAACTGGAATAAATCAAATCTATATTATGAATTTTTTTGTATGTTATAGCCATGAAACAATTTTCTTTAACTTCCTTGACAAAATAATGGAAAATGCGGGGGAAGAGTATGTTGGATCTGTTGGCAACAATTGCTGCAAGACCTTAATAATGAAGTTTTTGATGAAGATTATATGTTGCAAATTCGCCCCCACCAATCGGATGCAAATGGGATAAACAGCGAATCCTTTTCAGGGTACTTTGGAAAACCTTGATATGATTTCACTAACACACCAAGAGTATCTTTCAATAGTAAGTTACAAAAGAATGTTTCCTATCCTTCACTCATGCATTAGAGAAGAATAAGATGACTTAGAATATAAAATGGATGAGACAAAGTGGATAGCAATAGCCAAAAAATTTCGTGTATAATTTATTCAAAAAGAAAGCAGATGCTAGAATTGAACCCGAGACCTTACATTTACAAATAAAGAACACAACCATTAAGCTAACAACTACATCATATCATTTAGAACCAATTATACATACATATATTCTCCAATATTTTGGAAATATCATGGTTTCAGATAATGGTATCTTACGATTTGAACCACTACTTAGTAAGCTATGGGTTTCACTTATCCCGAATAGATTGGTAAACAAGCTTTGAACTAGTTATTCATTAGAACAAGTGTGCATAACTTACACATGAAATCTCGATACTATCGAAAGAATTATAAAGATGACACATTTGATAAGAACTTGTGTCATGTACCCTTTTGATGAGAATTTAAGAGTCAAGCCCTTTAACTCTTTGAAGCAGTCTGACTTCATCCTCACATAGGTAGACTATATCATAAATACACCCATAATATATATTTCAGCAAATTCATGCTATATGTCTATTAAGAGTAAAACTCAACCTTCCAACTTTATACTTATGGTCCAAGTACTTTCAACCTTTGAGATGTATCTATATTCAAGTACTTGCAATCACTCTAATAGTGTACTTTTATCATTGAACTCAAAACTTGATGTTACTTAAGTGTGAGTTGTTTTTCCACCATTGATGATTAATTAGATATGGGCTTGAGTCTCATCCCCAATGATGTCTTCAACACCATGTCCTTTGTCAGACCTTTCTTCAAAGAATCTGCAAGATTCTTTTTAGTTCTTAGAAACACTCTGGATATTACTCCATTTAAAATTAAGTCATTTACATAGCTATGTTTTAAACCAATATGTCTAGATTTTCCATTATATACTTGGCTATATGCTTTGGATAGTGTTGGTTGACTATCACAATATATGGATGCCAGTGCCATTGGCTTTGGCCAAATTGGTATCTCATACAACAAATTTCTTAGCCATTCAACCTCTTTACTACCTGCAGCTAGGGTAATGAACTCTGCAACCATGGTGGAGTCGGCAATGCAAGTTTGTTTCTTTGATCCCCAAGAAACTGCACCTCCACCAAGGTTGAAGATCCATCCACTTGTGGAAGCATGATCCTCAACATAAGTTACCCAACTAGCATCAATATATCCTTCCAAAACTAAAAGATATCCACTATAGACTAAACTATAGTTAATTGTTCCTTTCAAATATTTTAATACTCTATTAACAACATGCTAATGTTCTTTACTTGGATTGCTTGTATACCAACTTAATCTACCTACAACATATGCTATATCAGGTCTGGTACAGGTCATGGCATACATTAAGCATCCGATTACCTTTGAATAAACTAGTTGTGCCACAGGACATCCTTTATGTCGTTGCAAACTAACATTTTGATTAAAAGGGGTAGAAACAGGTTTGCAATTATATTGATCAATTTTCTTTAGAACTTTCTCAATATAGTGAGATTGGGATAAACCAATATTTACACCGTCTCGTATGATTTTAATTCCTAAAATCACATCAGCTTCACTTAAATCTTTCATATCAAAATTTTTTGATAAGAAAGTTTTAGTTTTTTCTACCTCATCGAAATTGGTGCAAAAGATTAGCATATCATCCACATATAAACAAATCATAACACCATTTCCATTGTGAAATTTACTATAAATACATTTGTCAGATTCATTTATTTTGTATCCATTAGAAAGCAAAACTTTATCAAATTTTTGGTGCCATTATTTGGGTGATTGTTTTAACCCGCATAAAGATTTAGTTAATTTACACACTTTATGTTCTTGACCTTTGATGACAAATCATTCAGGTTGTTTCATGTACACCTCTTCATCTAACTTTCCGTTTAAGAAAGCAGTTTTAACATCCATTTGATGGATTATAAACTTATAGATAGAAGCTAGTGCCAAAAGCACTCTTTTGGATGCAAAGTAGTCAATACCTTTTTTGATGTAAACCCCTGTGCAAAA
Organism: Cicer chorassanicum; assembly: GCA_037974735.1. NCBI lineage: Eukaryota > Viridiplantae > Streptophyta > Magnoliopsida > Fabales > Fabaceae > Cicer > Cicer chorassanicum. Next base: position 35,289,127 of record JBBPBP010009777.1, on the reverse strand, counting down.
AGCCTAGCTTTGAATTTATCAATGGTACCATCAATTTTCATTTTCTTCTTAAAGATCCATTTACAGCCTATTGGTTTGGATCTAGGTGGGAGCTATACTAATTTCCAAGTTTTATTCCCCATAATTGATTCCATTTCCTCTTGGATGGCTTATTTCCAAAAGGCAGAGTCTTGAGACTTTATTGCCTCTTCATATGTGTTTGGGTCACTCTCTAAATTATAGAAAATTGGTCCATAACTATTAATGGAATCATTTGTACTTTCCACATAGAACTTCAAGAAGTCTAGTCCATAACTTTTCTGTTTTCTGGCTCTTTTACTTCTTCTAGGTTCCAGACATGTCAAATTATCATTATTAGATACATTATTTTCTAGACTTTGTACACTAGAAATGATAATTTCCTTGGGATGTGAAACTGAGTTAAATCTATTTTCTTGAAAAATTGAATCTCTTGACTACAGTGTTAATAGGATATGAGTCATTAGATTCAATAACCATGAATATATTGAAGTAGCAATGTCAAGTTACAAGAAAGGGGGTTTGAATTGTAATCTTGCCCTTTTTAAAATTTCCTGTTAAAAACTTAAGAAAACAACTCAAGAATGATCTTGGTTATAAAAACAGAAATGGAGAACGTTCTTGGTTTTAAAACAGAAAACGCAGAACGTTCTTGATTAGTTAAAATCACAGTTTTTTTAGTTTCTCTATTTAATTATGATAATAACAATAACTGAATGTAAATAGAGATAAGGAAGAAATACCACACAAGAATATATCCTGGTTCACCCAACTTGGGCTACGTCCAGTCCTCACAACTGTGAGATTTTTACTAAGTGTTCAAAGACAAAAGGAGAACAATCACAGTTAGAGATCAGCTTTGATCTGTAACTACACTTCCTTTCCACCCAGAAAGGATTAATCAGGTCACCTAACTAATCTGTTAGGATTTCGAAATCAACTCTTTTAATTATGCTCAAACTATAAACAATCCTTATAGTTATGAGTGTATACAATAATGATTTAAAAGGTTTGTTTGAATCTAGTTTTGCTCAACTCTTGTTTGAGAAAAGGATTCAGAACAGAGAAAGAAACCAATAGAATAAAACTGGAAGTATGTATTTGGTTCAGCTTGATTTCTTGAATGAGATGACTTTAAGGATGTAAGTGAATATGATTTAGTGAGAATACTTCACACTTAAAGATCTGGTTTATGCTTGCGAATTTGCCTTCCTTTTATAGATGATTTGAGCAATAAATTCTGGTCAGAAAGAGCTGTTGGGAGTGCTCTGTTTTCCTTCTGACAGAAGCAAGGAATCTGTTGACAAACAGAGCACCATGTATTTGACAGCTTTGGGCTTTCTGTTATGGGCCTATTGCTTGATCCAAAACAGACTTGTTGCGAGCTTTACTGACCCATTAAGCTTTGATAATATTTGATAGTGATTGGGCTTTAATTTGAATGTTTAATTTGATCCAATACTGTTTGAAAAGGAGTGAATATTTTTCTGCAGAATTGAGAAGTCTTCTTCTGCAGAAACAGAATTTGTTCTTCTTAGAAACGGAGAACGTTGATTATAAGTGGAGAAAGATAATCAATCTTGTCTGATAGACTTTTGAATAATCTGAGGACTTATATTCAATCTTGAGTTTCAACTTTGTTCAACTTTCTTGACAGTTTCCAGACTGGAGAAAGTTGCAGTCCGTTTTTTGATATGCTTAGATTGGTGATGATTTTTCTTAATGATCCGTGAATCGTTTTGAGTAAAAACGATTCCTATCTGTTCCTTGCCATGTGTTGATGAAATTGATATAAAGATTTCAGGCATATTCAATGTACAAGTGTTGGAGAAAGTTTGGTGAAGTGGCTGTAACGATCTTTCTTGATTCTGCTGATCTTTCTCTATTTTGTATAGTTTATGATCATGACTTATTTCTTTGCTTTGCTTGGTTCCTATCTTTAATAAAAACACTCAAAAGCACAGATTAAATTAACATAACATTTAGAATCATAATTAATATCTTTAATTAATCTTTTGTTTATTTTCATCAAAACTTAATTTGAGAGTTTGTCTTAACAATCTCCCCCTTTTTGATGATGACAAACATGTTAATTTAGATTTTAATTCTGATTCTAATTTTAATTTTGAAGAGGGTAAAAACTCCCCCTCAATTGATGCAACATATGTTTTTATTGATATAACTAATGCAATCAGTTTAATTTCAGCAATAAAAGATATTTCATTAATAAAGTGTTTTGCTGAATTACAAAAAGTAGGATCCTGAATTTTAATTGGATCATAAACAGAATAAAAAACTAAACTTAATTCTCCCCCTTTGTCATACAAAAAGGAAGGAGAAAAGGATCCCTATTTGGCTAAAGAAGGAGAAGAGCCTTCTGATGACTGAGACTTGGATGGCACAGGAACAGGCTCGGGAGCTGGAGCAGCGTGAAAAGGAGGAGGAGGAGGTACACCGAGCTTGGGTGCAAGTGTATCCGTGAGCCAGGATTGCAGCTGAGTCTGCTGAGCCAAGAGGACTTGTAGAGTGGCCATGATTTCAAAGTTGCTTGGTTCCCTTGGAGGATTCATGATTGGTGGAGGAATAGGGGTAGTGCTGGTTGATGGAGTTGAGACAGCTGGGAGAGAGGCAGGGAGAGGCTGAGGGTTGGATTGATTGGATGAAGTAGCATTGTTAGAGGGTTCGGAGGAAGCCAAAAATTGACTAATACCAAAAATAGATGACGTGGTGGTTTGAGGAGAAATGTATGCTGGTGACATGGCAGAGACATTTTGGTGAGAAGTCATGGTGGTCATGGGGTCAAGTGGAGAACGAAGAAGCTGAGAGACAGAAATGAAATCTGTGGATGAAATGGTGGATTGTTGGGGAAAAACAGAGAATGTTGGGTTGGTAGGAGGAGGGGTAAGAGAACGTTCTCTGTTTGGAGGGGAACTTTCTTGAGCAGGATTAGGATTTTCTGGGTTTGGTGGTGTTTGGTCTGGGTGTTGTGGAGAAAGTTCTGGATTTTGGGAAGAACATTATGGGGTATGAGGAGAACGTTCTGGGGTTTTATCTTTAGCTCTATCTGGTGAAGGAGATGATGATGTGGGATTTGTGACAGGAGCTTCTCGTCTGGCAGAACGTTTTCTTTTTAGGGTGGAAGGAAATGAATGAATAAGTGGGGCAGACTGTCTTGTTCTGGATCTGGTGGTTTGTGGAAATCGTGGCTGTGATTCAGATGGGGGAGAAGGTTGTCTAGTGACATTTATTTTCATATGGGACATGTTTTTGGTGGAAAATTTGGAGATTTTGATAAGAGATTTTTCATTGGTCAGGGGGATATGAAAATGATTAAAGACTTTTGTAAGAATCATACCATAAGGAACAGTATTCTTCTTGTAGTCTTTATTGGCAGCAGCAATCATGTGGTGAAGAATCAGATGAGGCAGATTGAGACGCTTGCAGTTGAGTAGATGATATATGACCAGTGCGTCGTTTTCAGAGACATACTCATGACTTCCACAGTGAGGAACAAGAGTATGTTGACTCATGTTGTTGAAGATCTTAGGGAGAGGGCGCAGAAATGTTGACAGATACCTGGTGGAATTCTCTTGAAATAATTCTGAGAGAACTGCAGTCTCTTTAAGATTGAGAGCTGCATACCAGGATTTTCCAAAGACAGCAGGACCTTCAGTAGGGAGATCCAGGATGGAGGCCAAAATGTCAGGGGTTAACCTGATCTCAATTCCCTTGATTGTGGAAATGAATAGAGATTTGTCAGGAAATGTTTTGGCTTGACAGTAGAAGGCTCGAACAGCGTCTGGATAATGTGGCTCAGAAATTTGCATAAATGCAGTCCAGCCTAGGGCATCAGTAAAGTGTTTGACAGAATTTCCATCGACTATGAGTTTGTCGAAAATGAAAACTCTACCAACACCAATGGGTCTTTGAGCCCATTTGTCTTTGAACAGTTTGGTGGCAGTGGGAGGAATTAGAGGAGTGGTATTTGGCTTGGTCTTTTTGGAGGGAGGAGATGGTGGTATAGGAGAATCAGGGTCAGATGAAGGTTCTGATGAAGGAGAGGAAGGAGTTTGAGGTGAAAGTGGTCGTTTGGTGGTTGTTGAAGGATTGTAAGACGGAGAACGTTCGTCGGAAGGGGAACGTTCTTGAGTTGGAGAGGGAGAATGTTGATGTTCAGGGGAACATTCTGGAATGGGAGAGCGTGTTTGAGTGTGGGAAGGAGAAGTAGCGGGAGAACGTTCAGAGTGAGGAGAACGTTCTTGAGGAGGGGAAGTAAAATGGGGAGGGCTAGGAGAACGTTCTGGAATTGGAGAACGTTCAAGAGTAGGGGTAGGAGTTTTGTGAGCAGTGGTAGCGGAAGGAGTGGGAGAACGTTCGTGGGTTTGGGTGGGAGAAGGTTTTGGGGTTGGGGAACGTTCTTAAGATGATGAAGGGGAAAGACGAAATTTGTTTCTAGGTACAGTGGTTTTGAATCTCTGGCAAATGGGTAAGTTTTTTCTTGCCAGAAATTTTGAGGTTGAAATGGTGGTTTTGGTTTTTAGAGTACGGGTTTTAGGTTGAGAAGTTTTGGGGTTGGATTCGGGAGACGAAGACAGATAGTCAGAAAATGAGGAATCTGATGAGTGTTTTGGAGGGGTTGGCCTGGGTGGAGGTGAAGGTGAACGATCATAGACTGGTGAGAAGGATGATGATGGTGATGGAGTTTCAGTGCTGGCATTTTTGCGAGCAGCTTGCTTGGTTCGAGCCATTTTTTATGCTGAAAGAGAGATTGAAGAGAAGTTTTTTGGAGGAAGATGATAGTTGAGAATAATGGAAAACTGTTTCAAAAAGAATTGAACAGTTGTAATAACTGCAATTTTGCCTTTGCAGTTTCAAGAGAGAGAGAGAGTAATGATGATAAACCTAGGGAAGTGACAAGTGTTTGGGGAAAGGGATGACTTTGACGGCTGAGCAGTGCCTTTTGAAGGACTTGATGCATGCGCATTTAATGCTGAGACATGTCTTGCCTGCGCATGAGGGAGATGACGTCTGGGAAGATGATTTAAAAAACGGAGAAAGCTGTTTGAAAAACGGAGATTGATAAACGTTCTCCGTTTTCTGCAGAAGCAGTTTTAACTAGATTTTTTAGGATTTTTCAAAATTCTCAGTTTTTCTTTGATTGAATTAAAACTTTCCTCGACTAAGGGCTTTGTAAAAATATCAGCAAGCTGATTTTGAGTATCAACAAAAATTAATTCAATTTCCTTTTTATTAACGTGATCGCGAATAAAATGATGTTTTATTTCAATATGTTTTGATCGAGAATGCTGAATTGGATTTTTTGACAAATTGATTGCACTAGTATTATCACAGTAAATTGGAATACTAGAGTAACTTACAGAGAAGTCTTCAAGTTGATTTTTAATCCAAAGGACTTGTGAGCAACAATTTGCAGCTGATACGTATTCAGCTTCAGTGGTTGATAAGGCTATAGTATTTTGTTTTCTGCAAGACCAACTTATCAATGCATCTCCCAGAAATTGGCATGCTCCACTGGTGCTCTTTCTTTCAGTTTTATCTCCAGCATAATCAGCATCACAATATGCTATAAGATCAAAATGAGAACCTTTTCTATACCAAAGACCAAGATCAGTAGTTCCAACAAGATATCTAAAAATTCGTTTTACAGCAGTTAAATGAGATTCTTTTGGTGCAGATTGAAATCTAGCGCATAATCCTACTGCAAATACAATATCTGGCCTGCTAGCAGTTAAATATTGCAAGGAACCAATCATCCCTCTATATTCTTTCTCAGAAACAGATTTTCCATGTTCATCTTTATCTAATGAAGAGGATGGATGCATAGGAGTAGACATAATTTTTGCTTCATTCATTTTGTACTTGGCTAACAAATCTTTAATGTATTTTTCTTGACAAATAAAAATACCATTCTCATGTTGTTTGATTTGTAAACCAAGAAAATATCTCAATTCTCCCATCATGCTCATTTCGAATTCACTTTGCATAAGCATTGAGAAACCATTACACATTTTTTCATTTGTTGATCCAAAGATAATATCATCAACATACACTTGTACGATGAGTAGATCATTTTTATCAATTTTCTTAAAGAGTGTAGTGTCAATTTTTCCTCTGGAAAAACCATTATTGATTAAGAATGAACTTAACCTATCATACCAAGCTCTTGGTGCTTGTTTTAAGCCATACAAAGCTTTTGTGAGTTTGAAAACATGATTTGGTTTTGATTGATCTTCAAAGCCAGGAGGTTGTTTCACATAAACTTGTTCATTTAGAAAACCGTTTAAAAATGCACTTTTAACATCCATTTGAAATAATTTAATAAGTCTGTGAGATGCATATGCAAGAAGTATACGAATAGCTTCTAACCTTGCAACTGGAGCAAAAGTTTCATCATAGTCTATACCTTCTTGTTGATTGTAACCTTGAGCAAACAATCTTGCTTTGTTTCTTACAACATTACCTTTTTCATCTAATTTGTTTCTGAAAACCCAGCGTGTACCAATAATTGTTTGATCTTGAGGATTTGGTACCAAAGTCCAGACTTCATTTTTATCGAACTGTTGCAGTTCTTCCTTCATGGCTTCAATCCAAGATTGATCAACTATGGCTTCTTTAATTGATTTTGGTTCAACTTGAGAAATCATTGCCATGTTGTTTTCACCATTCTTGAACGATTTCCTAGTTCGAATTCCATCTGCTGTATCCCCAATGATTTGGGTTTGAGGATGATCTCCTATTATTCTCCAGCTTTTAGGTGGAGAATGATACAGAGACTGTTTATCGATCTCCGTTTCCTGTATATCAGTTTTCTGTTGTGTGTCTGGCAGTTCTTCATCCTCATATGACTTTTCAAGTATTAAATCATCAAATTCATCAAATAAAATATGCATGCTGATTTCAACAATTTTAGTTCTTAGATTAAAAACTCTATATCCTTTATAATCGGTTGAATAACCCAAAAAGATCGCTTTATCTGATTTAGAATCAAATTTTCCAAGAACTTCTTTGTTGTTTAGAATATAACAGTAACATCCAAAAATATGGAAGTATGAAATGTTTGGTTTTCTGTTTTTCCAGATTTCATATGGAGTTTTGTTTATGATTTTTCTAATGGAAACACGATTTAGAATATAGCATGATGTATTGACGCCTTCAGCCCAAAAATATTTTTCAACGTTTGATTCTTCCAGGATTGTTCTTGCCATTTCTTGTAAGGTTCTATTTTTTCTTTCAACAACTCCATTTTGTTGTGGAGTTCTTGCACAAGACAAATTATGAGAAATGCCAAGTTCATCTAGAAAGTTTTTGAAGGGGGCATTTATGAATTCTCCTCCATGATCACTTCTTATAGAGATGATGCTGGATTCTTTTTCATTCTGTACCTTTTTACAAAAGATTTTAAAAGCTTCAAAAGCATCATCTTTCTGTTTTCAAAATAGTACCCAAGTGTATCGAGAAAAATCATCAACAATAACAAAACCATATTTCATTCCTCCTAAACTGGTTGTTTTGACAGGACCAAATAAGTCTATGTGAAGTAATTCAAGAATTCTGTTTGTGGAAATAAAATCTTTTGAATGAAAGCTGCTTTTAACTTGCTTTCCTTTTACACAAGCTTCACATATTCTGTCTTTTTCAAAATTCAGTTTTGGTAAACCTCTGACAAGTTCTAGTTTTGAAATTTTCGAAATGGTTTTCATGCTAACATGCCCTGCCCTTTTATGCCAGATCCATTTATCTTTATCAATAGATATGAAGCAAGATTCATCAGGCAATTCTTCAAGATATAATACATAGAGATTTTTCTTTCTGGTTCCAGAAAACAGTTTTTCACCTGATGATGTTTTTATGATTTCACATATGTTGGGTTTGAAAATAACTTCACAGCCATTGTCACAGAGTTGACTTATGCTTAAGAGATTATGTTTTAGACCTTCAACATATTGAACATCAGTTATTTGAGCAGAGTTTTTCTTACCAATTGTCCCTTTACCTTTGATTCGAGCTTGATTGTCGTTTCCAAAGGTAACAGACCCTCCATCTTTCTTAACAAAGGACATGAAGCAATTTTTATCACCCGTCATGTGTCTTGAACAGCCACTGTCTAAAAACCATGGCTTTTTCTTGACACCTTGAGAACCAACCTGCAGTTTTGGTTTTATTAACTTTTGGTACCCATTCTGTCTTGGGTCCTTGTGGATTAGTTCTGAATTTTGTTTTTCTGATATTATAGCATGTAGATTCAGAGTGTCCAATCTTAGAGCATGAAGAACATTTAATTATTTGTTTATGAAAAGATTTTCTAGCTGGTTTTGACAGATTTTTAGAACTATCTCCGTTTTCTGTTTTTCCTGGAGAACGTTCTTGGTTTTTCTGAAAAGTTGTTTTTCTTTCTGATTGTTCTTTTTTCTGTTTGCCCTTGATTTTCTCATCCCTTTTTTTAAAATAACACGCAAATTCAAGGTGTCCAGTTTTACTGCAATATGAACATTTGATTTTGCATGTTTGTTCTTTTCTTTCTGGAATAAAGAAATTTTCATACATTTTGGTTTTCTGAGTCTGATCAAAACCAAGACCAGCTTTATCAAATATTCCAACTTGAGATCCCATGATTTTCTGAAATGTTCCAGTAGCTTTAATAAAGTTTAACAGATCATTTTTCAAAAGTTGAACTTCAGATTTAAGGAGAACGTTCTCCTTTTGAAGTGCAGAACGTTCTGGACTTTCTTGATTTTCAGTGTGAAAGTTTTCGGTTTGAGATTCTTTCAGATTTTGAATGATCTCCTTTAGCTTATTATTCAGAACCTGAGTTTTTTCTTTTTCTTCTTTTTCTTTATAAAATTTTTCTTTTAAGGAACTACATTTTTGTATGAGTAAGTTTGAATCATTTAATAAGTTATCAAATTCTTTTTCCATTTGTTCACACAAAATGCAGGGTTCAGAATTTGTTACCTCATTTTCTTCAGTGTTTGCCATTAAGCATATGTTGGCTTCTTCATCTTCTTCCTCATCGGATTCATCTGAGTTATCCCATGTGGCCATCATTGATTTCTTTTTGAAAGGAAATCTGTTTGGTGTTCTTTTGTTTAGAGGACATTCAGACTTGTAATGTCCCAGCTTATTACATCCAAAGCATGTAATTTGACTTTTATCTTGTTCTGTTTTAGGATTTTCTTTTCTGTTTGGGAATCCCTTCTTCATTTGATCTCTTCTTCTCATTATTCTTTGAATTCTTTTAGTGAGAAAAGCTATTTCTTCATCAGCTTCTTCTTGAGTTTCTTCTGGTTCTTCCTCTGTTTGGTCAACCGTGCTTTCTTGAGATGCTTTTAAAGCTATTGTTTTTCCTTTCTTGACAGGTTTATCTTCTTGTAATAATACCTCGTGTGCTTTTAAGGTTCCAATTAATTCTTCTAGTGCCAGTACTTCAAGGTTCTTGGCTTGGCTTATGGCTGTTACCATTGGTCTCCATATGATTGGAAGACATCTCATGATCTTTCTTACTCTATCTTGTACTGAGTAAGCCTTTCCTAATGAACGCATTTCATTTACCATAGTTTTGAACCTTGAATACATTTCATCAATAGTTTCTCCTTCATTCATTTCGAACAGTTCAAATTATCTTATGCTAATGTCTATTCTTGTTTCTTTGACATGGTTCGTTCCTTCATGATGAATTTGTAGTGTATCCCAGATTTCTTTAGCTGTTGTGCATTCATCGACTCTTTCGCTTTCTTCCCTGCTCAAAGCGCACGATAAGAATAATTGAGCTTTAGAGTTTAGGAGTACCTTAGTTTTGTCTTCAGATGTCCAGTCGACTTCTTCCTTCTTGGTAGAGTTTGAATCATTTTGATCAGCTCTTGGAATGAAATCTCCATCTGTAATGATGCGCCACATTCCTGTGTCTTGAGATTTTAGAAACAACTGCATCTTGTTTTTCCAAAAGTAGTAATCAGTTCCATCAAAGTATGGTGGCCTGTTTGAGGATCCTCCTTCAACAATATATTTTGCTTTTGACATTTTAGATCTTTTTCTCTAGCACTTGGTTAAAGTGTTTTTTCTAGAAACCAGGCTCTGATACCAATTGAAGTAGCAATGTCAAGTTACAAGGAAGGGGGTTTGAATTGTAATCTTGCCCTTTTTAAAATTTCCTATTAAAAACTTAAGAAAACAACTCAAGAATGATCTTGGTTATAAAAACAGAAACGGAGAACGTTCTTGGTTTTAAAACAGAAAACGCAGAACGTTCTTGATTAGTTAAAATCACAGTTTTTTTAGTTTCTCTATTTAATTATGATAATAACAATAACTGAATGTAAATAGAGATAAGGAAGAAATACCACACAAGAATATATCCTGGTTCACCCAACTTGGGCTACGTCCAGTCCTCACAACTGTGAGATTTTTACTAAGTGTTCAAAGACAAAAGGAGAACAATCACAGTTAGAGATCAGCCTTGATCTGTAACTACACTTCCTTTCCACCCAGAAAGGATTAATCAGGTCACCTAACTAATCTGTTAGGATTTCGAAATCAACTCTTTTAATTATGCTCAAACTATAAACAATCCTTATAGTTATGAGTGTATACAATAATGATTTAAAAGGTTTGTTTGAATCTAGTTTTGCTCAACTCTTGTTTGAGAAAAGGATTCAGAACAGAGAAAGAAACCAATAGAATAAAACTGGAAGTATGTATTTGGTTCAGCTTGATTTCTTGAATGAGATGACTTTAAGGATGTAAGTGAATATGATTTAGTGAGAATACTTCACACTTAAAGATCTGGTTTATGCTTGCGAATTTGCCTTCCTTTTATAGATGATTTGAGCAATAAATTCTGGTTAGAAAGAGCTGTTGGGAGTGCTATGTTTTCCTTCTGACAGAAGCAAGGAATCTGTTGACAAACAGAGCACCATGTATTTGACAGCTTTGGGCTTTCTGTTATGGGCCTATTGCTTGATCCAAAACAGACTTGTTGCGAGCTTTACTGACCCATTAAGCTTTGATAATATTTGATAGTGATTGGGCTTTAATTTGAATGTTTAATTTGATCCAATACTGTTTGAAAAGGAGTGAATATTTTTCTGCAGAATTGAGAAGTCTTCTTCTGCAGAAACAGAATTTGTTCTTCTTAGAAACGGAGAACGTTGATTATAAGTGGAGAAAGATAATCAATCTTGTCTGATAGACTTTTGAATAATCTGAGGACTTATATTCAATCTTGAGTTTCAACTTTGTTCAACTTTCTTGACAGTTTCCAGACTGGAGAAAGTTGCAGTCCGTTTTTTGATATGCTTAGATTGGTGATGATTTTTCTTAATGATCCGTGAATCGTTTTGAGTAAAAACGATTCCTATCTGTTCCTTGCCATGTGTTGATGAAATTGATATAAAGATTTCAGGCATATTCAATGTACAAGTGTTGGAGAAAGTTTGGTGAAGTGGCTGTAACGATCTTTCTTGATTCTGCTGATCTTTCTCTGTTTTGTATAGTTTATGATCATGACTTATTTCTTTGCTTTGCTTGGTTCCTATCTTTAATAAAAACACTCAAAAGCACAGATTAAATTAACATAACATTTAGAATCATAATTAATATCTTTATTTAATCTTTTGTTTATTTTCATCAAAACTTAATTTGAGAGTTTGTCTTAACATATATATGCCTTTCTATTTTCACCATAGCCCATTAATACATAATCAATTCCTCTATCTCTCAATTTCTTTCTTTTTGGTTCAAGAACCTTAACAATTGCTCTACAGCCCTAAACGTTTATATAGTTAAGGTTGAGTTTTCTTTTCTTCCAGAGTTCATATGGGGTTATCTTGTTCCTTTTATTAGGAACTCTATTTAGCAAATAACATGCAGTTAGCATGGCTTCACCCCCAATAACCTTTAGATAAACCAGAATAGGATAACATGGCATTCACCATTTCTTCTAATACCCTATTAAGGAAAAGTTTTGTTACCATACATATTATAATGCAATCATGGACAATAGATGGATTTTTATGCATTCTGATTTGCATTAAGCAGGTTTGCATCTACATATTTAAGTTTTTTTTCGTACTTGTAGTTGATTTTGAAGTAGAATTACTAATTATCCATTTACTCTTAAGGTTATTTTCTCAATCCACAATTTCAAATTGCCTTAGGTCCATGGAAGTCACATAGTTTAGGAAACTTGGAACGGAACCAGAGAAGTAATAACTAAATTAAAACGAAACATTGATATCGCGATAAAAGCTATCAATTAGGTGAGACACTTGTCAATGTTATATACATATATGGTATATAATATTCATTTAAAGACATATATGGTATATTAGTGCTTGTAGTTGTTACTTTTTTGAGATAAACAAGGGGTTTTTGGAACTCTACAAGCTCAAAGAGTTTGGTCTCAAATAAAACCTGGTATGATTTATAATTAGTTGTTGTTCATATGCAAGTATGAAAAATTGCTAATTTTTACCAACATTTTTATTTTATTTTAGATATTGTTCATATGCAAGTATGGATTTAGTGCTCTTGAGCTTCAAAGTATAGCACTAAAACTTCTTAGCCAAACAACTTCAGCTTCAAATTGTGAGAGAAAGAAACTTCAATCCTATCAACCTTGATCCCATTGTTGGATAGAACCCAAAAATGTACAATGGCTCCCTATTGATTTTGATTCTAAGATTGAAGAAATATCTAGGGGAATGTCTTAAATTCAAGTCAACTACCTAGTCAAAATGGTGATGGTGGTTTAAGTCCACCAAATGGGGGAAATAGTGATGGTAGTGGCAGTAACAATGGTGATGCTAATCCAAAACAAACTCAAGGAATAAGTGAAGGGTCATTCCATTCTTTGCAAGAAGAGACATTTATTGCACGTGTTAAAAATCTATTGCTTCGTAGAATGAAAGAAAATTTATGTGATGATATGACTGGTGGTCTTAATATTAGTAGTAGTTGTTGAGTTAGATGTGATAAAACTAGAAGGCATGAAGCAATTCCATTGGGTGATTATTCCCCATCTAGTGTATTACAATCATTTGGTGATTTTGGTCATGTTGAACCATTTGAAGGTAGCCAAGGTAATTATTATCCATCATAGTACCATCATCCTTCTTATATGTGACGTGAGTATTATCCATATATGCCAAATTCAAATCCACCATTTTATAACCAATCTCATACGATTAATTACCATGATTCATCAACAAATTCTCCATATGACCATCAACAAATAGAACTATCAAGAAACTCTGGATTGTTTGATTATGTCTTGGAGAAGGTGGAAAAATAACAACATTGAAGGTGTCCGTGGAAGTTATGATCTTGCACGTCATTATGGTGACTAATGATGTACTTTGTAATCTTAAAATAGCCACATTTACAGGTTTGAAGATGATCCGTCTATGAGATTTTGAGTGCCTTGTGCAAATTATGAATTTGGTTTTTTTTTTTTTTTATAAATCATATATATTTATCGATTATCAAATACATGCAACCGTCAACATAAAATATTGATAAAAAAAACTAGTTATTAATTGCTTTAATGCACCCTTAAGTGAATAAAATATTGTTGAAGAAAAGTTAAAGATCACATAAACATTGCAAATTTCAACCAATATAAAACCACAATAGACTTCTAGAAAAATTAGTGGTTGTTTACTTTGTAAAACCATTTCGTGTTTTCTTTTTCTAAAATATGTGTTTATTTAACTTTGATGAAATACTTTTGAAGTAAACTATTGTTATAAAGATAAGATGAAATACTAGTTAAGGAATTTGCATTTCTAAAAATAATGAATTTTTTTTGACATTTTCATCAATCATTTCTAAAAATGTAGACAATTGTTCAATTCAACCGTCTCTTACCTTCTTTTTAACGAGTAAAAGTAACACAAATTTTAGGGAATAAAAATAGAAAAGGTTTTCACAAAGTAAACAACCTCTAAGTTATAGATGTATCTATCAACTCGAACATGTAGTAGTAACATATAATATTAGCAAAAATATAAATCCACCAATTAATCTTAAAAATGAGTCTATTAAGCCTATAATTTTTGGGATAAGATGTTCAACCTAGCAATATCAGTATTTGTCAGTTGAGTTAGGACTTAAGGACTATAATTTTTTATTTTAATATATATATATATAGTGAAGATCTGTTGACTTCAAGAGTAACTCATTATAATTCAATATAAACATTAATTTCACTAATCTAACTGTTGATTATTGACAAAATATATTAATGATTAGACACATAAAATTTTATATTAATCCGAAATTCGTATGTATGTAATCTAGTCAGTGATATTTACTTATATTTTTTTAAAGGCTTATTATACGTTTATTTGAAATTATTAAATGAAGTATCAAATAGGTTTAACATTTTATAAAAATCCATAGAGTTGATCTACTCAATAAGAAATTTTGATTTGACAATCAGATTAGTGAAATTTATCATTTATATTTAGTTATTAAGTGAAATAACTCATCAAAGAGTTATTTGTGGAGTCTATGGATCTCCATCCATATCTATTATAATATATTAAAATAGACTCCCACATTTTACAACATTTTACAGCGTTTTTTCAAGCATTTTACTGCGCTTTTTCAAAAAACTAAGTGTTGTAGTATCTAGCGCTGTAAAAAGATACAACAGCGCTTTTTAAATTAAAAAAGCGATGTAAAATAAGTGGATATATTGCGCGCTTGTTATACTCGTTTTACAGCGCGTTTTTGAAAAGCGTTGTAAATCTCTTCTACCAAAACACTGCTTTTTATACTCGTTTTACAGCACTTTTTTAAAAAGCACTATAAATCCCTTCTAAAAACACGCTGCTTGTTTTATTAGTTTTACAACGCTTTTGTGAAAAAACACTGTAATATGTGCATTTTTATGCACGTTTTACAGCATTCTTATTCACGTTTTACAGCGATTTTTCAAAAAAAAGTGATGTGATAGATGCATTATTATGCACATTTTACAACGCTTTTTTAAAAAAGCGCTGTAATAGGTTCATTGTTATGCACATTTTACAGCGCTTTTTTAAAAAAGCGCTGTAATAGGTGCATTGTTATGCACATTTTACAGCGCTTTTTTATTCTATTTTTATTAAAAAACACTGTAAATGAAATTTTTAAAATAACGCTTGTTTGAGGTTTTTTATGGCATTTTTTTAAGAAAGTGTTGTGTTTTAATCTTTTTCCAAAATCATTTTAAACCAGAATCAGTTCACAATCACAATTCACAATTATTTGCATATTGACACAATCAGTTCACAACAACAGAATTATGTAACTTGCAGAATTTACAATCAGTTCACAATCATAGAATTATATAACTTGCAGAATCTGCAGAATTTACAATCAGAATTCACATTTACATTTACATATTTATATAACTTGCAGAATTTACAACAATTAGCACAGAATCAACAATCAGTTCACAACAACAGAATTTACATTTACATATTTACATATTCACAACCTTGCAGCATGCCATTTTCCAGCAAATCAAATAATCTTCATTTCGATCACATACTGACACCAGTCTTCCTTTATTTCAATTAGATCTCTTTCAGAGTATGTTGGACTTGAATTATCAAAGTACTGTGTGATATAAATTTGAACATAAATAAGTTAGAATCAAATATATACATAGTTTATATATGAAAATCAAAATATAATGAAAATATCGTACCGTTTCTGTTATTATAGTTAGATTCATATCAACAATCTCCTTCATGAATCGCAATATATAGTACCCATAGTCTATGTTGCTAGTTTGACGAGGGCACTATAAAATAAAACATATAAGTCAATAAAAAATTTTACATTGATTGTAAATGAAATTTTAAAGGCATATATTTCAAACATTTATTGGAATCAATGTGATGTTATTTGACATTTGCTTCGACATTGTAGCACCCCTTTGAGCTCGGAAAACTTATAAAGCACTATCGAATAAATAAATATGATTATTATAGCATTAACAAACACATTATTTATATATATATGTAAGAAATAAATGAATATTACTTACGTGTCGAAGATATTCTTTATATCCAAGTGATTGTTGTAATAGCCGTGCAAGGGATCTAAATAGTATATAACTTCAGAGGTCGCATTGATTGCAAATAGCACCCAATGTGCCCTACAACAACAAAAATTTGGTTGGCAATTTTGTTTTTGCAAAACTAATAAATTAAGATCTCATAAATTAAAAAAGATATAAACAAAGAATATATAATTACCCTGAATTATATGGTGCAAGGAACAGCTTATCCTTCTCTGTATTTCCTAATAGGATATCTACAACATATTTCTTTACATTAACTAGATCGAGTTTGAACATTGAAAGCTTATGCAGAGACAAGAATGAAAATCTATTTGACAATTTGCGCGTGCACACCAACTTCTCATACAAAAACCTTCAATGAAAATTTCAAATTAGATTAATTACCAATAAATTAAATTAATTACCAATAAATGCAATAAATGCAATTAAAAGTAATTTTTACCTAATATATAAGCTGATGACAGTAGCACTCAACTCCTTATGGTTGAGAAGTTCGTATATGTGCTCTTTTTCAAGTAGTTCTTCATACTCATCTCCGAAAATAGCTTTATTCATGCTTATGATGCGTGAATCGTTGCTGTCCATATTCGTTTTTGCTTGTATGTTAAGACACGACCCATATCGAGCAAGGTGTGAATGACTTATTTTTGGAGCAACAACTGATTTTCTCCGATCCAGTTTTTGAACTTTGGCAGCTTTATTACCCTCCAGCTTTTGAAGTTTGCCAGCTTTATTACCCTCCAGTTTTTGAAGTTTGCCAGCTTTATTTTTAACACGAACATCCAACTGTGGTGCGGCAGCTGATTTATTCTGGCAGCTGGTTTCCTGTGCGGGTGGTTTATTGGATTGAATTTGCAAAAATGAGGTTAATCAGTTTGTTAGTTAATTGAATCTGAAAAAATCAAAAACCTGCCAGAATAAATGTGACAAACCTTTTCCGGTGATGTCACTGACTCGTTGCGGGTCATTCCCTTTAGACTTTGTCTGAATCTAAATAAATGTAAAATTAAAGTTAACAGCGAAAAAAATCAGCAATTAATTAAATATACATATCAATTAAACATACATTTCAATTAATTAAACATACCTTATCAAGGACAACAATGTTAAGACAAACTCTCAAATTAAGTTTTGATGAAAATAAACAAAAGATTAATTAAAGATATTAATTATGATTCTAAATGTTATGTTAATTTAATCTGTGCTTTTGAGTGTTTTTATTAAAGATAGGAACCAAGCAAAGCAGAGAAATAAGAATGATCATAAACTATACAAAACAGAGAAAGATCAGCAGAATCAAGAAAGATCGTTACAGCCACTTCACCAAACTTTCTCCAACACTTGTACATTGAATATGTCTGAAATCTTTATATCAATGTCATCAGCACATGGCAAGGAACAGATAGGAATCGTTTTTACTCAAAACGATTCACGGATCATTAAGAAAAATCATCACCAATCTAAGCATATCAAAAAACGGACTGCAACTTTCTCAAGTCTGGAAACTATCAAGAAAGTTGAACAAAGCTGAAACTCAAGATTGACTATAAGTCCTCAGATTATTCAAAAGTCTATTAGACAAGATTGATTATCTTTCTCCACTTATATTCAACGTTCTCCGTTTTTTAAAGAAGAACAAATTCTGTTTCTGCAGAAGAAGACTTCTCAATTCTGCAGAAAAATCTTCACTCCTTTCCAAACAGTTTTGGATCAAATTAAACATTCAAATTGAAGCCCAATCACTATCAAATATTATCAAAGCTTAATGGGTCAGTAAAACTCGCAACAAGTCTGTTTTGGATCAAGCAAAAGGCCCATAATAGAAAGCCCAAAGCTGTCAAATACATGGTGCTCTGTTTGTCAACAGATTCCTTGCTTCTGTCAGAAGGAAAACAGAGCACTCCCAACAGCTCTTTCTGACCAGAATTTATTGCTCAAATCATCTATAAAAGGAAGGCAAATTCGCAAGCATAAATCAGATCTTTAAGTGTGAAGTATTCTCAAAAAATCATATTCACTTACATCCTTAAAGTCATCTCATTCAAGAAATCAAGCTGAACCAAATACATACTTCCAGTTTTATTCTATTGGTTTCTTTCTCTGTTCTGAATCCTTTTCTCAAACAAGAGTTGAGCAAAACTAGATTCAAACAAACCTTTTAAATCATTATTGTATAAACTCATAACTATAAGGATTGTTTATAGTTTGAGCGAAATTAAAAGAGTTGATTTCAAAATCCTAACAGATTAGTTAGGTGACCTGATTAATCCTTTCTGGGTGGAAAGGAAGTGTAGTTACAGATCAAGGCTGATCTCTAACTTTGATTGTTCTCCTTTTGTCTTTGAACACTTAGTAAAAATCTCACAGTTGTGAGGACTGGACGTAGCCCAAGTTGGGTGAACTAGGATATATTCTTGTGTGGTATTTCTTCCTTATCTCTATTTACATTAAGTTATTGTTATTATCATAATTAAATAGAGAAACTAAAAAAACTGTGATTTTAACTAATCAAGAACGTTCTGCGTTTTCTGTTTTAAAACCAAGAACATTCTCCGTTTCTGTTTTTATAACCAAGATCATTCTTGAGTTGTTTTCTTAAGTCTTTAACAGGAAATTTTAAAAAGGGCAAGATTACAATTCAAACTCCCTTCCTTGTAACTTGACATTGCTACTTCAAACAAGATGTTTGGGCCATGCCACGTAACTACCTATTGCTTCGCCCAAATATTTCATATATGCATCGTTGTCCGGTATAGGCAACGGTGCATTTGGTTCCAAAGCAATCACTGGTGATACTTTGACATAGCCGACAAGGATCGGTGTGTTGTGCAATACTTCTCCCAAAGTATTGTACAATGTTCCTTTTCCGATCTTGCGATGAGTAGGGGAGGATAAATACAGCACGCAAGGAGAGACACTCTAAATCAATGGTTAATACATAAGAATGTGAAACAATTAGGTTGAATGAATTTCTTATTTTATTAAGTAATTAATTACTTCGGGAAGACTTTTGAGACCAATGTTGCAACTCGCGTTTTCACTCTCCATTTGTATTTCACGTTGGAGCTTATCCGGAAGTTGCTTGTCTTTACTCGTCTTCACCAAGAGTGCCACTTGCTATGTTAGGACTTTGAGCTTCTCTAATACTTCCTCATTAGATGGATTTTGGCGCTTCTCTTGTGAAAAATAGCTTTTAGGAGTTATGCCAAATCCTTTCCCCCTCACGCGGCCGGAATATTTAGGAACATTAAACACTTTACCGTGTATGTACCTTCAACTAGCTTTGTTGTCCTCTTGATTTTCCAAACTTTGTTCGAGATTCTCCTAAAATATCATTTTTAAAAAGATAAGTTCAATATCATTTTTAAAATACAATATTAAAAAATATTAAAGTGATAATATACTTACACAAAGTTCTATCAATTTTTGAACATTTTCTTTATCAACAACTCCATCTTTATTTACACGAGCCTTCTTCCACAAAATATCACGACCCAATGGTTGATCAAATTGGGTATCTTGTAGCTATTCGTTAAGATTATAAACAAAATATTAGTTAGAAACTATAGTTTATAATGTACCACATTATATAAAAGTGATGTTTAATTACTTACAAGTTTTTGCTCTAGACGTGCATATCCCATACGAGATTTTTCGTATGGATGCGTAGGATTTTTTGCTCTCTCACGATTTGCCGTACTTATACTCTATATAAAAAAATAACAATCGTGTAAAAATTTAAAATATGTTATGAATATGAATAATAAAACACAAATGCTAATAAATTAATCACTTACCACAAACGAGGGGTCTGAACGTTTTGCTACAAATGCGCTCCATTCGTCATTTGATATATAGTGTTTATTTATTTTTGGAGCTTCAACATTTATATTTCCATCACGATCTCTTAGATAGCAGTTTGAGAGATGAGATCTAAAACCCCGGTGTATTTTTCTGGCAACTCTAAGCACATAAGTCTTTCTCACCTCGTCAACATCAAAAGCAGTCTGCAAACCAAATAAAGATATAATTTGAGTAAAGTATTTCAATGGAAAAAATTATAAGTAACAAAAAAGTGGAGTAAAAAAGTTACTTGTATATCAATCCATAGTATATATTTTGCATCCTTCAACGCCTTATCTCTCCAATCGTCAATTGTAATGGGGATTTTGACGAACAACAGCACCAATATAACTTACAAACATGGAACTGTTGGGGTCAATTGGCTGACCACTTTCATTCCGTCCCACCTAATAAACTCATATAGTAAGTACATGCTTTCAAAAAAGATAAAAAATAAACAGCAAACAAAGTATAGTATACCTTAAATTTTATGCCATTACTTCTTGCTTTTATGACATTTTGCATGATGATTGCACCACGTTTAACTTCATTTTCATAAGTCTTGGTGTTGACAACTTCTTCATTTTGACAATCTAATTCCTTGTTGGAATCCATTTATCTACAACAAGTTCAACATGCAGTTCAGTATAACTTCAACAAGTTCAACATGCAGTAGTCTAACTACGTAGTAGTATAAGTTCAACCTGCATTTTATTGAAACAAAAAATTAATAAATACAATACCTGAAAAGTGCGAAGAAATACGTAGGGTTTGTAGGGTTAGTAACAAAGAAGGACAACGCAGAAATATGAACGGTCGTGGGAGAGTAGGGTTCGCAGAAATACGTTATGAGGGTTAGTAACAAAGATGGTTAGCAATGAGAAGGAGAATGAAGAGGAGGAGGAAACAGGCGTATGAAGTTTACGTAATGAGGGTTAGTAACAAAGATGGTTGGCAATATGGTTCGTAGGGTTCGCAATGAGAAGGAGAATGAAGAGGAAGAGCAAACAAGCGTATGAAGTTTACGTAATGAAGAGGAAACTGAAGCGGTTACACTGTTATATATAAAACCCTATTACAGCGCTTTTTTTAAAAAACACTGTAAAAGACCTTCTTATTTTATTTTTTAAAAGCATATTACAGCGCTTTTTTAGAAGCCTTTTAACGTGCTTGTGCAAAAGCACTGTAAAAGAACTCCTTATTTTATTTTTTAAAAAGTTTTTTATAACGCTTTTCCACAAAGCGCTTTAAAAGGCTTCTTTGTTTTATTATGTGCAAGCGCTATGTGACTCTTTTACAGCGCTTTTCCACAAAGCACTTTAAAAGACTTCTTTGTTTTATGCGCTATGCGACCCTTTTAGAGCGCTTTTCCACAAAGTGCTTTAAAATGTTTCTTTGTTTTATTATGTGCAAGCGCTATGTGACCCTTTTACAATGCTTATGCAACAAGCGTTTTAAAAGACCTCCTTATTTTATTTTATTAAAAGCCTTTTACAGCGCTTTTCCAAAAAGTGCTTTAAAAGATCATGTATAGCTTTGATCAATTCTATACCATACTAAATGTCCTTCCAATTCATTTGCTCTAACGCATTTTCCAAAACAACATTTTAAACAATTTATTTGGATCTTTTGCATTCTCCACTGCAAACTCAACAAACTCCTTCACTCCATTTTCATACTCTTTTGACAATCGATTGACAGACATCCATTTCCAGTCCATTTTATATGACCTATATAAATGCAGCTACACAAATAATAAGCTACTGATAACATTATACCAATCTATAGTACACATATCTAATATTGGAAAATGGAAACCAAAGTCCAAGTCTGATTTCAAAACAGAACAGAACAACAAATTACAAAAAAGAATAGATTTTATATGATTTATTTTGTAACAATTTATCAGTTTTAGTGACAACAAAAAATTAATAAATACAGTACCTGAGACAATGTATCCAATTTGTTTTAAAGGAGGAGCAGTAGATGGGCGCACAACAGAGGAAAGGAGGGTTTGAAGAGTAGAGGAGATGAGGGTTCGTAGGGTTAGGACAACGTATTAAATTTGTTTTTATTTATTTAAAGTGAATGATTTTACAGCGCTTGTATAAAAAGCGCTCTAATAGGTCATTTAATTATGTGAAAGCGCAATCCTTTTACAGCGCTTTTACAAAAAACGCTTTAAAAGCTTTGTAACATAAGGTGGGAGCGCTACATTTTACAGCGCTTGTGTTTAAAGTGTTGTAAAAGCTATGTGAGAACGCTTCAATTTACAGCGCTTTTTTAAAAAAGCGCTGTAAAAGAGTTGTAAACATTATGTGCAAACGCTATATGACCCTACAACAGCGTTTTTTCCACAGCGCTTGTCAAAAAAGTGTTGTTGTATCCTCCGTTATTTTTAAAATATTATACAATAGCGCTGTAAAGTACGCGCTATAAAATGTCATTTTTGACGTAGTGGTAACTCAAATTTTAGGGAATAAAAATAGAAAAGGTTTTCACAAAGTAAACAACCTCTAAGTTATAGATGTATCTATCAACTCGAACATGTAGTAGTAACATATACTATTAGCAAAAATATAAATCCACCATTTAATCTTAAAAATGAGTCTGTTAAGTCTATAATTTTCGGGACAAGATGTCCAACCTAGCAATATCAGCATTTGTCAGTTGAGTTAGTACTTAAGGACTATAATTTTTTATTTTAATATATATATATATATATAGTGAAGATCCGTTGACTTCAGGAGTAACTCATTATAATTCAATATAAACATTAATTTCACTAATCCAACTGTTGATTATTGACAAAATATATTAATGATTAGAAACATAAAATTTTATATTAATCCGAAATTCGTATGTATGTAATCTAGTCAGTGATATTTACTTATATTTTTTTAAAGGCTTATTATATGTTTATTTGAAATTATTAAATGAAATATCAAATAGGTTTAACATTTTATAAAAATCCATAGAGTTGATATACTCAATAAGAAATTTTGATTTGACGATCAGATTAGTGAAATTTATGGTTTATATTTAGTTATTAAGTGAAATACCTCATCAAAGAGTTATTTGTGGAGTCTACGGATCTCCATCCATATCTATTATAATATATTAAAATAGACTCCCACAAACTATTGTGACACATCATCCACCAATATTGTGTCATTTCATTCAAATATTGTCACCTCAAAAAAATCCCATGTGGCACATCTAAAAGGTATTCTTTCATCCTCCATCTTCCATCCTCTTTATTATTCCACTTTCAATTTGCTTTAACATACATTTTTTATTTATTATTATTATTATTTAGCATCTAATATTCTCTATAACTATTCATAAGTCATGAGTTACAAATTAAAGTATAATCAATATTAGTTAATCAACACTCATTGCTCCTATATCATTATTGGTAACAATTTTTCTATGGTTTTAACTTCAATTAATATATTGAGCATTTTAAACGTTTCTCAATAAATATATAAATGACAAACATTTGTGAAAATTATTTTTGTATCATATATAGTTTATGTTTATTTATAAATTGGAAGACAATGACACATACACTTTGGTCTTTATGCAACTTTTCTATAATAATTTGTGTTAGATTGTCGACAATTTTGTAATTGATTTATCTAATTTGTGGTTCTTTGTATGTTCATTTTATGTGCTTTTAGATAAGCAAAACATGTGAGAAATTTCACATTTTACATCTTTGAGTTTTAATTATATTTATAATTATAATATATATTGACATGTTTATGATCAACTGTTGTGTGTATAGACGTTTGTGTAAAACATCAATGTTATTTACCAAATTGTGCTTATATTTCATTACGGAGTATGTTATGTGTCAACCAATATATTTTTCAGATATACGCCGAAATAGATTTTTAACGTCAATACACATCTTAAATTTCAGTGATATAATGGAAAAGTTATGGAATATTATATGATGACAACTATACTATTTGTCTCACCTCATCTTTAGACACATAGAGTCAAATAATATAGCACATACCTCTCTAAGTGTAGCACATAACTCACTAT
>JBBPBP010009777.1:35234493-35264911 GCA_037974735.1 Cicer chorassanicum | reverse complement strand
TATATATATATATATATATATATATATATATATATATATATATATATATATATATATATATATATTTTACATTTTTAATGAGATCTATAAAATATTTTATAGTTATCTTTTAAAGTATTTATACTCCATTTTTAATATACAATTTTATTAAAATAGTCCCAAAAACTAGGATGTTGCCATCTCACTGTTAATTTTGCTATATAGTTAGTGTCTTATTAAAAATAAAATTGAAACTCTAATATTTACTTTGTCATTATATTTTGTTTAATAATTTTTATTATTGCATTGCACTATTGTACCTCCTCCAATTCAGAATTTGTAACTGTTTAAGTTGTCAATAATTTTTTCTTATAACCATTTTCACACACCTTACACAATTAACTTTCGGATCGCACGTCCGCCACTCCCATGAGAAAACCTTCCGGATACGTATGAGTTTTCACAATCCCACTTTATTAACTCAAAAGGAAACCTCTTTGCAACTCAATTATTTTCAAAGAAGTAGATAGAGTTGGAGCATTCATTTTTTGCACAAATAGTTTTTGAGTAAGTAGTATTTTGTAACATATTATACCTATTTGCTCATTTTTCTTAAAACTTTGATTGTTGTTAGTTAGAGTATTGTTTTTGCAGGCATATTTGATCTCATCTACAACATGAAAGTATAGTGACTCCCCAAAAGACAAAGAAGATTGTCCATATTCAGCTTCATAGTAATGTTATTATTGTGTCTTTAGAAGATTTAGAACTATGTGTCGTTTATAGATAAAAGAATAATGTTTAATATTGAGATTTAGAAATTATTTGTTGTTTTTTTACATAGATGTTTTATGTTGTCAAAATTTTTTAAAATACTACATACTTGAAGTTTCTACATCTGTTTTACTTCTACTCAACCGTACATACACGAGTTGTTTGTGAAAATTCTCAAAGCAGATTGTATAGAAGTCTCATATTCAAGGCATTTGGAATTTAGATTTGTCATTTATTTGACCGAGTTAGAATGAAATGAATACCAAATGACAAAATAATATTTCTAATAATATTTTGAGAATAAATTAGATTTGTTATTCCACTTTTTCTAATAATATTTTTTTAATAATAGAGCAACTAGAGTTAAATTAAAATGTTAGTTACAACCATTTTTACTTTGATTAAAATAACACTCATTTTATCTTGTCATTTTTAATTCTACTTTTTACTTTGTTCTCCATTTTGTGTCCTCGTGAATTTGCCAGCATATATCAATTTCATGCTCAATCATTTTAAAATTATAATTACATGACAACGAGTAAAAAAAGAGTATGACTAATCTGATTTTACGGTAGATAATTACATATATTAATATTTATTAAAATATTTTTGACATTTTTAATACTAAATATAGTTTATGGGCTTTTTTTGTAAGATGGTCTTCACTATGAGTTTATTTGAAAAAATTAATATTTTTGATTTTATGAATCCTAACCTGCACATTTGAGAGAGTGATTTATTTCTTGGTTGAATATTCGAGAGAGTGATAAATGTTTAGCAATTATTATTTTTTTAAAATAATGTAATAATTAGAAAGATGTAAATTTTAACAGATTATTGATTAACATATTAATTTTAATAGATTATTTGGTCCATCGTATAGACTATAAATGATTAATGGTTAATAATCTATTGACTTTATACTTATTACTACATTTTAATGCAAATATATTTTCTACATAATACTTTTTTTGTTCTATTTTCTCATAATCTTTAATGAATAAAATGTGATATAAGACATTAAATTATAAATCAGTTGATCAAACATTTAAATTTTTTTATCAGTTTTAAATCTTATTTATTCATTAAAATTTAACTAAAATTTTAACATAATAGTTCAATGGATAAAAATTAATATATGAATTAGTTGCAATTACGTTCTCTAAAACATTCTACATATTCTCAAATGTGTGTTTATAAACTCATATATAATAATTACTCAAATAAATTCACTTAAAAAAATACACTACAAATATAATCAATAAATTATATTATTTTTAAAAATTTAAAATCTTATTTACAATAATACTAATATATTAAAGTCTATCTTACGTATATTCTAGTGTGTATATATATATATTAAAGGGTCATATTCTAGTATATATATATATATATATATATATATTAGAGGCTATACGCAGTCCCATCAACACCCTCAATGTGTTTCAATATGTTGGTTGTTTGTTTATGAAAGAAATTAATTCAGAGACATGAATCTATTCTAGTGAAGAGACAGGAGACATAAAATATAAGTCTGAAGATTTTAATTAACATTTTGTATCATTGAGCAAAATAATGGTTCTAGAAAAAAAAAAATCCTTGCTTATTTAAGAAAAATAAAAATGATTAGCTTATCATGTTACTTTCTCAGATCTACAAAACGGTGAATAATAATGTTATACCTGATGGGACATACATAGGAGCTGAGAACAAAAGTGGCCCATAATGAAAGACTTGTCCACTACAATTTCTCAATATGAGTACACAAATTGTGAATTAGATAAAAATTGCATGGCCACCAAACTATAAAAATTTTGTGGCATATATCTAGACACTTTCTCTAGCAAGGATTGGTTCCACCACCAAAACACTTCAAATAAGGATGTTTTAATTTTCATATAGTTTTACTATTTAGTTTTTTTTTTCAAAGATCATTATTAGTAATTAATATCATTAAAATTGATAGAATTATACTAAAATTGATACCACAATTTTCTTATCACTCGACTTTTTAACGTCTCCATCTAAAATATCATGTCAACATTATATCTTCATGTTGCTGTTTAGTTAAACGTTGAAGAATCTGAAAAGAAAAAAAAAATGAATGAACAAGGAACAAAACACATTGGAGGGTATTATAGTGCAAATGGAATCATCAAGTATATGGAACGCTTATAAGAAAATAAAGTTTATGTAACAAAACTATGGCCAATAGTTTTAAAGTGTAAGTTGCTTATGTATCGATTTTTCATTGGTTAAATATTCTAAGGGGACCACAATTAAAGCAATAAGTCCTGGATTGAGCTAGTGTCTATTTTTGAGGTCCCATATGACAAGATAGCAACTTGTGCAAATACATTTTTTTGACGAAACTTTGTAAAAATACATGGTATCCAAATTTTAGAAATTGGTTGATTGTCTTTAATTTTGATGTAGGGACCACTCCTATTAGCATTTATTTTCAGCTTGACTATAGATAAGGTATCACACAAAAAGTGGAGGGTACATAGGAGTGAAAAAACTTAAAGTGATGAGTATTCACCTGGTAATAATTACAATCAGACGACAAAAGAAAAATGATGAGGAAGTCATTTATAGTTGAGAGGAGAAAAATAGGTGAAATTAATCATGAATCACCTAACATTTTCAAACTTATGCATTCTCACCACACATATTGCTTTTGGTAAAATTTGGATGATAGTGACCGAGTTTGACCAAAATTTTCATGTCAGAATTTTAAACTTTTAATAAATTAAATATAATATTTTTAATGTATATGAAATTTACCTCTATAAAAATTACACACAATTATATAAAAATTACAAACACAGCGATAGAGAAGGAAAATGAAACTGAAATTTGTACAATTTTGAAAGTACTAGAGTTATAAATGTAGTATACTAGTTTGATTTGTTTGAACCAAAAAGATAAATCAGTTTGATTGAAGTTTTAAAAAGAAATCACAAAATTGAATTAAATTGGTAAAAAAAATGTTAATTTTGTTTAGTTTAATTGAATTGACATTTTAAAAACACTAAAATATTTTAAACTATTAAAACATAACTTTTTAATGACACGGGTACATAAATTACAGAAAAAACATAAAATATAAATAATTAAAAAATATTTAAATACAATATATTTATAAGATAACATACTAATATAATGTAAATTAAAATATAATAGTTTTATTTTAATACTAATTTTAAATTAAATAAAATCATACTCATGATTAAGTTTTTTTGAATTTAGTTTGGTTAGGATGCTATAATATAGGGCTGCACCTTAATTTTAGTCATTTCATATTGACTAAATATTACATCTTCAACAATGAATGACTCACATACCTTAATTTATGGCCCTGCTTTTGTTGTACTTATACAATATTATGCTCCACTTTTTTTATGATATATTATGTTCCATTTAGCATCTAAGAAGGTGGACCTTTCATGTATAAGTGTCTAATTATTTAATTTAGTAAGATTTCATGGCATGAAGATACCAACTGTATTACTTTAGGCAAGTCTTCAAGAAAAAAATGGTCAAATTATATTTTGTTAATCATTTTGAAAATTTTACCAAAATCAATTTCTGCAATGTTTAAATTTCAAGGAAGGTAATGATTGTTTTTGAGGTATTCACCTCTAGATATAGGGGGGTATTTTTGGAAGTAATAGAACTATAAATGTAGTATTTTGGTTTGATTCGTTTGAACTAAAAAGAACATCATTTTAGTTGAAACTTTTAAAAAAAATTTCACAAAATTCGAATCAAATTGATAAAAAAATAAAAAAAAAACATATTAAATTTGTTCAGTTTAATTAGATTGGCATTTTAAAAACACTAAATTACTTTAAACTATTAAAACATAACATTTTTATGACACGAGTACGTAAACTATAGTGAAAAAATAAAATATAAATAATTAAAAAATACTTAAATACAAAACATTTTTAAAATAATATTACTAATATAATGTAAAATAAAATATAATAATTTTGTTTTGATATTAATTTTTAATTAAGTAAAATTATACTCATATCAATAGTGATTGAGTTTTTTTAATTTAATTTGATTTGAATGCTATAATCTAGGGATGGACCTTAATTTTAGTCATTTCATATTGACTAAATATTACATCTTCAATGACACACATACCTTAATTTATGACCCTTATTTTGTTATACTTACACAGATATTATGCTTCACTTTTTTATGATATATTATGTTCCATTTAGCATCTAAGAAGGTGGACATTTCATGTATGAGTGTCAAGTTATTTAATTTAGTAAGAATTCATGGCATGAAGATAGCAACTGTATTACTTTGGACAAGTCTTCAAGGAAAAAATAGTCAAATTATATTTTCTTAAAAATTTTGAAAATTTTACCAAAACCAATTTCTGCAATGTTTAAATTTCAAGGAAGGTAATGATTCTTCTTAAAGTATTCATCTCTAGATATATCATAATTCTTTACTTTTACTTTTATTTTGTCGAAAGTCTCGCATTGTATAAAATATGATATAATAAATGTATTTATAAATAGGAGACATCGATCATTTTAATGATTAATTTTATAAGATTAAGTTAGACTCATTTCAAATTTTAAAATAGTATTAGAGTTTATCTAAAATCTGATGGACTACCCGATATCAAGTCATATTCTACTGTCTAGTTGTGGACGTAGGGAGGTATTTTGAGAGTCTAATATTAAACGAGATATAACTTAAAAATATGTTTATAAATATGAGACATTTCTCACCTTATAAACTGATTGAGTAGAATTAAGTTAGATTCAACCCAAATTTTTATAATATCGATTTTAGAACAATTTTGTTGTTGCTTCTGTTTTGATTTGGACAAAATTTACATCCACTTATTGATCCAAAAAAAATAAATCACTTCCATATGAATCAAGTGGACTATATACATACTATGAAATCAAATTATAGGGCTTATTTCATCTTGCAATTTTTTTGTTAGTTACACCATAGGTTTCTGTATGCAAGCTTCTAAACTAATTAACCTGTAAACAATGACATGTAAAGATGTCATTAAGTTTTAGCATGAATGAATAATAACTAAAATATCAAAATGAAAATATACATGAAATTTTTGATGAAGTTTCTACGCCCCACATATAACATGGATATGATAAAAAAAAAAATTTACATTGTCAACGATTGATAACAGGAAGATTATTAAGAACGTTCTAAAATCACTCATATGATTAGTTGTAAATTATTGATTGTGTAAAACTTTTTACACTGATAGTGTATAAAAATGAATAAATACCCAAGTTAGTCCTTAAAATTGTAAGGTTGTAACAACTTAGTTTTTCACATTTTCAATATTCCAAATTAATCCCTGAAATTACAAATTGTTAATCAAGTTTGTCACTTTATCTCGACCTATTATCAAATGCATTCCTAACATTATCTACTTAATTTCAAATTCATCTCTTATAGTAATTTTTAATATCATTATAGTCTCTACAAAACTAACAAAAGACACGAATTTGATTAAAATTTTGTGATTTTCGAAGATCATTTTAAAATATTAATAATATAAAGAACTATATTGATACAGTCGTATAATTTTAAGAATTAATTTAGATATTTACTAGCATAATAATTAAACTCATGAATATACAAGCACAAGGCAACTTATGTTTGAGACTATGTTAGTGGCCTACCCATTTTACCACTTACAGAATCATCAATGTTTACTACTCCACTCATAGGTCCACTGCTATTGCTTGGTGGAATCATTGCTTGAGTTTCTTGAACTCCTTGGGGACCATATCTGTACATATTCATTGGCTACAAAATAGTACCAACATACAAAGGTAAAATTAATTTCCATATGTAAAAAATGACAAAATCATTAAGAATTCATAACACAAAAATGTTTTATGGATATTTACTTTTTCGAATTGCTGCAACACTTGGTTAATCGTGCGCAAAAATATGGTTAATTCAGTTGAGTAAATGATTAATTTAGATCATGTTAAATATTATAGTTAATCATGAAGTTGAATTAACCACATATTTACACATGATTAACCAAGTGTCGCTCAGGCGTACAAAAAGTGAATGTCCATGTATCATCACTGATCGTAATAAGGACTTTTAAGGAGGAACAACTTAAATTATGTAGTTTCTGAAAGAAGCTGATTAAATATTTACCTGAGAAGCATTTTGCATAAGATGATAGCCCATGTAACGTGCATATTGGTCCGAAAGAGCCGGATTTTGCATCTGATTTTGGTAATTAAAGGCACCTAAAATAGGATTTTGGCACATTAATGTCTGGTTCGGCGTTCGTACAGATTGATCGAGAGGTATTCTCGGTAATTGCATCGGATTTTGAAGTGGAGGAAATGAAGGTGCTGTCATTCCCATTCCCATTTGTGACATATAATGTTGAAATCCAGGAAGCATCATTGGTGTCATGCCAGATCCCATCCACATTACCTTTATGCAGAATCAAAATTTGTTCATTTATGTTATTAATCAGCAATGTGAGACAATTTTCATATGCAATATTTTATTATATGGTACAATATGTACCTGAAGTTGTAACTGAAGAGATTTCAAGTATTCAATTGCCTCTTCTAACATTGATGCTTTGTCTGTCTGCATATAAATTCCTTACTCAGTTTTCAAACCATAGTGATTATATCATATAAAATGGAAAATTGAAAACTGTTTTCATCTAATGTTTATTTTATCAGTTAAAAATTGATAACAAACCTTACTACTATGAGGTATGAGTTGTTGCAAAGCTTTCATCTTCTCATTTATCCTATCTCTTCGTCTCTGCATCGATAAAACGATAACCCTTCGTTAAGTGTAAGATCTCAGAATAATTCAGTCTACTAAAGAGGTGTGAAATCCTCACCCTTTCTGAGAGATTATGCACTTCAGCAGCTCGGTTCCTTCGGGCCGACCCTGATCTCTGAGACGCCTTGTTCCGGACAGCTGATTTAAGTTCTGTATCCTATTAATTAACAAAAACATAAAATTCATAAAATCATTACACAATGTATCAGAGAATGAAAAAATTGAATCATAAAGATAAAAATGGGAAAAAGAGGCTTCACCTCACTTTGTTCAACTGAATCTTCGACATCGATAATTTTCCTCTTTTGTCCATGGCTTCTTGTAGATAAGGAACAAGTTTTTCCATGACTACTTCCTGATCCACCAGAAGATGAAGTAACAGTTGGTTCGATCATCTCTGATTTCCCTTTCTCATGCCGAGGAATTATTCTGTGAACATCCTCTTTGACTGGTTCGGGCTCGGCTGATAAAGTAGTAGTCCAAACACCATTGCTTGATACTCTGCTT
This sequence comes from Cicer chorassanicum, assembly GCA_037974735.1. Classification (NCBI taxonomy): domain Eukaryota; kingdom Viridiplantae; phylum Streptophyta; class Magnoliopsida; order Fabales; family Fabaceae; genus Cicer; species Cicer chorassanicum. The sequence goes on along the minus strand of JBBPBP010009777.1, from coordinate 35,256,805 downwards.
ACATCTTGATCTTGAGGGATGTGGTTACTTCCACAATAACTCGAACCAACTGTCATCGCTGAACACTCTCTAATATCGCCTTGTGACAAATTGCCAGAAGTAACTTTGTCTCTAAACTGCACATCGCCTTTATCAGTCACAGAAGAAACATTAGGTGGTCTTGAAAAGTGAGAAAAGTTTAGAACCTTGTGCGACGAATCAGGAGCTTGATGAAACCTTTGATCCGGCTTAGGAATTCCTGAGAATTCCTGAACAAATGAAGGTTTCAAATGACTCGGTTGCGAATTTATATTCGCATGAGGATCACTAGAAGCATCCAATTTGGAAAACTTTCCCTCTTCAAAATTCCTAATTTGTTTGTAAGACTCAACAACATCATCACAAGGTGAAAGTTCAGATAAAAGGTTTGAACATAATTCTTGTTCTAATGGATCCTCAAGAGGGTAATGAATCCATGAAACTGTCTCATCATCTTGAATCAAATTGCTTGAACTTCCAAATGTTTCATTAGTCCTTAATGTTGTTGATTGAAGATTCTTTTGAACATGTCTTGAAGTGATCGGTTTCCTATTTGTTTGACTATGCAAGACCACTTGGCCATTCTGCCACAGAAGCTCCACAAGTTCATGATCAAGCCTATATATAGTATTAACACTATATGGTTAATTAATCATAATTTAAGAAAAATATTTAATTTTGACAGTGAAATATTGCATAAACACACCCTATAGGCTTCTTTTGATTGGTGACATAGGTATCACTTCCAAAATTCCAATCAGAAACACTGTCGTTCATTGCGAAACCGAACCGAATCGAACCGAACCAAACCAAACCAGATACCTGTTTATACCAAAAGGAAACAAGATTAGATTTTTAATAGAAAAATAATGACCCTTTTGAGTAGACTTTGACTTAATGAAGCTGAATATAATAATTTAAAAAGACAAGCTAATTGAATAATCAAATAAGGATTATGAAACTGATTTTTATAATGATAAAAAAGGAATTAAAAAATTAAAGGGGTTGGTAGTTTAGATCATGTGTGAAACTTTAGTAGCATAAGAGAGCAAACCAATGAAATGGAATTAAAGTATTTTTTGCCATTATGAACCAAGAATTCCAATCTCATGAGTCCCAAATTTGGAAAACTCAAAACACAATTACTATTGAAAAGTACATGTACATTCACAATCCCAGAAGAGAAAAACAATAAAATAAAATTTATAAATTAAACATTAAAAACAACAAATTAGGCAAAATATTGAGACAGCCAGATTGCATAAAGATTTTATCAACAATTGAAGAGTCATAAATAATCATACACAAGAGAAAAATAATTTCCTAAAAAAGAAGGTAATAAGAAAGCAAATAAAAAAATGATTCACAAATCACTTAAGACTTTATTTAATTTAATAATTGAAAAACATGAAAGAAAAAAGAAGTATGAAAATTTATTATTTTTTCAGGTAAGAGATGAGAACCACATAATTTAATTTTTATCATCAATTTTGATAATAATTACATTTAGATAAGAAGAATATCTAAAAGGAGAACCTCACCTGAGCTAAGAGAAAGAGAGTTTTTTCTTTTTTTTCTTTCTTAATTTATGTGACTTGTTGAAGTATAAAGTAGCTAGAAGCTTGACACAGAAGTTGGTTGTTTTGTTTGTTCCTTCTTTTTCTCCTGTCTGCCTTTAGTTCTCTCTGAGTGTGTCCTTATGCTTAGGGAAGTGTGAGAACAATGAATGAACAAGAGATTTTAACAACAAGAAAGACAGTGACATCACCACATTTAGATGGGTAAAATCCTATGGTTAAATGATTTTATGGGAATATATGATCATACCATGACTCAAATAATCTTTTGTCAAATTTAATTCATCTTATGGCTAAACTCCAAATTAGTTTTCTCTAGAAATTAAAAGGATTAAAATTAAAAAAATGGTAAATAACTATATATAAAAATACATGTATATATTAACCACGTAATTGTGTGCACATGTATAATATTAGTACTGTATTGGATAAACAAATAGTTGTTCAAAAATATATAAGTAAAATAATTTATATATCCAATTAAAAAATAAATAAATAAATAAGATGACTCGCATAATTTATGTTTTAAAGTTTTTGGTAAAAATTCAACTTGTGTGATTTTTTTAGGAGAATTATACCATCGACCCTCACGTCTAAACCTGCCACCCCTCAATCAACGTGAAAATCTAATTTTGCCCTTTATAAAATTTTCAACTTTTTTAACTTCTTATTTTGTCACCCCTCCTTTCAAAATATTCGAAAGTTTTCAAAGTTTCGAAACGACAATTTCCATAATTTTTGAAACTTTCGAACAATTTAAAACTTCCGAAATAGAAAATTTCAGAATTTTCGAAACTTTCAAATAACTCAAAACTTTCGAAATAGGAAAATTTCGGAACTTTCCATATTTTGAAAATTTCGAAACTTTCCAAATTTTCGAAATGTATTTCTTATTTCGAAAATTTCCAGATTTGAAAACTTTCGAAATTTTTCAGATTTGGAAATTTTCGAAACTTTCCAGATTTGGAAACTTTCGAAACTTTCCAAATTTTCGAAATGTAATCCTTATTTCGAAAATTTGAAACTTCCGAAACTATCAATTTTGAAACTTATTATAAATTGTTAAAAGGATAAAATTGTATTTTCATGTGTCTTGAGGGGGTGACAGGTATAGGTGTGAGGGTGGATGGTATATTCCTCTTTTTTTAGCTCAATGTGATGATTCTTGAATTCATTTATGACCCAACAATGTAGACTCAGAGTCACCTTTCATTAAAAAGTAAACAATTCTTTGTATCACAAGTATTTTCTACAATGAACAAGTATGTCTATAAACTATCAAAATCTTTTTCAATTTGTTCACATAAGGGACAAGGTTCAGAATCTATTACCTCCATATCTTCAGAGTTTGCCATCAAACATAAGTTGGCTTCTTCAGGTTCCCCTGTTTCTGATTCATCAGAATCATCGCGGGTCACCATCATTGATTTCTTTTTGAAAGGAAATTTCTTTGGTGCTCTTTTGTTCAAGGGACATTCAGTTCTATAATGTCGTTGTTTGTTGCATCCAAAACAAGTGATTTTACTTTTGCCTACTTCAGTTTTAAAGTTTTCCTTTTTATTTGAAGATCTCTTTTTTATCTAATCTCTTCTCCTCATCATTATGTGTATCTTTCTTGTGAAGAGAACAATCTCTTCATCAACATCTTTTTGGCTATCTTCTGAATCACTTTTCTCATTTGATTGTGGTGTGCTTTATGAATTCTAAGATGCCTTTAAAGCTATTATTTTGCTTTTCTTTACAGGTTTATCCTCCTGTAACAGTACTTCATGTGCCCTTAAAGTTCCGATAAGTTCCTCCTAACCTAGTACCTCAAGATTCTTAGCTTGGCTTATAGCTGTCAGCATTGGTCTCCACAGGATTGGAAGACATCTCATGATCTTTCTTACCCTGTCTTATACAGAATAAGCTTTGCCGAGAGAACGCATTTTGTTCACTATGGTTGTGAATCTTGAGTACATTTCATCGATTGTCTCTCTTTCATTCATTTCAAATAATTCGAACTTCCGTATGCCAATGTCTATTCTTGTCTCCTTAACATGGCTTGTTCCTTCATGGTGAGTTTGCAATGCATCCCATACTTCATTTTCCATATCACATTCATCTACTCTTTCACTTTCCTCCGTGCTTAAAGCACATGATAAAAATAATTGAGCTTTTGATTTTAGAAGTACCTTAGATTTTTCTTCTGTTGTCCAATCTGCTTCTTTCTTTTCAACGGATGTTGAATCGGTTTGATCAACTCTTGGTATGAAATCTCCATCTATACTTATGTCTTGTGACTTTAGAAACAGCTGCATTTTGCTTTTCCAGAAATAGTAATCTGAGCCTTCAAAGTAAGGTGGTCTGTTTGATGACCCTCCTTCAGCAATGTATTTGGCTTTTGACATTTTCTTCCTGAATATTTTGCTCTAACACTTTTTAGGTGTTAATCCTTATAGATTGGCTCTGATACCAATTCAAGTAACAATGTCAATTATAAGGAAGGGGGTTTGAATTATAATTGCCCTTTTTTAAAATTCCTATTAAAAAACTAAAATGGTTAACTCAAGATTGATCTTGGTCACAAACAAAAAACGTTCTTGGTTAGTGAAATACAACAATATTAACTTCTCTATGTAAAAACTGATTATAAGATAAAAAGTAAATAGAGATAAGGGAAGAGATATCACACAGAGATATATCCTGGTTCACCCAACACAGGTTACGTCCATTTCTCACAATTGTGAGATTTTCCACTAAGTGCTCAAAGCAATAATGTTCTTGGTTTTCACACAGCTTTTACATATCAATCTTGATATGTTACAAAGTACTACTTTTCTACCTAGAAAGGATTTCCACAGGTTACCTTACACTCTTTCAGAAAGGATTTTTACAAACTACCTTTTAAACATAAAAAGATTTTTACAAACTTCTCAAGCTATGTCAAACAATATAGCCTTGAGTTACAAAATAATGATTTTGAGATTGTTAGAATCTGAGTATGCTCAACTCGTGTTAGAGAATAGATTCTAGATTTTAGAACTCAATAGAAACTGATTCTAATATCAAACTAAGAACAGAACTGCAACTTAGATATGATTGAGAAGCTTAAAAGGATTCGAGTATGATTGTATGAGTGACGTATTACTTTGCACTTGAAGCTCTTATATGTTTAAGGAGTGGATAAGATCAGCCATAAAGCAAGAATGTTCTTGCTGAAAGTAGGAATGTTCTTGTGAACCAAGCACGATCTTCGATTTTGCCTTGAGATGAGCTGACTTTTAATCTTATCTTGATAGTTGTCTGAAGTAATCCCATGTCTTGAATCACGTGTGCAGGTTTATTTGAAAGTACAGCAGAGGTGTCTTTTCCAGCTTGTCAGCCTTGTACTTCAGCTTACTTAAATTGGAGAATGATCTTGCTTTATGAATTTGTGAAGCATAATCTTTTGTCTTCAAATCTTGGAGTAATTCTTGTATTGGATTGATCCTAGTATATTTCTGGTGAAATTCTGGAATTGATTACAATTCCTAGATCTAATCTTTTCTTTAAGAATTTGATCATTCTTGTTAATTTACAGATGTGGAGAACGTTCTTCGTTTTCCAAGAATCTGTCAAGAACGTTATTTTTTTTTTTTTTATGAATTAGCTTTCTTTATTTTAATATGATCTGTTTTGTAATGCTTGGTACCTATCTTTGATTAACACACTCAAATACACATGTTAAATACCAAAACACTTAGAATCATAATTAGAAGTCTTAATTAATCTTTGTTTAATTATCATCACAACATTATTTGGGATTTTGTCTCAACAACTTCAAGGTAGAGATGATCTTTGGTGATGAAACAATTCCTAATCAACTTTAACTTACCTACTATTCAACATCAATGAAATGGTACTGATATGAATACAAAATACGATATTTTATAATAGAAAAATGTTTAGTTGCAGTTTTAGTATGTATTTTTATCGGTTCACGAAATTGATATTTCTATTTTAAAATATGTTCATTCTGATTTTTTTAACTACAAAATGGTGATGTAACATACTTTAAATAATGTGACATATGATAAAACGATGAAGAATGATTAACACCAATAAAATCGCAATAAAACCATCTAAAATCTTAACTTTCAACTTCTGAAATTTTTTATTTTTATAATTAATTAAGGACAAATGAATAACTGATACATCTAGATGGTTCTATATCATGAAATTGTATACCACATCATTTAAAATATATCAAATCATCATTTTTCAGTTCAAATATCTAAATGAGGGATTAAAACTGTGGACTTTTAAACTAGAGGACGAATTATGTGAATTGTTAAAAATAAAGGAACAAAAAATGAAATCAAACCTAAAAAAATAAGGTACAAATTCTATCATAAAAAACATGAAATTTGTATATAATTTGACCACTAGAGTTAAATTATTCGATTTACAATACAAAATCACAATAAAAATTTTAATTATTATAAATTGTGTTCGCTTACAACAACAATAATTAACTTAAATACACAAATAACAATATATTACAACAATAAATTAATTTAAATACATAAATTATAATATATAAAAAAAAATATCAATTTTATTCATAATAAAATATATAAAAATAGAATATCAACAAATATTGATACCAAATAAATATTTAATACATATATTTTAATATTTAATTTTTTAAAAGTATTTATATTTCGTAGATTATATTATAAAAAAATGCATACAAGTACCATCTGTTTTTTAATGTGACTTTAATGTTTACAATAATAGAGTGTGGAAAATAGAAAATTTGCTTATCTGGATTTTGGTTTTGGTTGTTGAATATTTAAATGGAAAGGAAATCTAAATCTCGAAGCACATGGTGGGTGCTATCTCAAGATTGATGGAGGGTAATGCCACTTGGCAGTGACAAGCTGTATTTTCTATTGTGGAAATGATAAGGGACAGTCATGTCAGAGATAAACATGGCCCTCATGTCATGCACCTCCAAATTATCAAACCTATTAAATTATATGATTTTATTTATTTTATTCTCAATATTTACATTTTGCAAGTCTAGGAATTCGCACATGTGCATTTTTTTAATTAGATTATAATCAAATCGTTATTGCACTTAATTTGGAGAAATTCTATTGCGGTACTGTACTTGGCAAGTGGGAAGGTATTGCATTGTTGCCAAACTAATACACATGATATCGTTGCTTGATTAGAATTTTGGTACTCCGGACGAATGAAAGAATATGATATTATTGTAACTATTTAATATTATTATTTTTCTGTAAAATCATAAATATATATTTCTGTCATAATTAAGATACTTTTTTTAAATTATTTTGATCAAAATTCAGTCATAATTCTAATTTAGAATTTTTTTAATCTAAGACAATAATATGTATAGTTGATGTTAAGTAAGAAAAATGAATAGTTAATATTATTCTAAAAAAAATATGCATTAGGGAAAAATTTAATGTAAATAACTCAATATCATATAGCTTGATTTTAATTCAATGGTTAAAAATTAAAACTATCAAATGAATTTTAATTCTTCAAATAAAATTTTACCATCAGGATCAAAAGAATTATCACATTTTAACAAATTTTAAGATGTTTACAACATGTTTTTAAATTTTTATCAAATAATGATCTAACATTTTAATTCTAAACCAAAATTTTAAAAAATCATTTATATATAATTTTTTTTAATATCTATAAATACTAACTAATATTACTTAAATACAAAAAATTTGGTGCCCCTCAGAGATTGCAGCTCTGCGGTCGCTCATGTCAACTACTTTCAAGGTCACCACTATCTGATATAGGTTATCATTTTTAATGGGTACTGATGTACAATACTTCATGAAAAATACAAGAAATATATTTATATATATTACTCATTCTTTTTACAATATTTGTTGTAATTGACCACTTCGCACATATTAAAAAAGAGTATTGTTAGTAACACACTCTTTAACACATAATTTCAAACACACTATCTTAGTTTGGTTAAAATTCACATAGATTCCATCAAATTATGTGGGTCCCATATGAATTTGGTGGAACTTATATGAATTTTAACCAATCAAATGGTGTGTGTTGGAAAGTGTATGTTGAAGATTGTGTTGTTAGCATTATTCATTAAAAAAATGATAAATGTAAGAACGAGATGATGACTTATTAAATTAATCTTTTTAATCATTGGTTGATTTTCATCATAAATGCAAAATAAAAAAAAAATTAGCAAAATACTTCATGCGGTCCCTTAACTTAATTTCAGGTCAGTCTTTAGTATTTTTTTTCCCCAACTTGATCTGTTATGTCTTAAAATGTCAAGAATATTATTATTTTTTTACAGAAACTCAGAATATTCATCATCATCTTACAAAAAAACCCCAAACAGGAAATATAAGACAATTGTTCGTCTTTGAGAGTTTAATTTCTAAAGTTATTGTGATTGATAGAGATCTTGCCATGATGACTGTCATTGGAGTCATATTTTCTACTTCAGTTAATCTACTATGTCGTTTTTATATTGAAAAAATGTTGGGACAAACTACAAACAATATGTGAAGAAGGATAGATAATATGATGTAATGGTTTTTTGGAAAAGAATTGTTTATTCGACTAATGTGGAAGAGGATGATGCAATTGCAACATTATTAGGTTGAAGTGAAGAATCATGACCTTTAGTTTGGTCACATTTGGACAAAGAGATCCGTTTACATCGGGATATTTATTCCAATGTTTTGAAGATATCTAGTTTGATTGTTTAAGAGTATGAAAAGTGGATGACTTTACCAGAGATGAGTTACGTGATAGCGACAAAATATAATGTTGTTCTACTGTCCATGTCTTGTAATTTGAACATGACATTCTTTTCGCTGAAGGAACAATCATCAAGGGATTATTCTTATCATTCATTAACAACAATTGGATTTATCAACGATGATCATTGGATGTAGGTAAAATTTATTATAAATTTATCATTTAATTAAATTTATTATAATAGTAAATTAATGTTTAATTAAACTCATAACTTCATTGAGCGGGTAAAATTGAGTTTGGTTGTCCTTTGCCACATGCCTCAAAGAAATGGAAATATTTATGTAGTAATGGTTATAGGGCATGACAAATAGCTTATGCAAGATGTTTCAAGCACCAAAAACACATTTACCCAACATTTACCGCACCACCTTGTGTTTCATTAGATGAAGATTATCTTGTATGTCTTAGATTGCACCGACACTTTGTATGGCTTAGATTGAATTGATACTTCTATAAATTTACTTTAGTTGATCCATAAAATTCATCATGAAGTTGTGTGTCTGTTGTTTGTTTCTTTTGGAAAATGAAATAGTAGTTTCATAATTGACACAAAATAAATCATAAAAATAATAAATTAACTCATGATACAAAATAAAACAGTAATCACAATACAGAAGTCTAAAATAATACACACTATTAACACAATCTACTAACGGACTCCCTGCATACGACGAGGTAACTCACATTATAACTCATGAAATTCACCATTTGGATTTACCAACTGTATGACCCTCTATAAAAGCTCAATCTGTCTAATGTTCCGTGTAGAAGATGGTGGACTGAGTTGTGCAGATGATGATGGACCAACTTACGTAGATGATGATGGAAAATGTGGATCAGTAGGTAGAGCATCAAGTGTAGTAGAAGGTGGAGCAGCAAGGAGTATGTTTAGGAAGACTTTCATTGTCCCCCTACTTATAGATTTTAGAAAAGTGCTCGTAAATCCAACACTAAATCAAAAATAAAAGACAATTTAGTAAATTAAAAATACAACTGAATAAATAACAATTATACAAAAAGTTATAAATAATAATAATAATAATAATAATAATAATAATAATTATAATTATTATAATAATAATTATTATTATTATTATTATTATTATTATTATTATTATTATTATTATCTAATCATTAAATTGGTATAATGCAGCTGCACCCCATGCATAGTCCTTGCAACGCTTCAAATTAGTGAAAAAAAACTAACATACTTCGCCTCGAATGTGAGTCTTGTCGATGGAAATAGTACTCCAAACCAAGTGCAAAACATATGTTATGGCAACACACTCATATCGGATAGTCCAGATGAGACTCTTGTATAGATCGTGCAACCATTGTAGTCTATATTGGGCACATTTGTTGAAATTTATCTCAATAGTAGCTTCTTCCTTATTGCCCATATCAGTTCATGTGCAACAACTATGGCATTATGAGTAGTTATATTCACTGGTGTACAAAATAAGCTACCATAGAGAGGAAAGTGAAAAAACATTTTGACACCATCTATTATGATGGTCATCTCTCCAAATGACATGTGAAATGAGCTGGTCTCTTTATGTCATCTTTCTACAAAGGAAGATATGAAACCAACACCAATCATCGTCAAATAAGTCGAAGACAAGTGCCTCAATTCAGATTCTTGAATCATATGTTGTGCAACATCTGGTACCTTTACTTTTGCAAACCTCTTCAATTTAAGACTATGTGTGATCAACTTCAACGGACCACAAACCAACAAGTAATTAACAAACATAAATAACATAATAGTTAAAAAAATGTACTAAATTTCATTAAAAAATGTACTAATTCTTAATTTAAAAACTTAATTAATTAAAAAAACTCAATTAAATAAAATATATCTCTCCTTCTCATATCTTACAAGCCACATGGTGTTCATATTGTGTCAACACCGATGTGACGAAGGGTCCTCTAGGTAACCCATGCTTCTAGACCTGTTCTTGTGTTGTCCACTCCAACGCCTCATGGTCCATTTGCTCGTATTTGTGATGATCCATTTTCTCATTCTCCTAATGGTCCATCTGCTCATGTTTTTGATGGTCCATCTACTCAAGCTCGTCTATCTTCTCAGGCTCATGAACATTCTCATCAACTTCATGAGACTTGAAACCACGTCTACAATGTTGGCGGGGTGGGCGGTTAGCCTCATAAATCAACAACAACAACAACAACAATAATAATAATAATAAACTTTTGGAACTTTGAAAGTTTTAAAATATCATAATATTTTGAAAGTTTTGAAATTTTCAAAAGTTTTCAAATTTTTACAAATCTAGAATTCTTTATTTCGAAAACTTCATATTCAAATGAAACTTTCAAATAATTTGAAAATCTGAAAAATATTCATTTAAAAAATTTCATGTGCATCTAAAGTTTCGAAATGTTTCATTTTTTTGGAAAAAAAAAATCATTATCTGGACTTTAAAATTGAACAAATTTTTTCAATTATCTAAAGAAATCTAAAAAACTTTGTTTCAAAAGTGTCAAAATGAACGAAATTTTTAAATAATTTTAAAAACACTGAAGAAAAAAATATTTTGAAAGTTTGAAATTTAACAAAGATTCAGGATGTTGAAAATTTATTTTGAGGTTTGAAAAAACTCTGATTCAAGAGTTACTGAGTGAAGTGGAATTTTTTTTTGGAAACTTCATAAATAGATAAAATAAAAAGTAAAATGATTTTTTTCTTGTGTTATGGTAGTGAGAGATATAGGTGGGAGTGGGGTAGAACTCTCAAAATTTTAACTAAAGATATACATAATATGTTTCACAAAAAAAAAAAAAAATATACATAATACATGATTGGACAATAAAATTAACTTTTCTCTGATGAGAAGTTGGTTAAGTGAGTGAATGATATTATAACCATTAATAATATTGGTAATCAAAGGTAGAACCAACCATAAACGACATCATGGGCCAATTATTATATATCAAATACAAGTAATTTATCCAACAAATATATAAAGATAACATTTTATTTAAAATATTCATAATTATAACATTCTTTTGAGTCAATTATTATTTTTTTGAGTCAATTAATTTTATCAGTTAGAATGTGCAAATCATGTTATTGATTAAGGTAAAAAAGTATATTAAAAGGTACTCCTTTCAGATCTAAATGTAAGCAAAAATATATTAAAATTATGTATTTAGTCCATATTTTTAAAAAAATATCAAAATTTATGTATTTGGTCTAAGTTTAAATTAAATATTATTTTTGTTTATATTTAAATCAAAGCAAATATATTATATTATTATTATTATTATTATTATTATTAAAAGGTATATATTATTATATTAATTAATGGCTTTTCTTTTGGGTGGTCAAGCTGTGGTCTTCTAAGATGAGATATGTATGCATGCACTTTTATATACCTTAACTTCAATAATATGTAAATTTAAATAGAAACACACGTGCTTAATATTTTTCTAAGTAATAAGAAAAGGTTGGCGGGGGCCAAGGCAATAGAAGTACATCACGTTTGGCTTAGTCATACATTTACATATAATATTACTCACTTTATTTTTTTTAAAGTAAATTGATCACTTTAAAAAAAAATTAAATTCAATTAATTTATAGTATTCGATCGGAATTGTAAAAAAAATAATGATATTAGTTTAGATACCAAAAATATTTGATTGAAACAATAGATATCAAAAATATTTAATTGAAACAAAATATAATAATTTATATTATTATGTCTCTTTTATCGTGCTAATTAATCAAACGACCAGCTCCAATTCTAATTCACATTCCTTCTTGCATGACTTGTTGTCGTTGAGTTAGTGATATGACATTCTTAGTTCTAGTTCATTAACACAAACATTGATTTGAATTCGTTTTAGATACCAATTTCGATATAGTCCTTTCTTTTACTATTACGGGTGTGGGGACTTTTCCTTATGCTTGTACTTGAACTGCAAATTGCTATCAAATCCAACCATCATCGTGTTTCTTTCCATATTCTCACTTTCAATTATCATCAATTTGATTCCATGTTCACTAGTCCTCATCATTTTTCCCATGAAAAAAAAAAAAAAAACTGAATTTTCATTGATTGTTTTCTTCTCTCCTTTTTCACTTTTTATATGTAAAAATGAATGGTAAATTCTTGGTACCCATGAAAGAAGATGTACCCATAAAACACATTGGGTGTTTGTTGTCAAATAATTGGGCGTTGGATACTATACCTAACAAAATACTAGAGAAGTTCTTCCCCTTTCTGTATTCTAAAAAATCCTTCAAATTCTTTTTATTTGACAATTTTACCCCCTCTGAATTATCCGTTACGGACTAGCCAATCCCGACACTACCTTTATTATTCAAAATTCCAGAATTTGAAATATCATCTTCTTCAACACTCTTTCTCAGCACTCTTATAACAAAACCCTATAGTTTTACGAAATTTATGTTCCATCACCCAATCATATCATGTATTTGCTCTATATACATTATTTTCATTTGAAATCAAAAGTAACATGACTCTAAATCCTTTCTCATTGTATTTGTTTTTTAATCTTTTTCTTAGCATGTATGTTTTGTAAACTAGTGAAATTTGTTGCACTGGTCTGTTTGGACTAATCAATTCGGATTCAATGTTTGTTGCTAAAAACCAACCTCCAAATTTGTCAATCTAAACACAATGTTTATTGCGCAAAAACAACGTCCGGATCTAACATTTCAGACATGGTATATACTGCACAATTCCACCTTTTTAACAACTGTTATTCCATTTTAGCTATGAATGATCCCCCTGTTAATGTGAAACTTGACATTTCCGTACCAATTGTTGATTCAATTGATTTTACTAAAAGCTTCACCATTCATAAGAAGTTTATTTCTAGAGATGGTCTTTTGGAGTGGATTCGAGATGAAGCAATCAAGTTAGGGTTTGTTATTGTTATAAGTCAGATCATAGGTCAAGTAGAAGAAAACAATTTCTTGTATTAGGATGCAAAAAGGGAAGTGTCTATAAAGAGTACAAGAAGATTTTCAAACGTCAAGTCACAAGATCCATTTAATGTGAGTGCCCATTTAAATTGCATGGTTATCTTTTGTGTTCTGCTCTATGGAAACTTATTGTAGTTTGTGGAAATCATAATCATGAGATGACGAAAAAAATTAGAAGGTCATCCTTCTACAAGTCGATTAATTGTGGAAGAGAGGAAACTTGTTGATGAAATGACAAGTAACATAGTCCTTTCTAAGAATATTCTTATGACTTTGAAAAAAAGAAGGTATGACAATGTGACTACTATCAAACATATTTATAATTCACGTTACATATATATAACAAGTCTATAAGGGGTGCAAGAACACAAATGCAACATTTGATGAAATATTTGGTTGATGATAAGTATGCTTATAGATGTAGAATCGTTGGTGATTCTAACATAATGCGATATATCTTCTAGGCCTATCCGGATTCCATGAAGTTGTTTAACACTTTTTCTTTTGTGTTGTTGATGGATTCAACATATAAAACCAACATTTATCGCTTACCTTTTCTTGAGTTTGTTGGTGTCTACTGAAATGACATATTCAGTTGCATTCGTTTATATAGAGTCTGAAAAGGAAGATAATGTCATTTAGGTTGTACATTATTGTCTTTGGTTGTTGGAATCTCCTAGTAATTTACAAAAGGTAATTGTGACTGAGTATGACAATGCATTGATGAATATTATTGCTAAAGTTTTCCCGGGCGCTACTCCTCTATTTTGCTAGTATCACATTTCAAAAAATGATAGAGTTATATATGAGTTGAATGTTAAAGGCAAATCTAACAAACCTACGGAAGTATGAGACACCATCATGAGTGCATGTGATGTTGTAATTGATTCTAATTATGAGAAAACATATATTGATTGAAGAAAGTAAAAGGCATAATACTTTCATATTTTATTACTACAGCTCTAAGTTGTTTATATAGGAAAAGAAATTACAATAGTAATAATGAGTACTAATGGCAGAATCATAAAATAAAAATAAACAAAATAATATAAAATTAAAGAAAATCAAATATGATTTCCCTTGATTCTTTAACACTCATCCTCAAGTTGGGGCATATATATCTGCCATGCCCAACTTGGCTATAAGTTGCTCAAAATTGGGTCTTGCCAAACTTTTTGTCAAGATATCAGTTGTTTTCTGATTAGAAGTCAAAAATGGCAGACATATAATTCCAACATCAAATTTCTCTTTTACGAAGTGGCGGTCAATCTCAATGTGTTTGATTCTATCATGTTGCACAGGGTTGTGAGCTATACCTATTGTTGCTTTGCTATCACATAACAATTTTAAGGGTGACTCAATTTTCACTTTAAGTTCTTCCAAGAGTTTATGAATCCACAAAAGTTCACAGATTCCTTGAGCCATTGCTTGGAATTCAGCTTCTGCTCTACTTCAAGCAACAACACCTTGTTTATTACTTCTCCAAGTGACTGGATTTTCCCAAACATAGGCACAATATCAAGTAGTGGATTTTTTATCATTGGTTTTCTTGAAGTACAAAACCTTTTCAGGATTGGATTTTAAGTACCTTAAGATCCAATAAACTGCCTCCAAGTGCTATTCATAGGGAGAATGCATGAATCGACTTACAACACTTAAAGAGAAAGAGATGTCAGGTCTAGTGTGGGCTAGATAAATAAGTTTGCCAAGATTTCAAGTACCTTATGATCCGATAAACTACCTCTTAGTGTTCTTACTAGGGAGAATGCATGAATTGACTTACAATACTCACACAAAAAGAGACGTCAGGTCTTGTGTGAGCTGGATAAATAAGTTTGACAACCAAAGTTTGGTATCTTCCAATCTCAACATAAACATTACCCTTCTCCCAAAGTTGAGAATTTAATTTCATAGGAGTATCTGTTGGTCTACACTCAGTCATCAGAGATTGCTCCAAGAGATCTAGGATGTATTTTCTTTGAGAAACAACAATTCCCTTATTTGAGCGAGCAACTTCCATACCAACAAAATATTTAAGTGCACCTAAATCTTTGATCTCAAATTCTTTTGCCAAATTTTTCTTCATTTTTTCCATCTCAATAATGTCATCTCGTGTTAAAATAATATCATCTACATATACAATTAGAATTGCAATTTTACCAACATTAGAGAACTTCATAAACAAAGTATGGTCTGATTGTTCGTGCATATATCCTTCCCTTTTTAACCGACCGAGTGAATTGTTCAAATCAAGCCATTGGGGATTGCTTAAGATGATAAAGGGATTTTTGTAGTTTGCACACATTTGAACCAAACTTGTCTTCAAAGCAAAGATGGCTATCCATGTGTACTTCCTCTTCCAAACCACCATTTAGAAAATATTTTTTACATCAAGTTGACTAAGTGACTAATCTAAATTCACCGCCAAAGACAATAGGACTCTAATAATGTTTAAATTTGACAACCAGAGCAAAAGTCTATGTGTAATCAATGCGATATTTCTCAGTAAACTCTTTAGCAACCAAGTGTCCCTTGTATCTTTCAATTGTGTAATGAGAATTATATTTCACAGTAAATACCCATTTACAGCCAACTGTATTCTTTTTTGTAGGTAAAGTCATGACTCTCTAAGTTTGATTCTTCTCAAGAGCTCTCATCTCCTCAAGAATAGCTTCCTTCCAATTTGGAATTTTTAGAGCCTCTGGTACATTTTTTGGAATTTCATCAACAAACAACTGATAGGTAAACGCAACAAATGAAGAAGACAATTTTGAGTATGACACATAATTAGACAAATGATTTTTAGTTCATGATCTAACAAGTTTCC
This sequence comes from Cicer chorassanicum, assembly GCA_037974735.1. NCBI lineage: Eukaryota > Viridiplantae > Streptophyta > Magnoliopsida > Fabales > Fabaceae > Cicer > Cicer chorassanicum. Next base: position 35,240,598 of record JBBPBP010009777.1, on the reverse strand, counting down.
TAATTGCAATATGAAGGTTTATATCAGGATACATAACACGACTCTTAAGAACAGAAGAAGACTTACTTGTATCCGGACGGTGAGTTGGATTATCTATTGGTTCAAAATCTTGGAAGGGTCATAGAATGGGTCATTTGTTTCTCTATTTATGGTTTCCTTTTTCAAAGTCATTTCTCTTCCAAGTAGGGTCAATGGTAGTAAACATGTTTTGTGTCTCTTTATTTGAGTCATTATGTTGTGGCATTTCCGGTGGTCCTTCATTATAATCGAGATCAAGAATTTGTTCATTGTGATTTTGATTTGAAATTGTCGCCCCCAAATTTGTCAAAATCTCATTTGTAAGCATATTGAGTTTCAATATTAATTCCTCAACATTTTCTTTTGGTGCATCAATATAAGTCTCATAATTTTATGACAACACTATATGACCTAAAGTAATGATGTTTTCAAAAGATGAATCTTCCTTCGTATTTCCCCTGAAGATGAATTTCGGTAAAAAAAAAGGTTGATTTTCAACAAAAGTAACATCCATTGTTACAAAAATTCTTTTTGATTTTGGTTCAAAACACTTTACCCCTTCTGAGTTGGTGAGTAACTAGTAAAAACACATTTTATTGCTCGTGGCTCGAGTTTTCTAAGTTGTTTATGTTCTTAAACAAAAGCAGTGCAACCAAAAACTTTTAGTGACAAATTAGAAGAGACACGAGTTAAACGAAAGCAAGAGGCATACGACTAATTAAATATGATGCAGTTAAAAAAGCTTCACCCCATAAATATTTTGGAACCTTATTTGCAAAGAGTAAAGTTCTAGCAATCTCAAGAAGAGGCCTATTCGTTCTCTCTGCAATTCCATTTTGTTGGGGCTATACTAACATAAGAACTTCGATGAACAATCCCATTTTCAAGAAATTTTTTTGACAAAAGCATATTAAAATATTCATTACCATTGTCACTTTTGAAGACTTGATTATTTGTTTGATATTGAGTTTGCACCATTTTAAAAAAAATATTGACAACCTGTTCAACTTTTGATCTTTCTTTCAATAAATAAACCCAACAAATTCTAGTATGATCATTGATAAAAGTTTTAAACTATTTTTTATTAGAAAATGTGTTTATTCTATTAGTACTCATAACATCACTGTGAATAACTTTAAACAGTTTTGATTGTTTATATGATTGTGTAGAAAAAGAAGAACGGTGATGTTTAGAAAATTCTCAAGTTTCACAATGAAATAAAGATGGATCATTCTTAGAAAATAATTTAGGAAATAAATATTTCAAATATAGAAAACTAGGATGTGCTAACTGTAAATGTCATAACATAATATCATCATTATTAGAAGAAACAAAAATAGATTCAAAACATTTGAGTTTGGTCTTTGAAGTCGACTCCATTGTCGAGATAATAAAGTCTTCTACTCTTCTTAGCATTGCCAATCATCTTCCCATGTTCAAATCCTTAAAAGTGCAATGAGAATGAAAGAAGTTAGCTTGACAATTTATATCCTTTGTTAATTTAGTAATGGATAACAGATTACATGATAAATTAGGAACATGTAAGACATCTTTTAATGTTGACAAAGGTGACAGAACAACGAACCTTTATCTGCAATCGCTGAAAGAAAGTCATATGCAATTTTAATTTTGTGGTTAACTGCATAAGGACTATCATATGACCAGTAGCACCAAAATCGATAATCCAAGTATGACTAAGATTGACACTAAGTAGAGCAATATTTCGAAAATTACCTCTCTAAACTATAAAGAAAGGAGTTTAAGACTCAAGGAGTTTGTATAGTTGGTCTAATTGTTCCTTGATGAAAGGAGATGGGCTTGAAGGAGACCACTTCTCTTGATTAGAGATACCACTTTGGAGGGCACGACCTTCGTTTCTTCCCTTTTTCTTCCAATTTGGCGGATTTTCATGGATCTTCCAACATTTATCACATGTGTGCCATGGACGTTTGCAATGTGCAACTATCGCTGACTCCATATTACTAATAAGCCAAGGAATAATAATAGAGTTCTTAGATTTCCAAAACTTGTAATTCTGATATGTTGTGGCAGGCATTTGCACCTCTCATGTGAGGAAACCATGTTTTCCCTTACCGTATAGTATCAATCTTGCAGTTTGGGACCATTCGACATAATATTTTCCATTGTGTTTCTGGACTTCAATGTTGAGGGCATTAAAAGACCCATCATGGCCAAAAAATTAGAAAAACCATCGTTGGAGAAGTCATTCCAGCTACCATTGCCTGGACTGCCATCGCTTGTGCTGCCGCCACTAGGGTCACTGCTGCTTGAACCAACACCAAAGACGTTGTTGACAACTTCTGGTTTATCACCAAAACCATTGTCGCTGCTGCCCATAAGGGTCACCTTCCATAGGGTATTGTGTGCCATTAAGTAGACAAAAAAACAGGTCGAGTCGTACAAAAATGAAAAACAAAATGTTGGCGCCCTTTAAGTTTGAAGCACAAACCCCACTAGGTCGTGGAAAGCTTTACATAACCCTAACCAATAGCTTTAGATACCATGAAGAAATTAAAAGACAAAATACTTTTATATTTTATTATTACAACTCTAAGCTATTTATATCAGAAACTAGATTACAATAGTAATAATGAATATTAATGACATAATCATAAAATTAAAATAAACAGAATAATATAAAATAAAAGAGAATCAAATCTGATTTTTCTTAATTCTTCAACATTGATAAACTTCAAAAATTCAAAAATGTGTGTAATTTTTCCAGAATTCCTCAAGTATGTGGAAAATAATATATTGGATCCAATGAAGGAGAAAATAGTAAATGTATGGATAGATCGTGTAATGCACATTGGAAATACGGCCACAAACATAGTTGTATTTGCTCATTATAGGTTGAAGAGGTATTTGATGGATAGTATGGGTGGTTTGTGCAAGAGTTGAGTGTTAATAAACATGATAATTAGTATAGCATATTGAGATCCAAACATTGTTTCATAAGAGTATTATTATGGTAGAGCGCACATACAAACAAAATGTTTTGTACTCAAGATTGGTTAGAAAGAGTTCAAGGAATGCACTGAATTTTGTTGCATGTGAAGCAGTACGAGTAGATAAGTGTAGTATTGATAGTCTAAATGTGGTTGCAAGATTAGAAGAACATACGGATTGTCATGTGCTTGCATAGTAGCTAGAAAATGTTAGAGTTTGATGATGATGGTATCACAAAAAAAGGTCAACAAAATGTTTCTATTTTACCAAAATGAGAAGTGATTAATGTTTGGTTTGGCATTATTATGTTTTAAATTTAACTCTTTAATTGTAACTAAAATATTGACATCCAAATGTTTACAGGTTTTGCAAACACTCTTTAATAAACTAATATAAATTAAAAATATTAAACTTATTTCTGTAAAAAAAAAAACCCTAACCTAATCTATTAAATATTTATATATATAACAATGTAAGCTACACCTAAAACATACGAATGTAAATTAATAATACTAATATAAATTAAAAATACTAAATTAATGTAAATTTATAATTAAATTAATAATAACTTACATCTAAAAAAATTAAATTTTCAATAAAATTAAAAAATATGTTTTATTTTAATATTTATATGTCCCATATATGTGAGAGACCACATCGTTCTGGAACAATGTGAGAAGTAATATATCTTGAGGGCCTATAGAGAATGACACAACATGTGGCAGTGGTGGTGGCATATCAGGCTGCACATATTTAGCCTGTACATCTTTATTTTATCTTTGTGAACTCTCGACTATCTCATTTCTTCTTTTTTCTTCATGTTCTTTTTGAACTGTGACAATTGTTGTGCCCATTTTAAAGCTAGTATGTTGTCATTTACAATTTCCCTCGACCACTAAAACATCCAAAAACCTAAATAGTAAAAAACAATACATAAAATTCCTCCAGATCAACATATCCGAACACAACCAAAAACCCATCCAAAATAGTCAATTTAGACACAGTATACATATGTGCGTGTGATGGGGTCGGGAAGGGGTTTGGAAGCCCTCAGTGCCCCCTTTAATCCGTCCCTACAACTAACAAGTAATTATGACTAACCAATAACTAACTTAAACAATATCAAACTAATTTTAACAAATCTATAACTATGTTTAACAATTCTCCAAAATACATTGTGTGAAATTTGTAATAAAGATAGAAGGGTGAGATGGGACCCAAATCAGTGTGAAGATCTAATTAACCAAAATAAGAGATAGATATAATTAATGTAAGCCATCCATATTGGTTGAATATATATGGATCTCTCCCTTTGCCCCACACCCATTGCTTTCTTGAAGTGCCAAGTTAGAAAAAGACTTATATCAACCCTCACGAAATTGCATAATCTTTTTGGGTGAATAGATTGGGTTTATCTCATTTTCTATCCACAAAATGAATATAAAAATCATTTTCGGGTCTCTAAAATCATTGTCGAATCAATAACTGGATCTTCATTCCCCACATAACTCAATTAAGTATGAATCCACTTAAACATAAAAATCTAAGTATTTAAAAAGTTTGATATAATCATTGCCTTTCTTTCTCACTAATTATAGGTTAATATTTAAATCAATCAAAGGGAATAACTTTTGGAACGAGTCAAAACTCAAATCTGGTTTTTATTATGCTTAGACATATATAGTCAACTTCTTCATTTTCTGATAATAATGATATATAAAGTGAAAGGTAAACAAAGTAATTTGACTAATAAAATACATTAGAAATTTTTTAAACACTTCATTTACAAGCAATCTTCTATTTAAACACCGTATCGCATAGATCAAACTCTTCATCGTATATGTAAGTTAATATTTTGGTTCCGTCTAGTATGATTTATAATTTGTTGTATTCAATTATTTAATAGTAATAATTAGAGTTTGTCTATAGTCCGTGCAAATTGGACCACTATACATAATTTAATTTTTAATAATATTTCAATTCTTAAATTATATTTTAATACTTTTTTTATTAAAAACGTAATTTTTAATTTTAAAACGGTATCTTTAAATTATTTAAGACGGCTCTAGCAACAACATGTAATAATAAATTATAGTATCACGTTAAAAAAAATGAAAACCACTTAATCGGTGATACTATACTTTATGTTATCCTATTATAGTGTTCAAGTAAAAGAATAGATCTTACGGTCTTTAAATTATTTAATAATATTAGATTATTCCTTTAAGTTATATTACGTGTACAATGTTACTTTTAACTTTTATTATAAAAATATACTCGTTAATATGTTATTGACGTGATAAAATGACCCTATCATCATTATAAAACACCAATTTAAAGACATTTTCAACATCCGTTCCCTTTTTAAAACTTCCATTATGAGACATTTTCAACATTAGTTCTCATTTATTCCACAAAATAGCCCTAATATAAAAGTCAACAAAAAATTCATGCATTAATTGTATTGGTTATTATCCAACAACAAGTTTCATTATAAATTAAAATAAGTGATCCACCTCATTCATGCAACGTCACTAATAATCTAATATAATGGAACTTTGTGCTTGTGTTTTTCTATAGTGCCAAGCGTAAAATATAAAAAAAGTGTATAAACAAAATACTACGAACCTTTTCTCCCCAATATTTTCACACCTAATACATTTTACAATAAGTTTAATTTAGAAATCATCTTTTTACCTCCAAATTTTCTTGCAATTATTTTTGCAAGACATACTTAAGAACACTTGATGCGGATTAATTTGTCATATAAGAAAGATTCTGGTGGGGTCCAAATTTACAAAAACTGCAAATAACTTTTCGGTTGCTGCAAGTTCTCTGAATCAAATCTTTAAGTTTCTTTTTTGTCGATTTACATGTAGATTCTTGCTCATGAAAATTTCCAACAACAAAATCTTAAGGTAATACTTTCACTTGTTAAATCCTTGGAAATTTTCGCAGCTAAATTTCCTGCGAATGCCATTTTTTTTTTGACGGATTATTTTTATAATATATCTCCAAATACGAAAACATATGTTTATTGAAATATTATTTTTTGACAGATTTTTTTAGAAAAAATGAAAATGTAAAATGAAATTCTTTTTTTAAAAAACTAATTTT
>JBBPBP010009777.1:35217259-35234388 GCA_037974735.1 Cicer chorassanicum | reverse complement strand
TATATATACACTAATATAACTTTATAATTTATTTTAAATTAAAAATAATAATAATAATATATAATATAATATAATTTATACAAACTATTAATATAAAGATTTTTTGCATGTCAATCAATCATAACCGTAAGATCATTAATAATGTTTGACTTTTTTCATAACTAATTATAAACTTATCTACATGATTAGTAAATATTTGTTGTGTAAAATTTTGTACACTATTAGTACATGAAAATTAAAGTCATAATAATAATAATAATAATAATAATAATAATAATAATAATAATAATAAGGTTTAAATATGTTTTTGATCTATGTAATTTAAGGTCACTTTGATTTTGGTTTCAGCGAGACCATTTTATTTCTATTTAACCCGGTAATTTCAAATCAATTTTAATTTGATCATTCGTCAATATTTTTTTGCCAAAGTAGACACAATTTGGTGATGTGGCAAACATGACTAGACAAATTTCATGTTGAACTTACCATTCCTCATTACTAATTACAAATTAAATTCTTTTAATAAATTATCATAATAAAAAAAGGAAATAAACCTAAAAATCTATCTTCTTCAAATCAAAACTCAGAAAATGCAGAGAATCCAATAATTTTCACAAAAACCCAGAAAATGAAAACACAAAGGTAATCAGAAATCAAATTGTTGCTGATGAAATTTGATAAAACAAAGACCCCGATCTCCACGACTATATTCCTCTTTTCACCCAGCAAACGTAAATCGAACGCAAATATGAAATTGAACATAGAAGTTAGATCGACTATCATAAAATGAGAACTCAAACCCTAAAATTAGAACTCAAAAGCAACAGTCTCCGTTTTCTAATTTCTAGATGGGTGTGGAGGCAAAAGCAATTGTTCGAGTCTACTTTAAAGAAGCAGAAGAGGGAAAATGTATGGGCTTTTGCAAAGAAGCAAAAATTTGAAATTGCGAAGAAAAAGACAGCCGTAAAATCTATAGTGGAGCTAAGTAGTATTCTCAAGAATACGAGAAAGAGGATAAGGAATTTGCATTCATGGTTATTAAAAAACAGCCACAACAACATTTTTAAATAAAAAAATAATTTGAAAGACTAAATTAAAAGTGATTTAAAATTGCAAGTTCGATTAAAAAAAAATAGTTTTATAGATATCAAATACATATTTAAGACTTTATAATAATAGTAATAATAATAATAGTAATAATAATAATAATAATAATAATAATAATAATAATAATAATAATAATAATAATAATAAGGCTAAATACCACCCGTGGTCCCTTAACTTAATTTCGGTTAACAATTTGGTCCTTTATCTTTTTTTTCTTCCCGATTTGGTCCTTTATGTTTTTAAATAACTTCAGTGTTACCCTTTAAGTGGGATTCCGTTAAGAAAAAGTTAAAAAATCCATCATCTAGATCATTGCATATGTTAATCAAACCTCTAAGAACGATTGTCACTGGTATGAAGTGATTTTTATGGAGTATAAATACCAATAGCTTCAGTTTTAACGGATCAATCCTATTATCAAACTTAAAACAAACTTTGAATATTTTTTCTGAAATATTTCCAAAACATAAAGGATAACTTTTTCTGAAAATGGATGAAGAATTTTTTTAACTTTTTCTTAACGAAACCCCACTTAAAGGGTAACGTTGAAATTATTTAAAAACTTAAAGGAGCAAATTGAGAAAAAAAAGATAAAGGACTAAATCGTTAACTGAAATTAAGTTAAGAGACCACGGGTGGTATTTAGCCTAATAATAATAATAATAAGATGCAGATTCTAACTCATAAAATAATTATCCACAAAAGTTTTGTATAAGAATATGATTCCACAGATAAAAAGATAATTTATAATAAGGTATCTACTATTTTTATCAAAATTTACTATAAAAATATTAAGTTATACTTTTGGATTTAGTCCATATTAAACCCCATTTGTATAGTATGATATGTGTAAAGAAAATAACTTGATAAATGCTGCATATCTAAACCTTGAATTAGGGGTGCAAAGTATTTAACTTCAGGAAATAATTATTATGGCTCATATAAAAAAACATAAATAATAAATAATTTTTTTTAAGATTAAATATATTTTTAATCTTCTAAAAACTTATTTTGAGTCATTAATTTGAAAGTGGACTTTTAATCATCAAAGTGTTTAATGTTTATAATTTAAGGAATCAAATTATCTAATATTTGTAACCAAAGCCACCAAAGTGTTAAATGTTTATAACTTAAGAGACTAAAATGGAACTAAAAATATTTTAGAGACCAAAGTGTTTAACGTATAATACTTAAGAGATCAAAATAGAACGAAAAAAACTTAAGGGGTCAAAGTGAAATATAAAAATAACTTAATGGACTAAAATTGTAAATTAACCTATATTTTATATAACTTGCATCTTACTCTTATGCCAAGTATAGGATGTAGGAACTCCCTTTGAAGGAGAGATTGTTGAAATTAAGTGTAAGTGGTAGTTTGACATTGACAATAAATAGGCTAAATGTTTGATATATAAGAAAAATGACACCTAAACCTAATGAATTAAGATTTTTAATGAAGATGTAGTGTCAAAGTCTCTTTGTACTCATGCTCCAGGTGTTCATCGAGTCTCCCCAACAAATGATATCAAAGCCCTATTAAGGCTTGGTGGGGGATTGGAGTAGGGTCTTGATGTTTGAATCAAGTATAGAATATGGAAACTCACATTTAAGGATAACATTGTTGGAATGTAAGTGAGTGGTAGTTTCACATCGACTATAAATGAGATAAATATTGGATAGATAATAGAGTTGACCCATATTTTCAATTCTTTAAGATTTTCAGTGGAGATATGGTATCAAAATTTCTTGAAAGTCTAGCTATTAGCTTGTTATTCACAATGCTCCTCACTATTTCCCTTTGTCCCCTTAAGAAGAAGATTGTTGGAGTGTAAGTGAGCGGTAGTTTCACATTGACTATAAATGAGATAAATATTGGATAGATAATAGAATTGAACCATATTTTCAGTTCCTTAAGATTTTCAGTGGAGATGTGGTATCAAAGTTTCTTGAAAGTATGCCTATTAACTTGTTGTTATTCACAATTCTTCTCCCTATTTCCCTTTGTCCCCATAAGTTATTTTTAGATTTCACTTTAGTCCTTTAAGTTTTTTTTGGTTCCATTTTGATCACTTAATTATCAAACATTAAACACTATGAATCTAATGTTTATAACTAAAGGAACTAAAATGTTTAATGTTTGTAACAAAAAGGACCAAAGTTTTTAATGTTTTTAACACAAGGGACTGAAATGGAACCAAAAAAGTTTGAGGGACAAAGTGTCTAATGTTTATAACTTAAGGAGACAAAATGATATGAAAAAACTTAAGGGACCAAAGTAAAATTTAAAAGTAACTTAAAGGAATAAAAGTGTAATTCAACCTAAAACATATGACTACTATTTTTTCGATGTTTCTTAGGACCATGCCTCATTGAAGTGTGTTAAGCACAACCATAAAATACAAGAGGTTTCAATCAATCCAAGCCATCAACAGTTGATTGATGTTCTTCAAAAATTAAATGTACAAGTATACACAATCAAATACAAGTAGTATAATTTATATTGTTCCCACGAAGATTTATTATGTCATTAATTTCAATACTTCTCTAACACATTCAAATTGTTTGTTAAAAAAATAAAAAGATAATATTATTGGAATAACAAGTTAAAGTAAAATTTAATCTAAAAATTGCAAGTTTGAGTAAGCAATCAAATATCTGAAAATCAGAGTATATAAACAAGTTAAAGATCTAATTTGTATTGACTTAGTCTGTGATTCTAAAATGCTATAGCATGATTGTAGCATTATGAATAGAGTGATCTCAGGGGTTTTCCAACTTAGTCATCATGGATTTCAAATACATTAATGCCAATCTTGAGTTCATGTCTACGTCCAACCATGCTACGGTTTATAGTTCCTCTTTTGTTTTGTGGACTTAAAATAATATTCCTAGTTATTTAATGTCAACCATTTTTCCAAGCATCTTGACTTAATCAAACTCTTGTGAGATTCTGGTCAACGCACCTCTGATGAATTTGACTATTGTTGTTCACTCTGATAATTATTCATCTGATTCTGTTGTAACCCAAATGATTGTTTGATCGACACTTCAAGTCAACTCTATAATAAAAAGTCAACTATCTGAAGTCAAACATCTAAGCCTAGAACTTTGAACAAGTCAACTTTTCAACATCTTCTGCTCATCAAAATTGGACTAATGCTCTGATGAAAGGAATGCAGTGACGTCCTCTCATATTCCTGTATTTTTAATTCTAGATACGCTGAATCAATTATGAAGACAAATATGAACAAATTTTAATAACCGAGTCAAGATCTCCAACGAGTATATTCTTCTAGATTTAAGTATAATCATTTCTAAAATAGTTAGGGATCAATAATAAGAAAAAAGGCAAAAAAAAGATTTATGTAAAAGCCTAAAACACATCCAAAGAAAAGAATGAACGAAAAATCCACTCAGTGGAGAGTTGTTAGAATTTATGTGAGTCCATGAAGTTGTTTGATACAATTGAATTGATATAGGATTTGAAATGTAATATTCTCTTAATGAAAGTTAAAATCCTAGAAACACACATTGTGTCAATTTAGACACAAACTGTAACTGATGTAGATCAACTCGATAGTGGCAACAACTCTTTCATCCATAAGACGTATCTAAAGAGGTGTAAGAATACTGGTGAACCTCAATGCCATCTTGCATGTTGAGAAGACTAGAAATGTTTCTATTGGTGAAAGCTTGGAAAGGCATCAAAAGAATACTCAAATCTTGAAGAAGCAGAGTAAATAATACTTGTATGTTATTGTTCGATAGATGATTAAGTCATCGACTATACTGATACAAAATATCTTTGTTAGGAGAGGACTAGATGCAACCATAGTTTGTTGTGAACTAGTAGTATAAAATACACAAGTCTCTTTTTTATTTAATTAAGTTTTTTATGATTCAACTTTATTTTACTTAATTTGATTTATAATCATAAGTTGAATGCTTTGATAAAGAACGCATCTTTTTATTAGCAACTAAAAAGAAATGATAAACACAATTCAAACCCTTTTTTTTTTTTCAACACTTTCACTATTGACATTAAGTCTAGCCCGCTGGTCTCAATGCACTTAATCTTGGATAAGTGCAGTGTTAGACATCCTTGCTTTTTGACTATTCATCAAATCCTGATGATTTCCTAGGTCAGATGGACCACTTTTTGGTATTGCATATCTATCATAAGGCTCACCAGATTTTACATCCATCGCTTTGTTGACTAACAGGAGTAGTGTTGCATTTTTTAGGATTTTAAACTTTGTTTTTGTTGTTAGGCCGTAGCCCTAAAAATAAAGGGTGGCATATAGAGACAAGATAACCACATGACATATACAATTAGAGTAGGTATCTGGTATTGTGACTTTTGTAGGCCTAAGTCGAAAAGATAAAGATACTCAACAAGACTCAATTTAATAATCATTATAATTTTTATTTTATTTTAATTGTATATAAATATTTTAAATTAAAATTTTAAAAAAAATTATTTTATCTTCGATCCACTTAAATTCCAACAATTTATATCTCCTCAGACAATAGTTATTTTATCATATAATTGTTCTTTGCAAAAAAATAAATCAAAGACAAAAGTGCAAAAAGAAAATCACGGAGATAATTTAGCTGAGCCCCTGAATGATACAATAATTGATAGATAGCATGATCTTTCTGCCCAATCTAGAAGGGAAGTTCGGAGGTTCCGGATTCAATTTTAGAGTTACAAAGTGTATTAAATAAATACTATGTTTATAGTAACTTGATTTAAAATAGAAATCACGTATAAATTATACTTTACAAATTGATATTTTTAATGCATCAATGTATTAAAGAGATTTAACCCGCAATTTACAAATATATATAGTTTTTATCATTAGATTAAATTATTAAAATTTAATAATTCTAAACATGCAATTATACTCCTATTAGATGTTAACTGTTTTCACGATAAGTACCTGTTAAAAAAGAAAAATTAAAGCCAATGCACCATTTGTTGGTTTCAACAAAAATAGTTAAATAGAAAAATATATTGAATGGGAGTGTAGTGGAAAAAACGGGTGTCCGCAAATCAATCTTGCATTTGGGCCCTTTTAAGTGGAAAGCTGGGGAAAGTACGAGTATGTGAGGAATACTAAACATTGTTCTCTTCAATGTTACAAAAATTTTATCAAAATAATTTGAAATTTTTCTTTTTTGTGAAATTTCCAGAACAAAAGATATGTACTCTCAGTGTTATAAAGAGGATAGAACCAAATGTTCCTATAGTTTTATTAGTTTTATTTACAGTACACAATGACTTATATTGACTTATATAATCGTGTGATAATTTAGTTATAAAGTTTAACTAACTCAATTAATTAAAAATGAAAAACTGAATTATTAAAAGTAACTAATGTTAAATAATTAACTAACTTGATTTGAGCTAATTACACATAACACGTAAAAAATCTATAAATATTCTGAATTTAAAAAAATAAAAATATACTAAAAAACTCAGAATATAAGTAATATTCTATAAATATTTTAAAATTCAAAAATCCCAATTTTTTTACTTATAAAAATTGGGAACAATAATAAGTCACATTAGATAAAATAATTGCACCGAGAATTTGTAACGTAGAAAGTCCGAGAATTGAGTTAAAAAAATGACTTTCGAACTTTGTAAGATTAAAAAATTCACAAAATTTATGTTTACGGTAACAATTTGGAATATTTATTTACGGTAAAATTTTGGAACATTAAAAACCACGGAAAATTTTCAATGAAAAAGATCCAAAAGTTGAGCTAGATAAAACCACTTCCGAGCTTTTGTAAAAGAAAATACAATTCGGAACATTCAAAAGTAAAAGTTAAAAATGTGTTCTGAAGAAAATCCAGAAAGAAAAAGAACATGAAAATAGTTATTTCGATAGTTATAATTTGTTAATTGTTCGACATGGTTATAGGTTCCGAATATTTCACATATAAAAAATACTTTCACTCATAAAATATCCTGTATAATAAAAAATATCCACTTTTTGGTTTTTAATTTGGAGTTTGTTTAGAGAATTAATTTTTTTTTTTTTTAACTTTTGGATTTAAAAGGATATTTAAGTATTTTCAACAAAGATATAGGGGTGGCTAATATATTCCTTTGAGTGAGTTCATGCCCGGTAAGCTTACTTTAAGCGTGATCCCCAAATTCTTTATTGCTTTCTCTTCATCACTTACCACATCTCAAATTTAAAGTTTAATTGCAATTTTAGACTAAAAACTAAAATTTTTAGTACCTTTATTTTTACTGATTCACGAAATTGGTTTTCCTATTTTAAAAGTCGACAGCTTTGGTCTCTCCCTTTGATTTTTTAACTAAAAAATGATGATTGAGATATTTTAAATAATGTGACATATGATAGGATGATGTAGAATGATTAATACCTATGAAATTGATATAAAATGTCATAAAAACTTAGATTTCAACTTCGAATTTTTTTTCATATTTTTAATTTAATTAATGATATATGAATAATTAATGTATTTAGATCGTTCTATATTATAGAATTGTATGTCACGTCATTAAAAATATGTCAAATCGTCATTTTTTTAGTTCAAAAATATGAAAGAGGAATCAAAACTATCGACTTTTAAAATAGGGGGACCAATTTCCTAAATTAGTAATAATAGAGGGACTAAAACTGCGATTAAACCTAAATTTAAAAAGTAGATAAAAGGTTGAAGGAACTTTTAAGGTGTTTTCTACTAAGGTATGTCAATGTACTAAGTTGTGCTTTGGGTTCATGTTTTTTTCACAATTCTTAAAATCTCATGCGAACTCACTTCAGGTATGCAAAATGTGATCACGTAGGACGTGAAATTTAAAAATTCACAGACAGTACACAAATATAGTTCATGTAAACGCATGTAAATTAAATTTTTGCATGCATAAAATATTTGATATTTTGCTAACTACGTAAACTTAAATTGTGTATCCTTATTTGAACTTAAATTGCGTATCCTTATTTGAACTTAAATTGCATCAACATACTTAAACTTAAATTGCATAAAGTGGACTAAGTTTATGTATACATAAATTATTTGACTACATGTTAACTATGTAAATTTAAATTCTATATGCTTACTTGAACTTAAACTGCGTCAACATACTTAAACTTAAATTGCGCAAGGTGAATTAAGTTATATATGCATAAATTGTTTAATATTCTCCTAACTTCGTAAACTTAAATTGTGTATGCTTACTTGAACATAAATTGTTTCAAAATACTTAAACTTAGATTGCGTAAGGTGAATTAAGTATATATATATATATATATAAACTATATTTGACATTATGTTGACTATATAAATTTAAATTGCATATGCGTACTTTAACTTAAATTGCGTCAACGTACTTAAACTTGAACTACGTAAGGCTACGTGAAATTAAACTGCGTAAGCTACGTGAATTCAGTTTGTGTAAACAATTTTAATTAAATTTTCAAACTTGTTAAAATAGTAATGAATCAGTGGTAAATTAGTGAATGGTAGCGAAAATTGATGAAAGAAAGAATAAATTAATAGATGAACACTACAAAAAAATTTCAGATTTGCGACACTTGACTTGCGACGGTTCTGAAATAACCGCCCTCAAAACAACATTGCGACAGTTCCTGGGGCAGTTTCTATCAACCGCCGCCGTCGTTTATAGCATACGTGTCACGTTTTCCACACTCCCATGACTTTGCGACGGTTGCTGGGGCGGTTTTTGTGAACCGCCGCCGCCATTTGAACCATAAACCACATTTCATTTTCTAGTCCCGCGTGTGTTCCTCTCAACCCTAAAATTTCGCAGTCCCGCGTTTCCTTTCTCAGTCCCGCGTCAACCCTAAAATTCCTAAAAATCCCTAAATCTTTCAACCTCTGTCAACGTTGAAGGAAACGAAATCGATCTTTGAAGAAGAATGCTGAAGGTGATTTATCATCTTGGAATCAAAATCAGTTCTTGCAAAGGTAATCTCTCAATCTATCAATTTCACAGTTGCTGCTTACTTGCTTTAAAGATTCTGATTGTGGGGTTTGGTTACATCTTCTACTTCTGGCATTATAGGTCGAAGATTCACAGTTTGAGGGCTGTGAGCGTGTGCGATATTTTAAAGAAGAGCTTTTACTAATTAAAGAGGTAATTTATAATTTGTTCTTGCTGCTTACTGTTTTCCTTTCTGAATTTGTTATACTTTTTCTTAATGGTTATAATGTTTTGAAACTTGAATGTTGATACAATGCATTCTGGTTTGTAGATACAATGCATCAGCCATCTGCTGCATTTACCTTTTGTTTATGTTTGTAGTTTTTTGATTCACTTCAAACTGGGTAGTGAACATTAATGAAGCAATTAATCTCATTTTATTGATTTACATCCACACATTTTTTATACTTTTTCTAAAACTTTCTGCAAAAACCTCCATTAATTCAACACATTTTATATATGAAGGTGCGAACACGAGAAAGGGGGGGTTGAATTGTGTTTGCACAAAGTTGATACCTTTTTAATAATTTATAAATAATTAAAAATTAGTTTGGATTTGGTTACTTACTTGGAGTAGAAGCAATCGAATTTAGAAGCAGCAAGCAATGAAAGCATAAATAATTTGACGCGTAGAATTATCCTGGTTCACCACTAACTTGGCTACATCCAGTCCCCTCATTCAGAAGGCTTTCATCCACTAATTCAAAAACCTTGAATTACAAAGCACCTGACCCTCCAAGTCAGTCTTCCCAGACTTTTGAGGAACTAACCACCTTGACCCTACAAGCCAAGTCTTCTCCTAACAACCTGACGACCCCAGATTGAAGAAGGAACTAAACCACTATCGGGTTGGATACAAGAGATTGAAACTTGAGTAGTTGCTTCTAACAAAGCTGATAATAACAATAACTCTCACACTTTAAGAAAAGAACACTCAAAAGATATTTCTAACTTGAACAAGTGTTTCTCTCTTTGAACTCTAAGATGAATTTGGAATCTTGAGCTTGAGTTCTTCTACTTTTTGATGCTTTTCTCCTTCAGCCTTGAGTGTCTATTTATAGTGAAAAATTGGGCTTCAACTTAGTCCTTATTTAATTCTGAATTGTATCTTGTTTAGATTGAGTTTGCAAATTCTTCAAATTGATTCTGTTCCTATTTTGTGTAGATTGACTTTGTAAATTCTTCAGAATGATTCTGTTCCAATTTTGTGTAGATTGACTTTGTAAATTCTTCATATCAAATATTCTTCAAATCTTCTTCAAATCTTCATTAAATGTTAATCAAATCTTCTTCAAATCTTCACTAAATCTTCTTCAAATCTTAATCAAATCTTCTTCAAATATTTTTCAAATCTTCTTCAAATCTTCTTCAAATATTCTTCAAATCTTCTTCAAATATTTTTCAAATCTTCTTCAAATCTTCTTCAAATATTCTTCAAATCTTCTTCAAATATTTTTCAAATCTTCTTCAAATATAAATATGAATCAAATCTTATTTTAGATTTTTCATCCATTATAAATTTGAATCAAATCTTATTTTAGATTTTCTTCAATTATAAATTTGAATCAAATCTTATTTAAGATTTTCTTCAATCATAAATTTGAATCAAATCTTATTTTAGATTTTCATCAATTATAATTTTGAATCAAATCTTATTTAAGATTTTTCTTCAATTATAAATTTGAATCAAATCTTATTTTAGATTTTCTTCAAAAACATTAATCTTCTTTCATACTCTTTGAAGTCAAATATATTGTTCTCATAAAATACTTTTGTTAACATCAAAACTCTAAATGTAAAACCAACTTGGTTCCAACAGAATAAGCTTAGGGAGGACGAAAATGACCTAAATGTTCATCCAATGACACAAAATCACTTATTGGATGCACAAGATTGGTTAAAAACCCTAATGGATTAGAATAAGCTTAGGGAGGACGAAAATGACCTAAATGTTCAACCAATGACACAAAATCACTTATTGGATGCACAAGATTGGTTAAAAACCCTAATTGGATTAGAATAAGCCTAGGGAGGACGAAAATGACGTAAATGTGCAACCAATGACACAAAATCACATATTGGATGCACAAGATTGGTTAAAAACCCTAATTGGATTAGAATAAGCTTAGGGAGTACGAAAATGACTTAAATCTTCATCCAATGACACAAAATCACTTATTGGATGCACAAGATTGGTTAAAAACCCTAATTGGATTAGAATAAGCTTAGGAAGGACGAAAATGACCTAAATATTCAACCAATGATACAAAATCACTTATTGGATGCACAAGATTGGTTAAAAACCCTAATAGGATTAGAATAAGCCTAGGGAGGACGAAAATGACCTAAATGTGCAACCAATAACACAAAATCACATATTGGATGCACAAGATTAGTTAAAAACCCTAATTGGATTAGAATACGCCTAGGGAGGACGAAAATGACCTAAATGTTCAACCAATGACACAAAATCACATATTGGATGCACAAGATTGGTTAAAAACCCTAATTGGATTAGAATAAGCCTAGGGAGGACGAAAATGACCTAAATGTTCATCCAATGACACAAAATCACTTATTGGATGCACAAGATTGGTTAAAAACCCTAATTGGATGAGAATAAGCCTAGGGAGGACGAAAATGACCTAAATGTTCAACCAATGACACAAAATCACTTATTGGATGCATAAGATTGGTTAATAACCCTAATTGGACGAGAATAAGCCTAGGGAGGACGAAAATGACCTAAATGTTCAACCAATGACACAAATGTACTTATTGGATGCACAAGATTGGTTAAAAACCCTAATTGGACGAGAATAAGCCTTGGGAGGACGAAAATGACCTAAATGTTCAACCAATGACACAAATGTACTTATTGGATGCACAAGATTGGTTAAAAACCCTAATTGGACCAGAATAAGCCTTGGGATGACGAAAATGACCTAAATATTCAACAAATGACACAAAATCACTTATTGGATGCACAAGATTAGTTAAAAACCCTACTTGGAGGAGAATAAGCCTTAGGAGGACGAAAATGACCTAAATGTTCAACCAATGACACAAAATCACTTATTGGATGCACAAGATTGGTTAAAAACCCTAATTGGACGAGAATAAGCCTTGGGAGGACGAAAATGACCTAAATGTTCAACCAATGACACAAATGTACTTATTGGATGCACAAGATTGGTTAAAAACCCTAATTGTACGAGAATAAGACTAGGGAGGACGAAAATGACCTAAATGTTCAACCAATGACACAAAATCACTTATTGGATGCACAAGATTGGTTAAAAACCCTAATTGGACGAGAATAAGCCTTGGGAGGACGAAAATGACCTAAATGTTCAACCAATGACACAAATGTACTTATTGGATGCACAAGATTGGTTAAAAACCCTATTGGACGAGAATTAGCCTTGGGATGACGAAAATGACCTAAATGTTCAATCAATGGCACAAAATCACTTATTGGATGCACAAGAATGGTTAAAAACCATAATTGGACGAGAATAAGCCTAGGGAGGACGAAAATGACCTAAATGTTCAACCAATGACACAAAATCACTTATTGGATGCACAAGATAAGTTAAAAACCCTAATTGGAAGAGAATAAGGCTAGGGAGGACAAAAATGACCTAAATGTTCAACCAATGACACAAAATCACTTATTGGATGCACAAGATTGGTTAAAAACCCTAATTGGACGAGAATAAGCCTTGGGAGGACGAAAATGACCTAAATGTTCAACCAATGACACAAATGTACTTATTGGATGCACAAGATTGGTTAAAAACCCTAATTGAGGGAGAATAAGCCTTGGGAGGACGAAAATAACCTAAATGTTCAACCAATGACACAAATGTACTTATTGGATGCACAAGATTGGTTAAAAATCCTAATTGGACGAGAATAAGCCTTAGGAGGACGAAAATGACCTAAATGTTCAACCAATGACACAAAATCACTTATTGGATGCACAAGATAGGTTAAAAACCCTAATTGGACAAGAATAAGCCTTGGGAGGACGAAAATGACCTAAATGTTCAACCAATGACACAAATGAACTTATTGGATGCACAAGATTGGTTAAAAACCCTAATTGGACGAGAATAAGCCTTGGGAGGACGAAAATGACCTAAATGTTCAACCAATGACACAAATGTACTTATTGGATGCACAAGATTGGTTAAAAACCCTAATTGGACGAGAATAAGCCTAGGGAGGACGAAAATGACCTAAATGTTCAACCAATGACACAAAATCACTTATTGGATGCTCAAGATTGGTTAAAAACCCTAATTGGACGAGAATAAGCCTTGATAGGACGAAAATGACCTAAATGTTCAACCAATGACACAAAATCACTTATTGAATGCACAAGATTGGTTAAAAACCCTAATTGAACGAGAATAAGCCTTGGGAGGACGAAAATGACCTAAATGTTCAACCAATGACACAAATGTACTTATTGGATGCAAAAGATTGGTTTAAAACCCTAATTGGACGAGAATAAGCCTTGGGAGGACGAAAATGACCTAAATGTTCAACCAATGACACAAATGTACTTATTGAAGGTGCGAACACGAGAAGGGGGGGTTGAATTGTGTTTGCACAAAGTTGATACCTTTTTAATAATTTATAAATAATTAAAAATTAGTTTGAATTTGGTTACTTACTTGGAGTAGAAGCAATCGAATTTAGAAGCAGCAATCAATGAAAGCATAAATAATTTGACGCGTAGAATTATCCTGGTTCACCACTAACTTGGCTACATCCAGTCCCCTCATTCAGAAGGCTTTAATCCACTAATTCAAAAACCTTGAATTACAAAGCACCTGACCCTCCAAGCCAGTCTTCCCAAACAGCCTGACAACCCCAGACTTTTGAGGAACTAACCACCTTGACCCTACAAGCCAAGTCTTCTCCTAACAACCTGACGACCCCAGATTGAAGAAGGAACTAAACCATTATCGGGTTGGATACAAGAGATTGAAACTTGAGTAGCTGCTTCTAACAAAGCTGATAATAACAATAACTCTCACACTTTAAGAAAAGAACACTCAAAAAATATTTCTAGCCTGAACAAGTGTTTCTCTCTTTGAACTCTAAGATGAATTTGGAATCTTGAGCTTGAGTTCTTCTACTTTTTGATGCTTTTCTCCTTCAGCCTTGAGTGTCTATTTATAATAAAAATTTGGGCTTCAATTTAGTCCTTATTTAATTCTGAATTGTATCTTGTTTAGATTGAGTTTGTAAATTCTTCAAATTGATTCTGTTCCTATTTTGTGTAGATTGACTTTGTAAATTCTTCAGAATGATTCTGTTCCTATTTTGTGTAGATTGACTTTGTAAATTCTTCAAATCAAATATTCTTCAAATCTTCATTAAATGTTGATCAAATATTCTTCAAATCTTCATTAAAATGTTTCAAATCTTCTTCAAATCTTCAATAAATGTAGATCAAATATTCTTCAAATCTTCTTCAAATATTCTTCAAATCTTCTTCAAATACTCTTCAAATCTTCTTCAAATATTTTTCAAATCTTCTTCAATCTTCTTCAAATCTTCATTAAATGTAGATCAAATATTCTTCAAATCTTCACTAAATCTTCTTCAAATGTTCTTCAAATCTTAATCAAATCTTCTTCAAATATTCTTCAAATCTTGACCATATCTTCTTTTCAACTTGGTCAAAGATTTTCTTCAATTATAAATATGAATCAAATCTTATTTTAGATTTTTATCAATTATAAATTTGAATCAAATCTTATTTTAGATTTTCATCAATTATAATTTTGAATTAAATCTTATTTAAGATTTTCTTCAATTATAAATATGAATCAAATCTTATTTTAGATTTTCATCAATTATAATTTTGAATCAAATCTTATTTAAGATTTTTCTTCAATTATAAATTTGAATCAAATCTTATTTTAGATTTTCTTCAAAAACATGAATCTTCTTTCATACTCTTTGAAGTCAAATATATTGTTTTCACAAAATACTTTTGTTAACATCAAAACTCTATATGTAAAACCAACTTGGTTCCAACAATATCTTCTTAAAAAGTACATTTAAGCAAAAAAAATTGTTCACCTGCTGCCTATATGCAAATTATTATTTCATAGGCTGTTGAGACGACCCCTGATGATATTTTGAAGATGAAACATGATATTGATGCTGAACTTTTTGGTGAAGATCAAAGTTGGGGCTGTTTAGAAAGCAACGTGAATGTGTTTTCTGTCTTTTATTTATGTTGTTAGCTTTCTAAGGCCTGAATCCTCTTTCATCCCGTTGGGTAAGTTGACTGTTGAAGTTGATTTATATTTGGCAGTGAGCATACTAATAGTAGCATATTGAAGGAGCCCATTTCATCAATGAATGGAAATTTGTCATGTTTGAATGCCATGCCACTATTTTATTCTTTTGACTGGTGTAAGTGATATTGTTGTTGATTCTGATTTAGTTTATTGTTTCAGCAAGTGATATTTTCTTGCTTTATTTGTTTCAATGTTACACATTCGATTCAAAATATCAGATACTTATAGATTATTTCGATTTAGAAATTGAATTTTTAGTTCAGGTGTTTGTTTGTTTGAATGATAGCATGTTACTGCATTGTTTTGAGAATCCTGTTACTGCATTGTTGAATCTAGCTTTGAACTTCAGAAATAGCATGTTTGTTTATTTTATTTTATTTTATTTTATTTTATTTTGTTTTGTTTATTTAGCTTTGAACTTCATGAATCCTGTTACTACATTGTTGAATCTAGCTTTGAATCATAGCTTTGAATCCTAACTTTGAATCATGTTACTGCATTATTGAATCTAGCTTTGAATCCTGTTACTTCAAGAATCCTAATAGTGCATTGTTGAATCTAACTTTACTAATTGTTTATTTTGTTTTTCTAGTCTGCTAAATTTTAGAAATAGCTTACTTTTAACTCCTTACTCAAATGAGACTTATAGATGTAGTAGAATCTAGCTTTGTAATGAGACTTATAGATGTAGTAGTATCTAGCTTAGTATGCAAATCTGAAACAAGCATGCTGCATATGTTGTGTTCCTAAAATGAAATTATTGGCTAATAAGTTATTTCATTGTTGCTTTTTTACATAATGACATCATGAGGCATTAGAAAATAATTAAAAACAATGAATGTATATTTGGTAGATGTTGCTACTTCTAGTGATTAATTACTTCCAATGAACCAATAAAATCAATTAGTAAAGTGTAAATAAAAAAAATTGGATGAAAAAAATGCTTATTTTTGTTATTTCGGTTATATATAAATAATACTAAGGTCTGGGTCTTTTTGCCCTAAGTTAGTTCTTAGGTTTGGGTCTTTCTGCCCTAATTTAATTGGCACATTCAGGGACTAATTTAACTGGGCAAAGGGAACTTTGGGTTAAATTCTTATTGAAGTATAATAATTGACGGAATGCCTAAGCAGAACTGATGGGAACAAAGTTATGCTTGGAACTTCCTTGTAATAATTCTGATGAATATATTTAATTTGGGAACAGGGTAGATTAGAACTCGTGGAAACTCATGTGAAGAATAATAAACGAGGTTTGGGAGCAGATAAAGTGAAGAAAAAGGCCGTGAAACCTTATCATGGTGATTCCTCCAAAGGAGACAAAATTGGATGAAAAAAATGCTTATTTTTGTTATTTCTGTTATATAAATAGTACTAATATCATTATAATGCACTTACTAAGCTAGAAAAAAAATGCTTATTTTGTTATTTCTATTAAATAAATAGTACTAATATCATTTGAATTAGTAGCTTATTTCATCACTAATGTTGCAGGTAGAATACTATTGTTTTGAGTCTTTGGAAGTGAGTATTGTTGAAGGTTATAAACTTTAAGAGCTTGCTAAGGTTGGTTAATACAATCATTTTTTATCAGTTTCTTCATTTGATTGGTATTTGAGATAATTTGAAACCATGAAAGAATTTAAGAAAAATGGTTCAAAGCATGAGTATGAGGTAAATTAGTGGCTTCCTTTTTTTTTTTTT
>JBBPBP010009777.1:35167324-35208348 GCA_037974735.1 Cicer chorassanicum | reverse complement strand
AAATTGAATTTAATTTAATTTATCTCAATGACATGTCATGTTTGACTAACTATTGACAAAAAAAAGTTAACGGAAGATCTTAATTGAGAAAAAAAATATTAATTCAATGACTTGATTGCAACTTTTGTTTAATTTAATAATTTATTTAAAAGATTTCAAATAATTAAGAGACCTACAAATAATTTTCAAATAATTTATCAGTTTACGTACAATTGCAAATAGTTTACAAATATTTTACGCATGAATCGTAGGAGTGACTTACATCTGTATGATTTTTGTTTTTACGGTAAGTATGATTATTATTATTATTATTTTGACAGAATAGATCTGTATGATTTAAACGATTCAAAACCATTTCATATCTTATTACTTTTTAGTACATTATAGTATTTGTTTTTTTGTCTATAGTATATTGTAGTATTTATATTATAGTATTTGAGTAATATTAAGAACACACTCTCTAACACACATTTTTAATATATTTTTTATGATTGTTTGAAATTCACATAGATTTCACTAAATTATGTGGGTCTCATAAGATTTTGATGAGACCCATGTAAATTTTAACTAATTCAAGAGTATGTGTTATAAAGTATTTATTAATGAGTGTGTTGCTAACATTATTCATAATATTTTATGTAAAAAAAAAGTACAATACACTCTCTCGGTGTTTAGTTTTTTTTTTTTCTTTCCTTTTTTATTCGTGGAATCTACCTTCCATCTCACGCACATGAAAATATCATTTTACCCTTTTATTTTCTGCCACTTGTTAATGTCAAAATTTTTGAACATTTCGATAATTTCAAATCTCTAATTTTTTTTTTTGAAATTCTAGAAAAATTGAATTTCGAAAATTTCGTGTTCAACTAAATATTGAATTTTTTTTTTTAAATTTTGGGAAAGTTGTATTTCAAAAGTTTCAAACTAAACTAAATTTTCAAAAATTTTAAATTTTTTTAAAAAATTGCATTTCAAAAGTTTCGTGTTCAAACTAAATTTTTGAAATTTTTTAAACTTTTAGAAAAGTTGCATATTGAAATTTTCATATCCATTAAAAGTTTTGAAATTTTATATTTCAAAATTTTCACATTCAACAAAATTTTCGAAGTTGAAAAAACAAATTATTTGTATTTCAAAAATCTAACAAATTGTTGAAATGGACACAAATATATTATCATATGTTTTGGAGGTAGGAGGTATAAGTGGGGAGTAAATGATAGATTCTTCATCTTATTTATGTATTTTATCAAATTTTGATGGAGTGGTCAATATAAGCCCATTAATATCAGACGAGTACATTTTTAGATTTTTAATTGTAGATTTAAACATGAATGCAAATAAGAAATTTGATTTTAACTCTCCTAAAATAAAAAATTTCAATTTAGTCTTTAAAAAATTACAAAAAATTTATTTTAGTTCATACAAAATGTTCATGTTGAACCTATTTTTTTTTAATTAAATCAACTAATAGTAGGATCAAACCAATGAATGAAAATATATTTTACACCAGACATTAAAAAAAGATACATTATACATTAACTTATTAGAATAAATTTTATTACAAAAACTAAGGTAGCACAAAAAAGTTGCACTATCCTAGAGCTGGATTTTGCTCTAGAGCTACTTTATTCAAACTCACATAGACTGCCATTGTTATGTTAATTAGTGAGTACTATTTTGAATTTACATCAATGGTAAATAGAGTGGATGGCTTAAGTCCTCAAGCCATTTTAAATTGTTTCCTTATTGAATTGCATGAGGAAATTAGAAGGGATGTGAAAGCCATCAACCACTAGCAATTTAGGCAAAGCCATAGCATTAGCCAAACTATGTGAGGAAAGATATACCAATTGCAACAAACCCAAATGCACACCCAACCTAAATATATATTCCTACCTAACCACACCTTATAATTCCATAAACACTACCCCTACACCAAAAATACAGACCACCACAAAACTCACCTTACCTCTTTTGTTATCAACCCCACCAACCAAGACTACATACCCAAACAAGAGAAATCCAAACATAAAAAAATATCACCTGTTGAAATTCAGCTGAAAAGAGGGCTCTAAATTTTCAAGACTATCAAAATTTTATTTTTATAGTATAAAAAATTATATAATATAAAAATATATTATAAAAAATTATATAGTTAAAAAAGTTTAATATTTGAGTGGTTAAATGTTTTTTTTCTTAAACTTTAAGTCTTAAGTTCTAAATTTATAAATAGATGGGTGCTTATGGTTGAATATGTACAAAAAGTAATAGGCCTATTTTTATTCTTACACTAAAATTAGAATCTTAAATGACAAAAAAGTTTTGCTTATCAATTCTCATATTCTTGTAATTTCTTGATCTCTAAAGTTTGTGAAGAAGAACAAAAACTTCATATTAGTTTTCATAAGAATCTCTTTTATCTATAATTTTTCTTCTCTACTCTTATCTCAAAAAATTTCTCTCTTGTTAAGATGATTGCTAAATTTCTCTCTTGTTGATCACATCAAATATAAGAAATTCATTATCATTATTTTAATCATAAGATCCAAGATGAATTGATTGATATGTATAAAAACATAACAAATTGATTAATATCGCATCAAATATAATGAATTTTATCATCATTATACGACTTATAAAAAATAAAATATCTATATAAAAAAAATAGAATATCAAATTCAAATTTCGCATAGGGTACCAAAATTTTCAAGGACGACTCCGCTCACAAATTTCCTAATAGGAAATTCCTTATGTTTAAAGTTGTCAATTTTATAAGTCTGCTATTTTTTTGCCTCAACTCACATGTTGGAAGGGTCAAAAAATTCTATGACTAAAAAGACTTCACTAAAGGAAGCCCTTAAAGCTAAAAAGTCCCCAAAATTATGTGGGTTAAATGGGCTCATAGGCCTACTTTTTCAAATTTCTCTTTTGTTTTTTTCAATAAATAATAAAAAAAATTATTGAGGAAAAAAATATTTCAAAATTTTTTGTTCCAATAAAATAAAAGATTTTGAAATATTTTCCATCATTTTTGAGAAATTTCTTTTCGATTTTTTTTTTTTAAAAAAAGTACTCAATTGACAAAACAATTGAGTTATGAATTCCCTCACTTAAGTCCACAAAAAATAATAAAATAATCGACTAAGTATTTTGGTAAAGTAGATCTTAGATAAGGTACGTACCATGGTTCAACATGAGAATAGAGTCAAAATAACTTTTAGAACAAATCATGGGAATTATGAGTTGCATGTGATGTCGATCGGACGAACTAATGCCCCAACAACATTTCAATGCTTAATGAACAAGATTTTTCATAATATGTGTTTTAGATCGGTCTCACCTTCACCTAGGTCAGGCCTGATACGATTTTGACTCGATCTAGTAGGCAAATCTACAAAACCTTCTCGAAAATAGAGCAAGCCATTCACCTTGATCGATCCAAAGCGACAGTCTTGCCTAGATCACTTGGACTTCCAATCACAACCATTAGATGGCAAGGATAAGATTCAAAGATGACATGTGTAGTAGTTCATCTGAAATGTATCCATTTGAACCACTTGATGGAAATCTCGTTATGATCATAGGCACTAGATGGCGACCACCTACTCATAAGCAAATAAGCACATGTCCATCATCAAATGGAATTATGAGGATCACTGATCGACTCTTGATAGTCATTAGAAAAACATTCTAGAAGCCCTAGAAAGAGTCACTATATAAACTGGACTCCCTGTGTCATAAAAGTGCACACAAATTCTAACCTAATTACCTCTCATACTTTGGCCAATTCTTACTTGATCTTTAGAGTGTTTGCAGGTACACCACCCTCAGCGAGAAGCTGATAGAGAAAGCTCACCATTGTTATCTCTTCTCATACACTAGGATACTCAAGGTCAGCTCCAATATTCAGCCTTTCTAGTAATGAATAGTGGCGCCGTTTGTGGGAATCTCCTAATCCACATCCCACCATTACCCTTCAGAGTTCTAGAGTTTGACCCATGGCTCCCAAAAAGACCGCCATTATGACGACGAATGTGACGATTGATCATCATCCCACTCAACTTGATGGCCTCAATTTGACGAATGTGATGATTGATCATCATCCTACTCAACTTGATGGCCTCAATACTACTCCCTCCACCAATCCGACATCAATTCTTGAAGTTCCCAACTAGCCACAACCTGAAGTAGAAGGCGGCGCCACATAACTTCTCTGTATGCTAGTCATTGTCGTCTGAAGACAATCTCGCCTTATCGACGAGAAAAATGAGCGCCTTGAAAGGGTCGAACACAACCATAACCTAGTTTCAAGCAATAGTCTGGTTATTCAAGAAACCTCAATCTTCGTCCCCAAAGGCCAAATACCTCACATAAATTTAGTGTCAACCACTTGAACCGGTCGTTCTGCCAATCTCCATCAGTAGTAATGTACATTAAAGAACCACCAAGGGAAGGGTCTTCGTCTCACAACCGTAATAATAGCTAGAAAGGCGACTGCCCCTAGAGAAGGACAATGAGCCATTCACTGCATCGGAGTCACTCCCCTCGTTGCCGAAAACATAGCTACCTTGAAAGTTTCGACAATGAAAAGCGTCACCAGAATACTTTCTCGAATAAGACGAATGACTACTCAATCCGTAAGTCGTTGGAGAAACCACCCCCGATGGATAGTTACGATGGAACGAGGGACTCGAACGACCACGTTCAAGGGATTGACACCCTCCACGAATTTTGTAATGCTCGTGGACAAAGGTGTTAGGAAATTTACAACTCACTTCACTACATTTCGTAAACAACCAAAATCATTCTAATCTTTGGGATCAATCCGACAAAATAAAGAGAAACCTTTGCGGACTTTCATAGAAAGATTCACAAGGGAAGTTGTACATGTCAGGGATGTGAACGACCAAATCAAAACCTACATCCTAAGGCAAGGACTGAACTATGGGAGTGACTTCGCAAAAGAATTACGCTAAGTACCTGATAACGTTTCAGTAAGTGTACTGAATCGTTGCAAGTAATAATAAAACGGTAGTACCGAGTGTCAACCTCAAGGATTGCGTTTTACTATTGAATTATATTTGATTACTAAATTGAACAAAAAGTTTCCAAATTGATTGAAATAAGATTTAAAATCAACAACAGTAATAAAATTGATCCTTTATAATGTGAAAAATGTCAGGGATGAGTTTCACTTTGAATCCAACATTGGTGTCTAATTTGATCCTAATTACTGAATTCCTTCATTGAATTATTTCCAAAGTCTCTTTTTTATTCTTGCCCTAATGTCTTAGTGACAGAATCTTTAATTCCAAAGTAACCCATAATTCCTTAGTGGATTTAAGATTAAGATTAGAATTAAGCCTTACCGTACAGGAATTCTCTTGTTAAACTATTGCCTTTGCAACTAATTTAATTGGTTTCATGACCTGCATCTATCCCTAGACTACAAATTCATAAATTTCTCATCTCAAGCATTCGTAAAGTCCACTTCTGTTTCAAAATACGAATCGTAGAACATTTTAATGTTGATCAAGCAATAAAAAGCATTTAACACAAAGATGAGAAAAATAATTCAATAAACTCATTCATATAACAAGAAATCTGTAACGCCCCAGATTCTTTTATCCAAAGTATTACTTAAAGTATTTGTTTTCTTTTAAAAACAACATAATTTTTTTTTATGTAAAAGAATATAATGCAATTTACTAAAATATTATTTATTTATTTGCAAAGTTAATCTTCCAGTTATTAGATCGATATTCATTTACGCTCCAAAATAAAATAAATTCTCTTCAGGTGAAATTCAAAAGAAAATAGATTGATTGAAATTAATGACGATTCAATTATTTACTAGCGAATGGAAACTCACTTCCAAATTTCTATTTAAAGTTAATGATGAAGAGTAAATGACTTTACAATGTACCACAAAAAATTTATTAATACAAAACATTATTTTTAAGTAAATGTCCCATTTTCCCACGCGCTGCACCAAACAAACATCATTCATGCAACTCTTTGAGATCATTAGTACCTAAATGTTGGTGTAAGGGGTCAGTTCATCCCACAACAAAAATTAAACCAAATAATAAATTAAAAGCCATAAAATATAAATATAAAATCTTTTCGTAATAAAAGATTTAAATAAATTAATTCTTTAATAATTCACCAAGATGTATTAAAAGTCATAAAATGCATCTAAATAAATCAAATAGCAACTCACTGCAGAGCAAATAATTAGATCAAAATAAAAATAATAAAATGTATGCAAGATATGCATGCTCCTAAATGTATATGATCCGGATATAACCAGCCACACAGGCGTCCACACTGAAGTCACTCATACTAATGGGGAAAATTAAACCAGCCACACAGGCGTCCACAAAGATGCATATGATATGTCATGAAGTGATAATGATGCTCGAAATTTACAAATCACTAGCCACTTAGGCAACCACAAAGAAAATATCATAACACGAATAACCAGCCACTTAGGCAATCACAAAGAGAAAACTATTCAAACCACAAATCACCAGCCACTTAGGCAACCACAAAGATAATAATATTTAAAACACAAATAACGAAGGACACAAACAAATATGAACTTTATTTCTTCTACTATTAAATTTCTCTCAATTATTAGTCATTTAGACATACAACTCAAGGTTTACCACTAAACGCATCAAAAAAATCAATTTAATCATGTTATCACAATTAAAGATTAAAACTTTTCATCAATTCCCTCAAGACTCATATAGTATTCATAAAAATCAAAACTTTGAAATGAAATACCACAAAAATCGAAACTTTAAATTAAAAACAACTTTACAAATAATTACTCATGAGATCATGATAAAAATCATAACTTTATAATTAAGTACACCTAGACAACACAAAAATCGCAACTTTACATCAAATATATGACAACAATCATATTACTCATGTTATAATAATAAAAATCGAAATTTTATAATTAAGTTTATCAAGGCAAACATATTACTCAGAAAAACAAAACGTCATAGTTAAATTCTTTAAGGCAACATAAAATCAATATTTTTCTTTTAAAACATCAAGACATCATATCAATATCTTACAAACTATTAATTCAATATCTAGCCTAACCTTGCATGGGGAAAAGCCCTTACCTTAGGTGCTTTACTTCCTAGCAACATGTCCTAAGCCCCACGAATCAAAGGAGAAGACAAAAGTCCAAATTTTACTTGATATGGTATTTAAAGAAGAATGAAAATTGTAATTCGACTAGATGATAATGATGGTGTGAGAAAAAGAATGAGACTATGTTTCTCTCTTTTTTTTTTCTTTCTTTTGTTTGTGATGGAAAATTTGGGAATTTAAAAGAAAGCAAAAATACGTATCGGAATAGAATAGGAAGGTGTGTAGACTCCCTTTTAATTTTTTTGCTAATCGTTATGACACTAAAGATTGCCTAGAATTCTTTTTGTAGAAAATTAAAATAAAATTATAATCTTAGTTTAAGAAAGAGTGAGGAGTGTGAGAGTCCTTTTTTTTTTTGTCCTCACTTAATTGCACAGAAAGATAAAACCCATAATTCAATTTGTAACCATTCTATCAAAAATGAATTTAAGGGGTTAAGAATGAAGGAATCTACATTATCTCCTCTCTTAATTGGTTGAGACAAGGAAATAAAGTTACATTATGTCAAGACAACACCATGAATTGTCATAAAATCTCGTCATGAAGGAGAGTAAAAGAATGAGTCACTATTTTTTTATACTAAAGATGGATTGACCAAAAATATTCTCAAAACAATTATACATGAGGCCTGAGTTTCACTAACTCTACTATCTCCTAAATTGAATAATTATTTGAACGAAAATAAACTAACAAACAATATAACTTCTATAAATTATAATTTAATTAAATAATTCAACTAATATTTTATCAACTAAAATGAATCAAGCAAAACAAGAATATCATAGGTCACACATAAAAAAATAAAACAAACATATCTAACACATCAATCTCATGATTATCGAAACTAATCAAATAAAAAAAATACACAATAGTCCATTTAGGAAATAATCACGTCATAAATGGTCCCCATGTAATTGTCACGCCAAAACAATTAAATAAAAATAAAGATTATAATTATTCCGGTAAAATTTAGTGTAATAAAATTTAATTCAATTTATTTATAATAGAATAATTATTAGTTAAATAATAAATTGTAACAATTATTAAAAAGACACAATTATAATATATATAAAAATATTGGGGTGTTACAAAATCAAATCAGAGAAATAAGGGTTTCATTTTGTTACACTCATCCCTAACAAATAGGGTTTAGTTACTCATGACAGAGATACAAAAGATAGGGATTAAAGAAGAATTACAAGAATGATTCATGAATGATTCTTGATAAAACTGCTCCAATGATGTTAGAAACGGCCGTCTTTGAGTTTCTCTGCTGGGGCACAAGTCTCTCAACTTCCCAATAGCCAAAAAAATCCCTAGAAGGTGAAAAAATGCGTTTTTATACACTCAGTCGCGTGCCAGGCGCCCCAGACGCGGAATTTGCACTTCATGCGCAAGTGGACAAAGTCAGGAAGGCTGAAATGCTCCCCAGGCGTAGGTTTTTGCGCTTCGGGCGCACATCATCTGTTGTTTGACATTTTCTGCATTTTTCTCCACTTTTGAGTCTGAATTTGGTTTTGATGTCTTCATGAAAGTTGTATCTATGGATCTTAGCTTTCATTTGCTCTTGGTTTGACTCCAATTGGACATCTACAACTCCAAATATGACTGAAATACTCCACATAGTTCATGTTGATTTCTCACCAAAATTCAGCACTGCACTAAAACTAAGAAACAACGCAAAACTACGAAAAATATCTACTTAATCAAGGAAATAAAAA
Source organism: Cicer chorassanicum (assembly GCA_037974735.1). NCBI lineage: Eukaryota > Viridiplantae > Streptophyta > Magnoliopsida > Fabales > Fabaceae > Cicer > Cicer chorassanicum. The sequence goes on along the minus strand of JBBPBP010009777.1, from coordinate 35,199,451 downwards.
CATAAATATTTCATTAAATCATAGAACTAAAATCAACAAAATATATCAAATAACTACTTAAATTAACTAATGAATAAAAGATAAATAAGACTAAAAACAATGAAAACTATGCATATGATGAAGAGTCATCAGTACCCTAGAGTTTCAACAACCTGCTGGAAAGAGCAATGTATTACATACAATATGAAGAACATTTCAAAGCCAATGAAGCATATTTGATTCTAGCAAACACGAGAACAGACTAGAAAGTGAAGTAGCAATGTCAATCACAAGAAAAAAAAGGGGTTTGAATTGTGATCCTTTTAAAATTTTGATTCATGTGCTTAATTTAAATTAACTCAAGATCAAACATGGTTGAAACAGAATGTCCAGAATGTTCTGGATATGTTAGAAGTAAATAAAAAAAATTAGTTTATAATGAAGTGTGATTTATGTGTGCAAATAATTAAAGATTAGGGATAGAAAGATTACACACAAAAAAGTATACTGGTTCACCCAACTTGGACTAGTCTAGTCCTCATAGCCGTGAAATTTTCACTATGTGCTTAAGAACCAGGATGTTCTCCTTCACACCTTTTCTCTTGATCACACCTTGATCAATTATAATCTTCACCATGCAACCTAGAAAGGATTTTTACAATCGCCTTTTAGCCTTGAAAGGATTTTTACAAACACACTCAATCTCATAAAAGATAGACTTGAGTTACAAATGATGTGTATGATAAAAGTGTTTGGGATCTTGAAACTTCTCAACACTTGTTTGAGATAAATAAAGACAAACTTAGTAAATGATGTTCCACAAATATAGTGAAGAGAGATGAAGTTTGCTTGAAGAGTTTTTGACTTGTTATTACTTGAAGAAGTGTTGGTAGATTTGTAAAGTGAACACTTGCCTTCATCTTCCAATTGATCTTCAATTTATAGATGATAAAAGGCTTTGAATATTCAGTTTAAACTAAATATAGTCGCTGGACACACTTCCCAAGTGTCAAATATATTTTAAAACAATCAAACATGTGTTTATATTGCTGTCCAGAACGTTTTTGACAAACGAAGAACGTTCTTGGTTTTAGGTCTGATGGAAAACGCGAATGAGTTGTGAAATGTTAGTTGGTACAGTTTTGAATCAGATTTATGCAGAACTTTCTGCAGAATAATGTCGTTATAATGTACTTGTGCCCTTGCTCAAAACTCATCAATTTGGAGATCAATCTCGTCATTAATCTGGAGGTTGTTTTCCTCTTTTGAGCATTTTGCTCGAGTTTTGGGCTTTACCATTGATTTGAGCAGTGTTGATACTCTTTAACTTGTGATTTGGACTGTGGAAAATTATATGTTTTAATTATGTCTTTAAAAGAGAATAACCAGAATGTTGTTTTGTAAAACTAGAACGTTCTTCGTTTCTGTTTTGAGAGCTTTTGACAACTGTTTGGTGTCAGTATTTTTTCAACTTTGTACGTAGGCTGCCTTTCGGTAGAGATGCAGCATTAGTGTGTTATCCTTCCTGTCCTAGCTGTACTTGTTTCATTGACCATTAATCTAGAGGTACATCTTGTTATAGTTCTTGATGTTTTGATTTGCTTCTTTTAATCTTTTGGGAAAAGTTGTCCAGAATGATCTTGTGTGAATATAGTTGGTACTTTCGCAAACCAGAATGATGTTGTTTGAAGAAGGCTTGTACTTTTTGCAAACTAGAATGATCTTGGTTTGACTAGACTTAAATGCTGTCAAAAACTAGAATGTTCTTTGTTTTTTCCAGACTGCTTTTTTGTGTGTGTATAAACTAGAAGGATCTTTCTTTTTCTAGAATGATCATTTGATAAACTAGAATGATCTTATAATTAACTAGAATGATCTTGATAAACTAGAATGATCTTATAATAAACCAAAATGATCTTTTATAAACCAGAATGATCTTGTTAAAAACCAGAATGATCTTGTTAAAAACCAGAATGATCATTTGATAAACCTTAATGATCTTGATAAATCTATCATCAATTTGGAGATCAATCTGTATGTTTGTTTTTGTAAGTAGGCCTTCAAATCTTGACTTTTAATTGCTCATTAAATTTTGGAAAGACCATGTGTGAAATGCCAACTGATTTACTACATGTTGCTCTTCTAACAAGATCTTTTTTCTCAATTGTTCTTTAATTGAATAACCAGAATATTCTAGTGAATGTTCTTCCATTATTCTTTTAACAAATGACTTAATAAATGACTCAATCTTGAAATGATTTATTTTTCAAAGTTGATTCTTGTCAATTTTCTAAACTGATATGACTATTTATGAATGCAATGAACTTGTTCATCATGAGAACATCATTTCATAATAATTGAGAATGTACTTATGCACTTGTTGATGGCTTCTTGCTTGTTCACTTATGCAATTCATGTTCCTTAAATAAAACTCAAGTGCAATTATTAGTAGATCACCATTCATAAATCTTAATCATTTATTTCATAAGGTTCGTTGTCATTAAAACATATATCAAATCTTTTATGATGACAATTCTTTTGAATAAAACTAAATCACCCCCTTTTTAATGATGACAAATCTTTTGAGTAAAACTAAAGTTTTATGGATGGATATAAATAAAATGCAAGAATGTTCATAGATATGTAAATAAACTTCCTCTAAACACATGTAAGAGTTTGATTCTTAACATTTTAATTAAAGTCCCCCTAAACATATGCAAGAGGTTAAGAAATTTATTTTGTCCAATTTTTAAAATAAATAAATATTTTTACTTTTTTATATTCAATTTATAGTTATAAATATGTATATATGACTTATAAATTCTTACTTGTTGTAGAAATTTATTTGTTTCATGTTCACTATTGTCTCAAATGAATTAGAACAATTGAAACAAATGCATTATTCTAAACTAGAAGTTTACATGTCATTTTAAACTTTGTTGTTAGCAAGACCGGTTGGATCATAACATATCTATTATGATGCCAAAAAAAAAATTATGTCAACATGTATTGAAGAGCTAGAATATTCTTCAATTCAATAATTTTTTGTGTGTTATTAATTTCCAAAGACAGTTGACAATTTGAAAGAATGAGTCTCTTATATTTTTAGAATGTCTATGAGGTGGTATTTGTGAATCAATATACCAATCATGTAGACCATGTGGATCAATGTCCGATCATAAACTAAATTATCACATCAATTTTTTTTTCATGACAGTCACATGCATGTTTATTGTCAACTAACAACGAGAAGTTTGTGAGAGTGTTATCTCAACTAATTTGAATAAGAGATCTCTTTTATAATTATTTAGAAATAATTTAGAAAGTATTGAATGTTTATTGGATTTGATGTTGAACATCATGTAACATATGTTCATACACAAAAGTGGACTTGAAGATTCATTTTTTAGATGTCTACAGTTAATTGTATGATCAATACTTATGAGATCATAACTTCTAAATTCTATTTTGGGAAGATACAATCATGTATAATAAGATATTGTTTCACATAAAGCCAACAAAAGGTACTATAGGTAAGTCATCCCATTGATTTACAATCAATTTTGGATTGATAACATTCTCCATCTAATAGAATTTTTGGATGTGTTGTGTATGTTTCAATTGCTCCAATATAATGCACTAAGATGGATCGTAAGAGAATGAGAATACATATTGAATTTAAAACTTCTATTTATAATATAGTATATTGAGTCAAGATATTGGAAACTTGTTTACAAATAAATTTGTTGATTATCATTTGATGAAGTTGTATTACTAATACTAGGGGGATGATAAACAGCTGAAAATGATTATTGAAAGGATTTGAATAAGTTTTTAGTAACTATAAAATTTTGAAATTTTATTTTTAGTCTCTATAAAAAGAATTATACTTTTTAGTCCCCACAAAACTATTATGCAAACAGTTTTAGTCTCTTCTGGAACATCAACATATATTTTTGAATGATTTTTTTGCAGACATGTTTACAACACTATAAAAAGTACTTCCACAAAAAATGAGCACAAATTTTGATTTCTAAGTCCATATTTTCAATACTTTTGTTTTGACCATATGACATTTAAAAATGTCATATTTAATTCATCACAATTTAAAAAATTCTAAATTTGTGTGGATAAACTTTTAATAATGTTCTAAACATACTTGCAAAAAATCATTCAATAATTTAAAAGTTGAAGGATGTTTCATTTTATAAATGACTAAAACAACTTGTAGAATACTTTTGTAAAGACTAAAATATTTACTTTTTTTACAGGGACTAAAATAAAATTTCAAAATTTTATAGAGACTAAAAATTTATTTAACTCTCATTTGAAAAGTTTAGAAAACTAATTATCAACTTCAAATTTTTCCATAAGATTTAAGTCCTTGTTGGACAATGTAGGTTCCAAAGATTAAAATCATCGAACAAGGAAATGAGCTAAAAAGCATGATGTCTCAAATGAGGATATGAGTATTTCATAATTGTAAGTTGACATAATTGATTTTAAGTTCCAGAAGAACTAATTAAGTACCTGAAATTTGTGAAAATATAGAGATCTCAATAGATTATGTCATGAATCCAATATGATGGAATTGAAAGGAAGTCAACGTTGATAACATTTTTACATATAATATAGCACTATATGTGATAATGTTAACGAGGATCATGAACTAAAGTCTACTAAAGAGTGTAGACCAAAAAAGTGCTTTGAAAATAGAACAAAGCAATTCAAGTGGAATTAAACTCTATTTGTAAAGCGGAAGGTTTTCATAGTTGCAGTTTGCACATTTGAAGATATGAAACTGATTATATATGATTGATTTTCGTATGAAAAGAAAATGAGAATGAGGAAATACATATATTCAAAAGAATTGATAAAAGTCTACCGTTGATTTTGAAGAGACATATTCATGTGAAGTGAATTCTAGAATTTTTTCATACTTGATTAACTTTAGTAGCCATGAAAGGCTCAATTTATATGAAAGATGTTTTATAACGAATTTGTGTGACTCACTTGATAGTATGATTATATGAAACTCCCTAAATGATTCAATTTACGCGAGACATGCAGTTCAAACTATTGAAAAGATACATAATAAAAATGAATAAGTCTCTTTATGTGCTCGAACAATCTAGACGTATATAGTTTAATATTCTTAGTGAATATTTTAGAAATGAGGGATATGGAAATGCCATCATTTGTCTAAGTATATTTAAGAAAATATTTGTTTGAGATTACAAAATGAATATTTGAAGAATATTTTTGTAAATTATGAAGCTTGTATAACAAAGGTTATAAAATTGTTCTATATGGAAAAATCAAATAAGTTGTGCACATTGATTATTGTAAAGTCATCAATTATGAACGCATATATTTTTAGAGCTCGAGAAAATGATGATTACTATTGGGTCTTGAAGTATCATATATTAGTTCAATCAAATGATAATGTATCTTGTTGATTATTTGCTGTTAAATATTATTTGTTGATAATCCAGTTAGACATATGTACTTCTCTACACATACAAAGACATTGGAACAACATCAAGTATATATTTTGTTATCTTAGATATGCATGTTATTTGTCTAATCCTCATAATGGTATAAATTAGAAAGAAGCTATTTATTTACACGAGTAAGTACATATATTTCATTGAGATATGTAGAATATATTTATAAACATTTTGCACATGTTATTATTAAGTTTAAAAATTGTCATAAAATTGTCATTTTATAAATCTAGTACAATTTTGAATATACATGAGTTTCCGTTACCTTACTTTTAACACCAAACAAAAATATAATAAAATAAAATATGTAAGTAAAAAAAACGTTTCCTACTTGCACGCGTACTTTTTGCTTCCTGCTACACGGCTACATGCTGCACATGCTTTTTCTTTTCTCCTTTCCCATTTTTTAGTTTTTCTCTTATTCTCATATTTTTCTGCTTTTCATGTTGCAAGCTTGCTTGCAGCAGCTCCTCCCGTACTTATTTATTTATTTATTTATTATTTTTAGTCTAATGAGATTATATTTTTACCATTTGAATACTCAATCGAAAAGATGAGCCAGCTCTTTTCCTAATTGTATGAGATTGTTTAATTTTTGCTCAAAAACAATGAAAAATTAAGAACTCAATTTTGTTTCGTGGACACACAGATTCATCACTTAAGCCTATATATTGAGAACGAAAATCGCTATTAGAGGAGAGGTTTTTCTTTACTACTAAAGATAAAAAATAAAAAATAGAGATGGTAAGGAGTAGAAAAGAGACACCATATCAGAGAAGAAAATACAAGAGATAAAGTATTCTAAATCTCTTTAATATTAATATTACACGCGTGCGCGCGCGCGCACACACACACATATATATATATATATAATTTCTTTTTATTACTAGAGTATGCATACAAATAAAAAATCATGTTCATGATATTGTTGTGTTTATTTATTTTTTCCTCTTCAATATTTAATATTAGAAACTGTAAACTAAAAACAAATGAATAAGATGAAATTATTATAGAAAAATTAACAATAAATCAAAAGAGAAACAAACGAAAATCCAAGCAAACCAAAGAGAGAGTTGGAACTTAAACTATCGTTTTCGTTAGAACGACGACTGACCGTCGACGGCCGCCACCAGTCGTCGTTAGTGGCCACACAACCACACTCCTTCTTCTTCCTTGCTTTTTTCTTCTTCCATTTCTTCTTTCTTCTCTCTTCTTTTCTTCTTCTCTTTCTTTTGTAGCCAGCGCCCTTCCCCCTTTCTTTTTTTCCTCTTTTAATAAAATTGGATTGATCAAGATATGACATCTTGTCAGTGCTAGTTTAAAACGCATGAGTTGTGACAACTCTATGATCTTAAACATTTTCAGTTAATTTCAAACGAACAACCAAACATGTTCATTATAAAAAATTTCTCAGAACCGAGGTCTTTTTCCTTTATCAAATTAACAACACCTTCTAACTAAATCTAAATTTCTGCAACAAAACCCATTTTCTTAAAAAAAAAAAATAATCAACACGTCCGCATTTTTCTATCCATGAACTACGTAGCTTTGATTTCTTCATTGCACTGGGAGATACATAGGAGCAAGATCACACTCTTGCAAGCATAATAATATATATTTTTTACCTTATATTTTTAACAGAATTTTATCTCCAGTTTATTTAAAAAAATATATATTTGCATTTAAAAAAGGAAAAATAAATTTATATAAGTTAACATTAATTTTGCCCAATTAATTATAGGTAACCGTATTTTAACGGATGTCGTAGGGTGCTAATACCTTCCATCGTAGGGAATGGAAGGCTTTTTATGAAGGGGAGACGAGGAAAAGTAGAGACATGTTTGGTTTAAAAGAGAGGAGTGGAGAGATTTCTAAGGGTTTGTGTTTGGTTCAAGGGGAAGGGGGAGTTTTAAATGGTTATTAAATTATATGAATTCCTTTATCTCCCCTCAAAATGGAGGAAGAGAAAATATCACTTAAGGAGGAATTTTGCTGCCCTCCCCTCCTTTCCCGTCCCCTCCTACCAAACATACTCTAAAGGAGATATACACAAGGCTTATTCCATCCAAATATTTAATCGCTCGTGATCTTTAACTAAGTGGTGATACAAACATCGACAAAATCATTTATGTGATAATATTTGATACATAATTACAAAGTCACCACCAAGTAAAGCTTTTCAACAACTATAATAAAAAATTGATCTTCATCATTTTAAATATGATTGTCTACATGAGGGAGAAATAAATATATTATGCACTCTTTTTTCCTTCATCATAGTTTTGTCCTATTGGACTTTTTTTGGTAATGTTTTTAATGAAGTAGTTCCCACATAAAGAATATTGTACTTTTTTTTTCTTTCATTGTGGTTTTTATCGACTAGGTTTTTCTAATAAGATTTTATTGAGACATATCTTTAATAGACATCTAGAGGAGAGAGTTATGAATATGAATACTTGGGGAATATCCTTTACAAATTACACGAGTTAATATCTTAATCCTTAATGTTAGTGGATTGCTAATAGATGATTTTGATAAATCAATCATATTCTTGTAAGTTACAAAGTTAGTATCCTATAAATAGAACTTATATGACATCTAATATTGGTACCTTGAAGAGTATACTGTAATGATATCTATTTCTCCCATTCTCTCTTTCTCTTTTACTTTCTTCTCTATATTATTCTATATTTTTATATGTTTAGTTTATTTTTTAAAAAAATAAAAATAAAAAACAACAACAACAATAGTTAATTGTATGCGTGCGTCATCATAAGAATGCCATAACAAGAGTGTTTTACAAAATGCTAGTTGAACATCTTAAAATAAATTGCTATACAAATATTGCAATAAATTGCTATACAAATATTAAAATAAATAGAAAATTAAAATTGATTAAAAAAGTAGAAAATTAAATGACTTAATTTATATGATTGGTTCTTGTAATGCATTTTTTGTTTTAGTTTTTATGAATTTTTTTGTTTGATTTTTTCCCTTATAGATATTTTTTATTTGTTTTTTATTCTTATTTATTTGTATTAATCCTTATAAAACTGGTTTTTATTAAAATAAGTCTCTACAAGATTTATAGTATTTGATTTTATTCCTTTAATTATTAGAGATATAAAGAATTGCATGAACCAATTTTAATAAAAGCAAATTTTGCAGAGACTAAAACAACAAAACAAAGACAAAACAAAAATATTTACAAAAATAAAATAATAAAAGAAACACTTACATGAACTAAAAAAACACATAATTACAAGGACTAATCACATATTTAAGCCAAATTATAATAACATTGCAATAGTAAGATCATGGAGGAATTTTTTTGTGGGAAATGGAATCGGGGAAGAATGTGAAGGTGCAAACACGAGAATGGGGGTTGAACTGTGTTTGGCAAAGTTGATAATTTTTTGTTAATTTGATGAAGGCTGGTTGGTTTTTATGAATTACTTAGATAAGAAGTAATCGGGTGCAGAGATCGCAAACAATGAAAACATAAATAATTGTACACATAGATTTATCCGGGTTCACCACTAACCTGGCTAACCACCTTGACCCTACAAGCCAAGTCTTCTCCTAACAACTTGACAACCCTAGATTGAAGAAAGAATTAACCACTATCGGGTTGGATACAACAGATTAGAACTTTAAGTGTTTGTTTGTTACAAAGCTGATAATAATAATAACTCTCACACTATTAAGAAAAAGCACTCAGAATATAATTCTTTTTCAAACAAGTGTTTCTCCCTTTGAACTCTAAGATGAATTTGGAATTTGAGCTTGAATTCTTCTACTATTTTCTGATTTTTCGATGACCTTCTTCTTCTTCAGCCTTGAGTATCTATTTATAGACAAAATTAGGGCTTCAATTTAGTCCTTGTTTAATTATGAATTGTATCTTCATTGCTAGCTTGGTTAATAATGATCTTATTAAAAAATAGTTATGAATAATATGGTTTTTGATAAAATGTTCTTTAGCCAATTCTTTATTTCTGAATCCAATATGAGTAATTCTTTTAGATTGATTATGTTCGTATTTTGAAAAGATAGAGCTTGTAAATTCCTCAGATTGATTATGTTCGTATTTTGTTCAGATTGAGTTTGTAAATTCTTCAAATTGATTATGTTCGTATTTTGTTCAGATTGAGTTTATAAATTCTTCATATTGATTATGTTCATATTGTTGAGACAAAATCTCTCTCAAATATTTCAATGATAACAAAATTATTTCAAAGATTATGATTATACATGTTATCTAATTTGTGCTCTTGAGTGTATCAATTTTAGAAAACAGGTTACTCACCTCCTTGATCAAAAGAAGTGTATTTTACACATTTTAACATGTCCTCTAGGTTAGAGGATAAACAAGTGGATGATCAAATTGTAACCTCTAAGACAAAGGATATTCAATACTAAGTAAAGGATGAATTTACGTCAAAATATAAAAGAAGATGAATCTATGTTAGAAGACAAGCAATACTGAAGCATAAGGATGAATTCATGGTTTTTTTGACGGAGTATAAACTAAACAGAAGAGAGGATGAACTTCTATTTCTATTCATCCTTACACATAAGAAAATGAGTAAAAAGTACCAAAGTACAAAAAGGTGTTGTCCTTGACAAAAAAGCAAGACCCTACAGTTCTTGGGAAAGGAAAAAGTCAAAAGCACAAGTCTTGTCATAATCCTCCTATTCGAGGATGGAACTGGAAACTCATCCTCCCAAGCTTTAGTCTTATAAAGACAGATTAATGGCATTTTTGCAATTCAAGAAAAACACCATAGACAACTAAACAAGACTGCAACAGATACTTTTTACTTTTCTTAGTAAATGAAAGCATCATCACCTCTATAAAAGGAGAAGAACTTGTCCTCATTAAACACACAACAACTCATAGAAAAGAAAAATACTAAAATCTGAGAAGTGCGATCTCATCCTCTCATCATACTTTCTACTGTTCTTAACTATATCTTTGAAGGTATCCTCTTAGAAAGTTTATTAGAGAGAAGGAATCATACACACATCAGTACTCACAAAATCAGTATATCCTCAAGTTATTTTAAACTTGGTGATAGCTATAATTTAAGAAGAAAGAAATTGTAAGCCTAGTGAGGGTAAGAACAAACAAAGAGAAAAAGAGTCCTGTTAGAGGACAAGGCATTTTGAACTATAGTGAAACTCACAAGTTTAGTGAGAACTGGACGTAACCTATTTTGGGTGAAACAGTATAAATTTGTGTGTGTCTTCCCATACTCTCTCTCTACTTATTATTTTGTCTAAAGCACATTTCAGTTACAAACGTTTATCCTCCTAAAATTACATTTTATCCTCCTAAAATTACATTATATCCTCTCTTAGAGGATACTGTTTTAAAAAGTGTCTAAGATAATTTTAAAACTACAATATATCTATTCAACCCCCTTCTAGTGATACTTTAGCTACTTCAATTGGCATTAAAGCAAGGTTCTCTAGAAAATTACATCTAATTGTGTAAGAGAAAAAGATCAAGAAAAAGAAAAATGTCAAAAGCTAAATATGTACCCGAGGGAGGATCCTCTAGTAGACCACCTTACTTCGATGGCACAGATTACTATCATTGGAAAAGAAAAATGAGATTGTTTCTTATATCACAAGACAACAACATGTGGTCTGTGGTTGAAAATGGAAATCGCGTCATCAGAACAAACAATGTTGATTCAACCTCAGATGAAAAACCTCAAGCACAATGGACTGTTGATGAAAATGCCTAGGTATTCCTAAATTCTAAAGCCCATTTATTTCTAACGTGTACTTTGAGCAGGGAACAATATGACAGAATTGAAGAATGCAAAAGTGCTAAGGAACTCTTGGACACTTTGAAGATCCATCATGAAGGACCAAGTCACGTAAAATAAGCAAGGATTGGCATGGGAGTAAGAGAATTTGAACTGTTCGAAATGAAGGAGGAAGAAACGATTGATGAAATGTTTTCAAAGCTCACTGTCATACTAAATAGCTTGTGGTCCCTTGGAAAAGAATATTATGTCTAAGAGAGGATAAGAAAAATTCTAAGGAGTCTACCAAGAGAATGGAGACCAATTGTGACTGCCATCACGGAAGCAAGAAACTTGGCTACTATAAAATTAAAAGATCTGGTCGAAACTCTAAGGGCACGTGAACAATTGTTGCTTTCAAATAAACCAAGCAAAAAGGGAAAAATGGTTGCTCTTAAAACAAATCAAGCTAAAAGTCCATCCTCCAAACGAGCTGAAGAAGTCATAAAAGTAGAAAACTCCGAATATCCTCTATCTCAGGAAGAGGATGAACTCGCCTTGATATCTAAAAGAATTCAGAGGATAATGAATCGTAGAGGACAAGATAAAAGACCTCATCTAAAGGAAAAATTTGATAAAAGTCAAATAACATGTTGTGGATTCAACAAGATATGACACTACAAAACTGAGTGTCCTCTAAGCAAAACAAACCAAAGAAGATTTCCCTACAAAATAATTGGGAACCAACATCTTTATTTTTCAAGAAAAATACACCAAAGATCTTCTAAAAAAATACAACATGAATGCAGCCAAAATTATGGGTACCCTTATACACCCATCCTCAACGTTACATAAAGATGATGAAGGAAATCCCACATCTGAAACGGAATGCAGGGTAATGATTGGATCATTATTATACCTAATATCTAGCAGACCTGACATAGTATTTGCAGTAGGTCTATGTGCTAGATTCCAATCATCACCTAAAGAATCCAATCTTACTACTGTAAAAAGAAACTTTAGATATCTTGCTGGTACTACTGATCTTGGTATGTGGTATAAAAAAGGCCAAAATCTTGATCTTACAGTTTACTGCGATGCTGACTATGCAAGAGATAAAGTAGAAAGAAAAGGTACGAGTAGAGCCTGTCAATTTCATGGTCAAGCACTCATAAGTTGGTCATGCAAGAAACAAAGCACCATTGTCTTATCAACTACTGAGGCTGAATACGTCTCAGCGGTACACTATTGTTCTAAAATGCTATGGGTAAAAAATCAACTTGAAGACTATTCATTAAGGTACGTCAAAATACCTATTCTCTGTGACAATACTAGTGCAATAAATCTTTCAAGAAATCCCATACAACATTCTAGATCTAAACATATTGAAATTAAACATAACTTCATACGAGATCATGTTCAAAAAGAAGATATAAAATTAATTTTTATTGAAATCGAGAACCAACTTGCAAACATTTTTACTAAACCTCTCCAGGAAGAACGCTTTAAAAATATTTTAGAAAAACTCTCTCTTACAAGGTTGTCAAATTAGAAATAAAAAGGTTTTTAAAAAAATTCTTGGTTTAAAATCCATCCTCCTTATGTCTGAGGATAAAACTAGTAAAATAAAAGCGTCTTCCTTTAAGTTCTGAGGATGAACCAATAGGATGCGTATCATCCTCCTCCAAGTTTGAAGATGAAACAAAGAGTCAGAAACTAAACCATTCCTTTCTGCACATTTCTAGCTGCTGATTCAATCTCTCTTCTAACACCTCCTCAATAACCAGTGAGGATTAACTCCAAAAACGGCTAGTTCAATTTGAAACAATAACTCTACTCTAACCTCTAAATGATTGCCTACTAACTCTTCCCTCTCCCTCTAACGACTACTTAATCAAATTCTTCCTTTCAAAACTTGTTCACAAACCTCTCTTCATCTCAAAAACAAATCCAAAATCAAACTCTCCACAACAACAAAAAAGTTCCTCAAAAACACTCTTCATCCCTTCTCAGAAAAATGGCTACAACTAAATTTTCTGCAAAACAAAAAATCTCAGCAAACTCTTCAGATAGTCTATCTGAAAGCTATTCATGGGATTCATATCACTCTCTAGAGGAAGAAATTTCACTAGAACTCATATAACCTGAACCCGTGAGCATCATCCATCCTCCTCTATACACGGCTACTCCACTTGTCCTCTCATCTCCCTCTCCTCATCTCACCTCCACCAAACCAAAAAGGGCCTCATCATCAAAAATTTCTTCGTTCATTCCCACCAGACGTTCCTCACGAATAATGTCTGGAATACTCTCTTCCAAACAACCAAGACAATTTCATTAATGTTATTGACTCAGATGATTCTGAAACCACCGAATCCGATTTATCCAAACCAAAAACCTCTACACTTAAAACCTCTCAACAGGAAGTATCATCCAAACCCAAACCTCTTGTATCCTCCATTAAAGTCAACATAAAAATTCCTTTGTTCGAGTCTAAAGCCTTAGAAACTCGGTATACTAAAAAATGGCAAGATAAGTTCGTTGTGTACGGCAAAACAATAGACCTCGAAGGAATGAAGAAAGGGGGATTTGATGTTGAAGAGATATTTGACCAACTTGGATGGACCTCTTTTCTTCAAATCGATGAACCTCAATATCCAAGACTCGTTGAAGCCTTCTATGTTGCTGCTAATGTTTCTAAAGGTGATACGTTTGTTAGTATCATCCTCAAAGGAGTGCATATAGAACTCAATCCAAACTCCCTATGTCAGATTCTAGATATTCGTAATCAAGGTCTTCATATTTTCACAAAGTCCTAGTATTCCCTATGCAAAATCACTCGATCATCTGTTTCAAACAATATTCTTATCAATCCTCCTAAACCTCAGGTCGCTTCAAACCTTCTACCAATATGTACAGTACTCCACAACATTTCTGTTCATTCTGTAGTTCCCCGAGAAGGAAGCTTTGAAAAGGTTACTAAGCTTGAACTAATGATCATTCATCATCTTATCACCGGAACCCCTTTACACCTGGGTAATATCATTTTTAGTTTTATGATGAATGCGGCCAGACTTGGACAATCAACTCCTTATGGCATGATTTTGACAAAAATTCTCAAATTCTTGAAGGTTCCACTGGAGGACGAACAATCCATTTATTTGAAAAACATTTTTTTCTGCAAGAAATGTAAATCAAATGCGGCTCAATCCAGTTGACAAGTCGTCCCACAAAAAGGAATCTATCACAGCTGCCTCCACAACCCTTGCAACAAAAAAAAACGATGTTATGTAGGTCATACAACAACTAAGAAGAAAGTCCAAAAAACCACTCCCACATCTCAAAAGCCACACAAATCAACAACCTCTTTCACTGGTCCACCATTTGAGGATGCCTATACTCCTCCTGCCACCATTCAAGAATAAAGAATTGTTGAAAACCTCATCACTTCCTTTACTCAACTCATCTGTTATTTGATCTTACAAAACATCCTTCACCAACTCAGAACATCATGTATCCCACATCTCCTGAAGACCATCCTCTTGCTGAGGACATATTGGAGGATACTACTCCCCAACTCATGGAAGATGGTGAAGAATTATATTTTGATCTCAATCTTATTCACCATCAATTCTCTCCTCCCAAAACTCCTTAAGTTGCAGAGGCTATGGAAATGTCTCAAAATCTGCAAGACACATTTATGTTTCTGCCATATCCACCTGTGAGTCCCACTCAAAATGCTCAACTATCTTACACAATGTCCCAACTTTTCTCCTCTCCTGTAAAAGTTAGTAATGTTGCGGATAATCATCCAGTTATTCCCACATCTTCTCTACTGTTTGACACATCCGTCTCACCAAGGACTAGTGGTGAACCCTAAAAAATTCACCTTCCTGAGGTCACTGGACGATTCAGCTCCATCGACTCATTACTAGCAAAAATTGGTGATATTTCATCCCAGGACAAAGGAGTAAGTTCCCAGAACAACAGTGACAGCGTAAATGCAATACCTCAAGACCAACGCCACACTATGTCTGACAAGAGGACGAAGGCTAAACGTAATCAGAGAGAGTTAAGGTTTTTTAAAAAGATCAGAAAAGATCAAAAGAAACTTTTTACAAGCTTTACCTCTCTTCAACAGACCTTCGCTCAGTATGGTCTTCTCTTAGAATGGGTCATTAAAAACCTTATCACCACTATCGCTCTTAGAGATCATCCTCTTGTGCTATCAGCTCAACCTCCTCATGGATATCTTGCTCGTCCTTCAACCTCATCCTCTTCCAATGATTCCTCTCCATCCAAATAGCTATGTAGACCAGGACACTTTTTGATGGTTGACAAATCCTAAGGAAGAAAGATTATGAGCCAAAAATTTGTCAACTTTTTGCAATCTAAGAGGACATTTTTGAAACTTTTACATTTCAATCCTCTGTATTAATTATGCTACCTATTTATGTTTTTTTCTTTTTGAAACATTTTGTAATCACTACTTCCATGAAAAATTAAAGGAATTCATACTCTTGTTCAAAATAATTATCTCAAATATTTATGCTTATGTTGAGGGAGAGCATAAAATTAAAATTATACATATGTTTAGGGGGAGCATATTTTTAAAAAGGAGTAGATTGTTGAGACAAAATCTCTCTCAAATGTTTCAATGATAACAAAATTATTTAAAAGATTATGATTATACATATTATCTAATTTGTGCTCTTGAGTTTATCAATTTTAGAAAACAAGTTCCTCACCTCTTTGATCAAAAGAAGTGTATTTTACACATTTTAACATGTCCTCTACGTTAGAGGATAAACAAGTGGAAGATGAAATTGTAACCTCTAAGATAGAGGATATACAATATTGAAGAAAGGATGAATTTAGGTCAGAATATAAAAAGAAGATGAATCTATGTCAGAAGACAAGCAATACTAAAGCAAAAGGATGAATTAAGAATTTATAAGTAAAAGAATTGAGTTATCTTTCAACTTTAAAAAAATAATCTTTCAATTAAATTTAGAAAAGGATAATGTACATGGATTTTTCATTATAAATTTGTAATATCGGTGCAAAGAAATATATTAATTCAAAAGTGAATTTTTTTTTAAAAGATGATAAAAAATTGATAACGTTAATAAATAAAAATAATTATACAATAAATCACTCAAAATACTTCACTAATGGAGCACAATTTGTGAACAAATGAAATACAAAAGAACCAGCAAATTCGGTGTCATTTTCTATGTTAAAGTCAAGGTAAGTATACTCCTTTGATCTTAAATATAAGATAAAGTTGAACCAACAAAAATAGATATATTTATTCCAAATTTTAAACCATATACATCAATTTTTGTATTGACATAATTTTCTCTTATATTTAAGACTAAATGGAGTATTATTTTATCATCATAGTATGAAAAGGGAAATATATTAAGAATTTAATTTGTGGGAATTGACTCTATCAATTTTCATACACATAGTATTATCTAAAAGAGGAAAAGATGAATTCAACATAACTATATTAAAATATGCATGATAAATTATATGTGCAAAGAGATCAACACATTTATTACTTTTCCAATCAATAGACACTATCAACTTGCTAGTTATGAGAATGAATAAGATCGAGCAATAATTTATGCAAAGACCGATAGTACATGTTGAATGAATGGAGTTATAAGGATGATGAATTATATCAACAACCACTTTGAAGTTAATTATATTCGTTAATAACTTGATGGCAGTCCAATTGAACAACAACTTTAAAGCTAGAAAGAATTGCCCAAAGTTCACTCATTAGAGTGTTTAAAGAAGTCAACTTTCTTATGTGGGTCAACGCTTCTCTTTATTTATGGGAGCTATGGTATTTTTTTGTTTCAAAATATAATAAAATTGTATTTTAAAAATGTATTTGATCTATAAAACATATAAAAAAAATCAATAAAAAATAGTTTTAAAAATGTAATGCTCTTAATGTATTCCGTTTGTATCACACCTCAAATGAATACATAATCACAAAGCATATCAAATGTATATAGTAACACATTTTTAAAAAGACAAAAAATAATTCAAATAACTCTAAGATACGTTATTTCTAAAAGTATCGTAGAAGTATCTCAATCGTATCTAATAATATATATTTTAAAAAATAATTAAAAATGTCGGATACTTCTAGAATACGTATCAGAAGTATCCTAATATAAATACCCAATACATTTTCGATATGGATACTTGTCTTATTTTAGAGTATCCAAGCTTCGTAGATATTATGAAATGGAGGTGGTATTTTATTGAGTAAAAATTGAGAGTTTATTCTCTTTGATTTTTGTGAGTCTTCTTCAAACTTATTAGTTTTTCATGGCACTCACTCCCAACTTATCAATTTGAACCTCCTAGTCGGTTGTGGCGTCTTTTCAACTTAACGACCATATTATCCACCTCGATTGTAATGCATTTTTTTATCTTTTCCATCATCCCGACTATGATTTAGTTTCGACGACTCTAAGGATTACATTAGATGATTCAAATCTTAAGTTCCAATTCGTGTTAGACAATTCTTCTTGACTTAGTTTCTTCTTGCATCTTAATTGTGAATAGTTTCTGCTTCAAGTGAATACGATTTGCTACGGACTTTGTCATGTAGAGATTCTCCATTTTCAACCAAATTGTTGTAGTTGCCATCTTCTTTGACACTTGTTTTAGCATCCTATCTCCAATACTCAAGATTAAAGCACTATGATCTTTTTCAAGTAAATCTTACTTCTCCTTTTCTGTAAGAGTGTTGGGTAATTTCGCTACACCAGCTAATGTTTTTCAAGACCTTGATGCACCAAGATCACCCTCATCTTCAACCTCCAAATGCCAAAATCATTTTTTCCAATAAACTTCTCAATATTGAATTTCGCTATTGTCATCCTTGGATCGAAACCAACACTATGATACCAATTGTTGATGTTTAACTCACAATGAAAGAATTTGAATCAAAGAAGAAAATGAATTTTGCACCTTGATATACTCTCTTTATTGATCACTTTGTTTACAAGCAATTATAGCGTCACAAAGCACAATTATTCCTCTTATAATACTAGTTCTATACAAAGTCTGATACGTTGCTACCTCCATTCAACAAGTAGTAGTTGGAATATTAATAAAACTAACTACAACTAATTTAACTAACTTTGTTAACTCCTAACTAACTTTGAGTATTAATATTGGTGGGTCACATATACTCGACATGCATAAAATATTATTCGATAAATATCCGTTTATCACTCCTAATAGTAAGGGATTAAACATCATACTCCATCCGTCCTTAAACTTTGGTTCTTTTGCTATAGACACACAAATTAAGAAATAGTTAATTTAAATAATATTGTACTAATGTATCCTTACTTATTATTATTTAGTTATTCACCATTTTTTTTCTCAAATTCCCATTAATTAAATACACTAATCTAGTCTACAACTTTAAATTTTATTTCTCCTTAAAACATGTTTAATTTGCCTACAAAATTAAATTTCCATCAATTTGTGTTGTTAGAAAAAGGAAAAACATGTATTTTGAAATCATAAATTCTTTTCAAATTGTGATTGAAGATCGATTGAGATGGATTAAAAGATTCATTTTAAAACTCATAAAAACAAAATTAAAAACTAATTTGCGCCATGATATTGACAACTACAAAAAAAAATTATTCTTGAAACACATAAAAACGAATACAAATTTTATAGATAGTTTGTGCATAAAACACATCTTGAAGAATATTAAAAATGACATGAAGAACTCATTTATTTACAAAGTGGTGTACCTCAATTTTGTTCTACCAATTAAAAATAACTCTAAAAATTAGTAATATGTTTAATAAATATTTTACAATTATTATAAAATCTAAAAAAATCATCTCTGACTTAATTTTGAGTGTATAATTTACATAGGTGTTCCCATTTAACACAAAAAAAAAATATAAACAAAAAAAGTAAAAAGAGTTGTCTACATGTTTCCTTTCTTGTGTCTATCTTTCCTGCGTTTCCCACTTTCCACCATGTGCATTACTTTGTCTTTGTTTACATGCCTCCTACAAATTGGTTTTTTTGCTTCATTTTTAGCTTAATAAGGTCATTACTTGTGTTACCTGCACACTCAATAAAAATGGGATAAACCACTTTTTCCCTAATCATCTGACCTTGCATCTAACTTTGCTTAATATCTATTACAAAACAATACAAAATCCAAAACTTAATTTTATCTAATGAACAGACAGATTCACCACTTTCCCTATAAAATGAGACCAAAAATTCAATAAGAGGGAAACTCTTTTTTTTTTAAAGAAAAATCGGATACTATCTCTTTTAAACAAACACTAAAAGAAGAAAGAAGAAGAAGAAGAAGAGAAACAAACAAAAATAGTTAAGGTATATATATATATATATATATATATATTCTCTTTTATAAGATGAGTTATGAATGAGAAGAATAGAAAAGATGAGACTAAGAACTCAAACCTCCGACGATGCCGTCGCTGGAAAACCGACGACCGTTACACATTCGCCGCCTTTTTTTTGCAGCTATACATAAACTTGCGTCTCTCACGTTTGTCTTTATTCTCTATCTCTTTCTAATATAGTGTTTCTTTTTGTTGTTTATTTGCCGAGATTTTTGATTTCATGCCCAATGGTGCCTTTCATATGTCTTTTTGGTTGTTACCTTTTATTTCTTTTAAGAATGAGATTCTTAGTGTACTATTCAAACTGATCTAACTTGTTATGGAAAGATGGGATACGGACAACTTGCTATGAAAAGATGGAACACATATCCATCATACAACTTGCATGTACCTTCCTGTTCAGATTGCGCAGAATAGCATAGGCGTGGCATATCTTTGATTCACCTTTTTATTAAACCTTTAATATTTTGCATTTTTAAACCTTTAATTTTTTTGCAAAAAAAAAAAACTCTTGCCTAAATTAAAATGAGCAAAATCTTGTTCTAAGTTATTATGACTTGAGTTATGATAACTTGATAGTTTTGAAACTCTTTTTTTATTTTTAATAAATTAATAATCATACGAAACTTATTTTAAAAGTTGATTAAATTAGATGCGACATTTTTTAATCTTTAAATTGTTAAGACACAAGTTTTGTCATTTGGTGTTTTTAAAAACTCAATTTTAAAATCAAAAAAAAATTTAAAATATTCTTAAAAGGATTAACTAGATGAGACATCTTTTTACTCCTTGAGTTTTTCTTGAGATACGAGTTGTACAACTTAATAGTCCTAAAACTCGCATTCAAAAATGATTATTCAAATCAAACAAACACTTTTTTTCCATCAAAACAATTCCTTTTTTTATATATAAACAACAAAACAAATTTTCTTTAAAAACAATCAACGCATCTGTATTTTCTACCAAGAATTACGTAGCTTTGATTTCTCCATTACACCAGGAGATACGTAGGAGCAAGATCGCACTCTTGTCAAGCATAATAATAATAATAAAATTTTCTTTTTTTTCTCTATGTTTTAAATATACTTTTATGATTAACATTATACTTGCATTTTAAAAAAATGAGATATAAATTTATATAAGTTAACATTAATTTTGCACAATTAATTATAGGCAATCGTATTTTAACGAATGTCGTATGGTGCTAATACCTTCTCTATGCATAATCGACTCCCAAACTCAAAATTTGATTTCAAATACCACTTTTCTTTTTTAAAAGGTTTTCCAATATTTTCCCTATTTTTAAAATAAATTTTGATGGCGACTCTATCGAATTCGAGAAAACTCAAAATTTTTGGCCGTGACAGCTGACGACTCCACTGGTGACCCTTAGAGAGTCAAGTCTAACATAATTAATTGTACAAATTTTTTTTTACTTTTTTTCTATATTTGTTTGTTTTTTATTTTCTTTTACTTTATGTGTTTATTATTCCTTAATAAATATTAGTTGTCATTATAATATTATTGTAAAACTAGTAGATCATTTTATTCTATTTTATTTTACTTTATATTATTATTATTATTATTTTCGTTTTGTGTGTATATATATATATATATATATATATATGTTTTATTAGCATTATGAAATTATTGATTTATGCTTATTCCTCACCTTACACTTTTACTAAGACACACACTTATGAGTGAGACCCTATACCCGAGCCTGAGTAAAACTTAAGTTTAGTTAAGGGTTTAGTGGTAATCATTTTGGATGTACATCCCATTTGGTTATTGCAAATATCTCATCTAGAGTGTGAGTCCATTAGAAATACCTACATTTTGGATGTACTTCCTATTTGTAGTGATGTTTCGATATGAGTACCTAGCTCTAGAGACCAATGAATTTTAGGATCATAGAACCTGCTCAGGAAAGAGTTCACGAATTAAGAAGCTTATAGACTTTAAAATTTCTTCAATCTTGGATATAATGCATCTAAGTCATGTCCTAGCCTTCTTGGTTTTAAATGGCAGATTTGTTTTATTATTATTATTATTATTATTATTATTATTATTATTATTATTATTATTATTATTATTATTATTATTATTATTATTATTATTATTATTATTATTATTATTATTGTTATTTATTGTTTATGTTTTTCTCTACCATCTGACGTTAGTATACCTCTCAATTTTGCTTTGTTGCATCCATGCAAATAGCTTTCATCGTTAATGATAAAGTCAATTTTTTTTATAGTGCCATGCATTCCTTTCATGCATTAAAAATTATTTTCAACACCATACCATACAATATTCATAATCATTCATTTCTATGTAGGTCCATTAGAGAACCATTGAATTCAAAGCTAGGGTGTGGATATCTTTGATTAAAAATGGGATCCAACAATGAAAATGCAATCCCAATGCTAAGGAAAACTATGAATCTGAAAGCCAAAAAGCCTCAGGTTGACAGTTTAAAAGAACTTTGTAGCTTGTTGGAGCTTAATCACCGGTTAACATTTACTAAGAAATATGGAAAGATTCTTGATTTACTGGATGTGGACGTACAAATAGAGGCTATTACCGCTTTGACTCAATTCTACGACTCTCATTTGAGATGTTTCACCTTTCAAGATTTCCAACTTGCGCCTACTTTGGAAGAGTTTGGACCAATTTTAGGCTACTCCCTAGAAAAAGGGCAACCTTATCGTTACATGGGAAATTATCCATCCACAACCAAAGTAGCTGAGATACTAAGGGTTGAAGAGGAAATGTTGATTAGCCAAAAGAAGAAAAGGACTTCTGGTTTTCTAAGAAGTTTTTTTGAGGAAAGAGCACATCATTTAGCTAAAGCCCAAGATTGGAGTGCTTTTATGGAGGTGCTAGCTCTCACCATCTATGGGGTTGTTCTATTCCCGAGTGATGAAGAAATTATTGATTTAGCAACAATCGATGTCTTCCTAGCTTTGAAGAATAGAGGAGAAAATCCTACAACAGCCGTCCTCGCTGACGTGAACTATACACTTAATTATTGTCATGAGAAAAAAGGCAAGCAAATTTTGTGTTGTTTACCTGTTTTGTACGTCTGGTTGGTGAATCATATGTTTGATAATGGGTGCCAAAACAGTTTGATGGGCTCGGAGATTGGTAGACCTTAATGAAAAAACAATTTGATGGTATGCGAGATGGCGAGAGGTGAAACAAGTAATATACCAATGTGGAACATTCCCTAATGTGCCACTAATGGGGACTAGAGGTTGTGTGATTTATAACCCAGTATTGGTCTTGAGACAACTTGGGTATCCTATCATAGGAGAACCAATGCCAAAACTAATAACCCCTTTTATTCTTTATGACATGGGTCTAGAAAACATTGAAGAATTGAGGATAGTACGTCAATCTTGGAATACGATAATCAGAAAAGGGAAGGAACTAGGAAATAGAAGTTGTGGTGCACATGATTGCTATCGACAGTGGGTTAAGAATAGGGTCCAAGAGATTAAGCTACCTTTTTTGCGTACATCTGAGGCAGTTGATGAAACACCAATGCAACCCACTATCGTTATTGAAGAAATTGAGAAGTTGCAAGCATCAATTCTAGAAGCGGAAGAGGAAAAGAAGAATATGCAAGAAGAATTGATGGTAGTCTGTCGAGCATATGAGATTTCCCTGTTGGAAAATGAGCAAAATACAATTTCTCTTGAAAGATCAAATAAAAGGGCGAAGGTAGAGGAGGATTATAAGCTTAAGCTTCAATGCAATTTAAGGGCTTCAGACGAGTCTTTATGTTTGAGAAGACAAGAAATAGACCAAGCGCGAGAGGAGGTTGAAAAGTTGAGAAACTGGTTGAAAGATTCAGAAACCAGTGAGAGAAATGCAAAAATACAATTGGATGATTTGAAACAACCGTTGGAGAAAGTGGTAGTAGAATATAAGACAAGGATAGAAGAAGAAAAAATTGAAAAACAAGAAGTTGTTGCTATGTACCGAGATGCATGGTTGAAGCAACAAGAGGAAGCAAATATGTTAAGAAACCAAATGATGGAACAAGTGGAAGCATTAGAGATTCTTGGGCAAAAAGGGATAATGTAGATGGATCGTTGTGAAAAACTCACTTTCATACCCAACCAAGCCATCAAAAGGTTCTCCGTACTCCTAAGGAAAGCAGAAGCGAGCATAGTTCCATCTGCCACACCTGTTGAGATTATTACTTTCATTCAAAATTGTAATAGTTTGATAGAAACAATGAATAATTTAATTTGCCGTGAGCGATAGAAACAATGTATTTCAGATATAGGGAAAAATGTTGCACTTGTACCCTTTTTAATTATCAATGAACGAGCTTGTTTTGAGTATTCTTTACGTATGGGTTTGGTTTTGATGCATGATCCAAAAAGATGTTTGTGTCTAGGTTGCGGAATCAATGGTTCTCTAATACCCACATGCATGCAAATAAATCTTCATTTTTTTTAACTAGCATCATATGATCTTTCAGAAAAAATCAATAAAGTTGTTTCCCCGACACCCTTATCGGACCCGCGCAAACTCCAAGATCATGGATTATCTTGAACAAAACTAAGAAGTAATGAGAGCGGATGTTAGCCAATTGAAGGACAAGGTTGATAGAATCCTAGAGGCTATATAGGCTTTGACAAGGAAGGATAATACATATGGGAATCCTCCAACTACAAATGAAGAGCATCAGGCTACCCCTTCTCACCCACCAGGGTTTACCCCAACTACCCAACAGTTTCGTGCAACAGCCATGCAATTTCCTATGCATGGTCTCCCACCTGGTTATACTCCGCCCATAGTTATCAATCCCATGGACAACAACCCAAACCACTCAACTATCAACCCCCAAAACCTAAACCAGTCACAAATCCCATCTTCTCTGGGCTACATTCCCACCCCAAAACACTATACCCTTAAAAAATATTCCATTAAGCACACCCCAAGTACCACATTTTGATGCTAATGGAAATTGGCAACAGCCTCAATTTATCAGTGAAGATACACAATCGAAAGAAAAATTCCATGTTTTAGAAGAACGAATAAAAGCAATTGAAGGAATTAATGTCTATGGTCTCGAAGCTTTTATTATATGCTTGGTTCCCAATGTGGCGATCCCTTCAAAATTCAAGGTACCTGAGTTTGAAAAATACAAAGGTGCCACATGTCCTAAAATCCATCTGACCATGTATTGTAGAAAAATGGCTTCTCATGCTCATAATGATAAACTTCTCATCCATTGTTTTCAAGACAGTTTGAGTGGGGCATAATTAAATTGGTATATGCATCTCGAGCGAAATCGAATCCGTTCATGGAAAGATTTGGCTGACGCCTTCTTGAAACAATACAGGTATAACATTGACATAGCCCCTGACAGGATGCAATTGCAAAATTCGTCGAAGAAGGACAATGAAACATTCAAAGAATATGCACAATAGTGGAGAGAAGTGGCATCGCAAGTAAATCCTCCTTTATCTGAAAGAGAAATGATTGGTATGTTTATGGATACTCTCCAGTACCCCTTTTATGATAAGATGATTGAGAGTATGTCATCAAACTTTTCTAACATGGTCATGATAGGAGAAAGATTAGAAAGTGACATGAGAAGTGGTAAGATTTTATATGGAACGAGTGGTATGAAGAAACCCCAGATGCGATTTACAAAGAAGAAGAAAAGGGATGTTAATGCTGTAATGGCAAACCCAAGAGTCTCTTATTCTCCAACCATGAATTCTTATCAACCTCCAAATTTTCAGCCCCCGATACCCCGAATTTCCTACATTCCTTATCCATATGTGGCTGCGACCTCACAAGCTCCATACCCCCAATATCACCCTTCAAGGCCACCTTATTATCAACCACCCCTAGTCCAACCACCACCTGCCACATTTTCCCAACAAAACCAATGGAACCAAAATTCAATCGTGAATCACTACAAACCACCAGTTAATCGAGAAAAAAAGATAACCCGTTTTGACCAAATTCCCATCACATACAACCAATTGTTGCCTCACCTACTCCAGAATTTAGTGGTAGTCCTAAGACCAATGAAACCTTTGGAACCACCATTCCCAAAATGGTACAACCCAAATGCCAAATGTGAATACCATGTAGGAGCCGTAGGGCATTCCATTGAAGATTGCTAAGCCCTAAAATCTAAAGTGCAAGAACTAATTAATGCAAAATGGCTTACCTTCAAGGAAGACGGTCCCAACGTAGCGACTAATCCCTTGACGGGCCACGGGGATACCTTTGTCAATGTCATTGAAGATCAGATAGACCAATGTGCAAAAGATGATCATGTGTTGACCATAGAGCCATGCGTGGAAAATAATATATCTTTCCCAAAACCATTGAAAATCCTCTATAGAAAAGAGAATCTTAAGCCAACTCCTAGCAGATCGAATGCAATAATTGTCAAAGCACCAACCCGTTTTCCTTTCGGAAATACCAAGGTGGTACCATGGAATTAAGAAGTCACATCCCACTTGGCCAATCATCAATCAAGTGATAGCTGTGAACCTAAAGGAACTGATGTCACTAACATTTCTAGGATTAATGGGGTGACTCAGAGTGGTCGAGTATACTTTCCTGAACAACTTACGAAAAAGGAAGGTCATGGAGAAAAAGGGAAAGAAGCTACGTATCATGCCAGAAAAGGACAAGAGACTAGGAAAAAAACGGTGCCAGAAGAAGAAGCTAACGAATTTTTGAAATTTATCAAGCAAAGTGAATATAAGGTGGTGGATCAGCTAAACCAAACCCCTTCCAAGATATATGTTCTCTGCCTGTTATTGAACTTTAAAGCACATAGAAGGGCACTGATGAAAGTTTTAAACGAGGCCCATGTTACTTATGATATCACTGTCGACTAGTTTGATGGAGTTGTCGGTAACATCACCGCTAGTAGTTGTCTAAGTTTTAGCAATGGCGAATTACCTGCTGAAGGGATAGAGCATAATAAAGCACTACACATCTTTGTGAAGTGTCATGATCATATTCTTGCACGAGTGCTAGTGGATAATGGTTTTTTACTGAATGTCATGCCGAAATCAACACTCTCGAAACTATTTGTTGATGGAGCCTGCATGAAGCCCAGTGCTATGGTGGTGAAAGCATTTGATGGATCAAGGAGACAACTTATTGGTGAGATTGACCTGCTGATTCAAATCAGAGCCCGTAACTTTGGAATAACCTTCCAAGTGATGGATATTAAACCGGCGTATAGTTGTCTTTTAGGGAGACCGTGGATTCATGCTGCTGGAGCAGAAACATCCACTCTCCATCAATAGCTAAAGTTTATAGTGAACAATAAGCTAGTAATAATATCTGACGAAGAAGATATGATAGTGAGTCATCTATCTTCAATGGGCTACATCGAAGACACGGAAGAAGCCATAGAGCATTCCTTCCAAGCTCTAGAAATTTCTAATGCCGTCTTCACGGGTGAAGGGCCTCGCTTAAGGGAACCAAAATTTTCTATCACATCATTGAAGTCTACCAAGTCCATTTTGGAAGGAGGAGCTTTTGTTAAATTGGGGAAGTTGATATAAATTACAAAAAACAACGATAGGTACGAGTTGGGATATGTACCTACCAAAGTTGATAAAGAAAAGGTTGTGAAAGAAAAAAGAGAACGCAAGATGGTTCATTTAGAAAACCGGGTACCAAATTCACAAAAGATTCATATTTGCGACCTTCGCCCTTTCAAAGCGTCGGAATAATATATGCTGACCAAGTGGCTGTTGTAGAAGAGGATCATGTTGATGACGATACCCTCAAATTAGTGTACCCTTGTCCTCCAAACACCAGTCTCAACAATTAGTGTACCCTTGTCCTCGATCAGAGTCTTATTGGAAACAAAACTAGAAGAGGTAGAATGGGTTCAATCACGATTTGACCAATTGAATCTCATAAAAGAAAAAAGAATGATAGCTTTGTGTCATGGTCAACTATATAAAGATAGACTTAAAAAAGCCTATGAGAAAAAAGTTCGTCCTTGAGAGTTTCAATAAGGAGACTTAGTGTTAAAGAAAATATTGCCCATAAAAAAAGATTCTCGTGGAAAATGGACGCTGAACTACAAGGGACTATATGTTGTGAAAAAAGCTTTCTCTGGGGGAGATCTAATACTCGCAGAAATGGACGGAGAGGAATTTCCACTTCTAGTAAATTCAGATGCAATCAAAAAATATAATGCTTAAAAAAATGATTGAAAAAAAAATGGGCTTGCTAGGTTGAAAAACTTAAAAGGAGACCTAGGCAAAAATTAGAGCATCTCGATGGATTGAAAACTTGGAAGAGCGGTCCATGCAAAAATTAGGGATTTAAAAATATAAATAAATAAATAAATAAATCAAGCGGTTCAAATTGGGGGCAGTTATTATTCTTGGAAGCTGATCAACAGGAGTCCTAAATTACAAGAATGACTACCGTTTGTTATCTCATAAACACATTCATCCTTACATTGTAACCCTTAGCTCAATTGTATTGTTCTCAATGTAATGAATGTACATTTTCCAATCTTGTCATTCGATGCTATACATTACCCTCTTTCTAAGCTAATTCAGTCTCATGGTTGTTTGTTCTAGCATTTTAAAAAATTGTTATTTTATGATAATAAATTTTGGAATTTGAAGTATGTGTAAATATATAAAATATTTTAATTATTTTGATACTTGGAAAATATATACACAGGAACTCGATAGATTTTCATCATATATGGGTGCATATAAGAAAAAAGGAGGGTAACATTTTTAAACAGTGGACTTTATTTCACCTCAAAAAAAGGGGTCACACGAGGTATACTAGAATCATCATGCAAAAACGGTTGTTATCTTCATCCATCTATTGAATCTTGTGGGCGTATAAGATCATATAAGGATCAGAGAACTAAAAAAATGACGAACAAGAATTTATCTATTTTGCATAACACATGATCCATGCATTTTACATTCATATTTTTGACATAACACACATAAATGTATACATCTTACTTTCAAACTTTACCTATACTCAACAACCATTGCATAATACATAACACACATAAATCATACATTTTACATTCATACTGTAATTATGCTCAACAACTTTGTGTTGTAAATTGCTCATCATCTGTGTTTTGACGTTTGTGTTACAAATATCGCGTACATATTTTTCCTCTTTCTTAAGATTGTAAACTAGACTCATATTTTGATTATGGTCTAGAACTTCATTTTCATTTTTGTCGATCTACGAATCGGTAACCAATCCGAAGACGATCAAATTTTCATTCTCTTTGATCTACGCATCGGTAACCAATCCGAAGACGATCATTTATATTCTTATCGACCTACGCATTGGTAACCAATCTGAAAATGATCATTTATATTTTTGTCGATCTACGCATCGGTAACCAATCCGAATACTATTTGTTTTGTTTAAATTTTACATTACATATCAAATCATTTTCTGCTTTCGAATTACTATTTTTGCATTAAACATGCATTACACCCGCTTGTGCATTAGAAATTAATTTACTTTCACAGTTTATTTAGACCAAATTTAAGTCCTTATATTTAGTTATCTTTTATCATAGTAAAATGTAATTAAATAGGAGCAACTGTAGTACCTCAATTTTGTCCGACTAATTAAAAATAACTCTAAAAATTAGTAATATTTTACAATTGTTATAAAATCTAAAAAAATCATCATTTATAAATCTGACTCAATTTTGAATGTATAATTTACATAGGTGTTCCCATTTAGCACCAAAAAAAAATAATATAAACAAAAAAAAAAGTAAAAAAGAGTTGTCTCCACGTTTCCCTATTTCCACTATGTTCATTACTTTATCTTTGTTTATATGCCTCCTACAAACTGGTTTTTCTGCTTCATTTTTAGCTTAATAAGGTCATTACTTGTGTTACCTGCACACTCAATAAAAAAGGGATAAACCACTTTTTCCCTAATCATGTGACCTTGCATCTGACTCTTCTTAATATC
Source organism: Cicer chorassanicum (assembly GCA_037974735.1). Classification (NCBI taxonomy): domain Eukaryota; kingdom Viridiplantae; phylum Streptophyta; class Magnoliopsida; order Fabales; family Fabaceae; genus Cicer; species Cicer chorassanicum. Next base: position 35,169,769 of record JBBPBP010009777.1, on the reverse strand, counting down.
TATTACAAAACAATACAAAATTCAAAACTTAATTTTATCTAATGAACAGACAGATTCACCATTTCCCCCTATAAAATGAGACCAAAAATTCAATAAGAGGGGAACGCTTTTTTTTTTTAAAGAAAAATCGGATACTATCTCTTTTAAACAAACACCAAAAGAAGGAAGAAGAAGAGAAACACACAGAAAGAGTTAAGGTATGTATATATATATATATATATATATATATATATATATATATATATATATATATATATATATATATATATATATATATATATATATATATATATATATATTTTCTCTTTTCTTTTATAAGATGAGTTATGAATGAGAAGAATAGAAAAGATGAGACTAAGAACTCAAACCTTCGACGTCACCGGAAAACTGACCACCATTACACCTTCGCTGCCTTTTTTTCGCCGCTATTCACAAACATGCGTCTCTCACGTTTGTCTTTATTCTCTATCTCTTTCTAATATAGTGTTTCTTTTTGTTGTTTATTTGATGAAGTTTTTGATTTCATGCTCAATGGTGCCGTTTATATGTCTTTTTGGTTGTTACCTTTTATTTTTTTTTAAGAATTACATTCTTAGTGAACTATTCAAACTGATCTAAGTTGTTATGGAAAGATGGGATACGGACAACTTGCTATGGAAAGATGGAACACATATCCATCATACAACTTGCATGTACCTTCCTATTCAGATTGCGTAGAATAGGATAGGCGTGGCATAGCTTTGATTCACCATTTTATTAAACCTTTAATTTTTTGCATTTTTAAACCTGTAATTTTTTTTGCAAAAAGAAAATCTTGCCTAATTAAAATGAGAAAAATCTTGTTCTAAGTTATTATGACTTGAGTTATGATAACTTGATAGGTTTGAAACTCTTTTTTTATTTTTTATTTTTAATAAATCAATATTCATACGAAAGTTTTTTCGCTGGGTGTTTTTAAAAACTCAATTTTAAAGTCAAAAAAATTTATAATATTCTTAAAAGGATTAACTAGATGACACATTTTTTTATTCCTTGAGTGTTTCTTGAGACACGAGTTGTACAACTTGATAGTCCTAAAACTTGCATTCTAAAATAATTATTCAAATCAAACAAACTCTTTTTTTCTTCATCAAAACAATTCCGTTTTTTTTTTGTATATCAACAACAAAACAAATTTTCTTTAAAAACAATCAACACATTCGTATTTTCTACCAGGAACAACGTAGCATTGATTTCTCAATTGCATCGGGAGATATGTAGGAGCAAGATCGCACTCTTGTCAAACATAATAATAATAATAATAATTTTTTTTCTCTCTATGTGTTTAAATATACTTTTATGATTAAATTGTTTTCCATTAAAAAATTATACTCGTATTTAAAAAAATGGAAATATGAATTTATATAAGTTAACATTAATTTTGTACAATTAATTATAGGTAACCGTATTTTAACGGATGTTGTAGGGTGCTAATACATTCCCTATGCATAATCGACTCTCGAATTCAAAATTTGGTTTCAAAGACCACTTTTCTTTTTTAAAGGGTTTCCCAATATTTTCCCTATTTTTAAAATAAATTTTGGTGGCGACTCCATTGAATTCAAGAAACACTCGAAATTTTCGGCCGCAACATAAAAGATTTCTCTTTATTTACAACAACTCGTTTTTTAATTTTTGTAGGAATGATGAATTTCTTGTTTTGATTTTTCTCTATTCACATGATTGACATATTTTGGGTTTTAGATTTTTCAAAGATGGAGAGAAAGAGGAAGATGGTGAAGAGAAAGAAGATGAAGATTGAACTTAAGAGAAAACTGATAATTTAAAGGACCATAAGTGCTTTCAAAACTTAAAAGACCAATCTTGAAATTGTTTACTTTTATAATTTGTCACGTTAGTACCGTTTTTCACATATCAGCGTTGTAGCAACCACACGACGTTTTGTTTAACGGAATTACTAAAAAAATACATTTCTAATGTGAGACAATTATACAAAGACTAACATGTTTTTTCCCCTTTAATATGTTTTTTTAGAATGAGTGAAGGTGGAGAATTACATATATGAATAGCATAGAACAAATTTGTTTCACAAAACTAGATTAGCCATGTGTATAAATACCATTATTCAAAGTTATTCCAAGTGTTCAATTTTTTAATAAATTTTTGTATTAGATCTTATCCCAATTCATACGTTTTCACTGTTTATTAAAAAAATTGCTAAAAAGATATATTAATAAATTAATATACTCATAATTGTCCAAATTTATTGTCACCATTTTTGTGTTAGTTCTTATTTCTAGAATAAACTTTTCAACTCTACTTTTTTTCTTCCAACTAGTCTAGGAATAGATATGTTAATACTAAAAATAACTAACAAAAAGTAAGCGAAGAACGTAATAGAGGGGAAATAAAAAGAAAAATGGTATCACAGCAGAGAATTGATAA
>JBBPBP010009777.1:35123189-35166980 GCA_037974735.1 Cicer chorassanicum | reverse complement strand
TATATATATATATATATATATATATATAATTGGTGTCTTCTAAAAGTGTATAATGATTTATATAAAAATACAGTACAATACATGTAAATGTAGCATGTAGTATTATGCTATTAATTGTAAATTAGGGATTTCATGTTCATGTAATACACCATTAATAAATTCGTAGACAATAAAAAATGTTATTATTGCATTAAAAATTGACATTTATTCATTTGTTATTTACTATAAACGTTATCTATTTGATATCTGCGGAAATTTTATTGAATCAATAATTTTTTTTGTCCCTACAAATATTTGTATGGCAAACTTGTTTAAATTAGAGTCGTTAGAATAAATTCAAATAAACGCATTTATTAGCAAACAATTGAAAGAAGAGAATCGATGTTAAGGTGACAAGTGGTAGAAGGTAGAGACAATGAAATAAGTTTCTTGTAATCGTAGTATAGATATAGGTATAGATATCACAGAATCTTAATTTTAAAGAAATAACTAAATAACATTTATAACTTAATAAATATTAAAACAAACAATAACTGAATATAACATATAAAACCCATAGATTACCAAATCTTAATTCCATGAATGAAATTAGGAGACGTCAAAGCGCAAATCAATCCCATGCCATAAGTTTCCAAGCCGGTCAAAATGTGATATGAATCTATGATATACTCCATTAATATTCCAATACACCAAAAGAAAGTAACATGGATGTGATGTGATTGACTCCAAAGTCATTGAATTCAAATTCAATTCGCAAGGTGAATTTCATGTACCTTAAATACCAAAAATCAAGACATGGTTTATGTCCCAAAATAACTCAAAATCGTAAATCAGCATTTCATGGCCAATCAAATACAATTTATAAAGTGAATGAAAAGATACAAATCTAATTAGAATACTACTAATAGAAAAGAGAATCATATCTACCTAAATAATGTTAGAACCGTAATATATAATATCAAGTCAGATTTAATGTTTCCATAGAAAAAAAAGAGACAAATTTAATGTAGTAATTGCCTAAATCTTTTTGGGTCTTGTTGGATTGGACCGACCTAGAGGGTTAATTCATCTTAATGTTAGCGCGCATATATATATATGACCACCGATCTTGCAACCAGTACAAAATAAATTAAGTTGATAAAGTGAGTGAATTATTGATTGATAATATAATTTAAAGTTAAATAAATTTTTGGTTTTATGAAAATGCTAAATTTTGTTTTTTGTCTTTGTAAAATGTTTTTTCAAACAATGGTTCCCGAATGTTTTCTATCAACAATTTTGGTCTCTACTTTTGAGTTAATTCATGTGCATTATTAGAATTTTTGAATGATTTTTTGCAGACATATTTATAATATTATACAAAAATTTAGAATTTTTTAACAAAAATAAATTAAATATAAATTTTTAAACCCTAAAATATTAAAAAAAAAATTCATATTTAATTTATCACGAGGTAAATAATTATAAATTTTTGTGTGAGAAATTATTATAATGTTCTAAATACGTAAAAAAAACATTTAAGAATTCAAGCATTACACATAAATTGATTTAAATATCGAGACTAAAATTATTGAGGGAGTATTTGATGGACTATTGTTTGAAGAAAAAATTTAGATAGATTTAAAATGAAATATATGACATATTTATAGGAACCAAAAACTTATTTAACCATATAATTTATTACCAGAATTGATATACATATGCGACTATTTATTTTATTATCAATGATTGATATTATGCATTTTATTATCTAAAGTGATTTAATCGCTTTGGAAGAATCAAGTCTACAAGGATAATTATCAATTATGACCTTTGAATCATAACGAGGAAAACATCCAATCCATATTTCATTTGTTACTTACTCCTATAACATCATAATAAGTTGTTTATCTTGATTATTTCCTTTTCATCCTATAAGAACTAATAAAAATGGGATCCTATTTCATCGAGGGGGATTCCAAACATCTCTTCAAGTGATGAATTTAAATTGATTGAGCATTGAATTTTAGCTTGAAGTTCTTTATTTGCTTTAATCAACTTTAAATTGTCAGCTTTAAATTTATCGCATTTCCCATTCATGTTGATAGTTTTGATTGATAGTGTCTTGAACCCATGATACAGTCTCTCCCAACCAACTAGAATTTGAATAGTACTAGTAGTTCATTAAGTTGGTAGTCTAGCAATTTTTCTAGAGTCAACCTTATTTATGGCTAAAATTATTTAGACTTTGGGTATGATAATCACACTATGGAATATTGTAGTGTTCGCTTCAAAAAATATATAATTTATATTTGGTTTCAAAATATTATGTGAAAAGAGAAAAAAAAAAAAATGTACTATAATAAAGAGGTCATGAGTTCAATTACCTCTCTAACAAAAATTAATAATTAATTATTTAATATTGATCATTTAAAAAAAAAACTGTTATTTAAAAATAGTTTTAAACTGACATAAAATAGCAACAATATATTTCATCAAATCAACTCACTTCACCCATCTTTAAAATTATGATATGGAAAATAAATAATTTCGATGAAATATTGGTGTAATAACTAATTTATATCGAATATTAGTGTATAATTAATTTATATAGTGTTAGTCTCCTTATTTTTATTGATACACAAAATCGGTTCTCCTATTTTAAAATATGACAATTTTGGTATCTCATTTTAATTTTTTAACTAAAAGCGACATAAAAATAAAGTGTTATATGATACGACGATGTAAAATAATTAACGTCCTTAAAATCACAATAAAAACTCTCTAAAAACTTAACTTTCAACTTCAGAAATTTTTATTTTTTCATAATTTAATTAATGACATATAAATATTTAATGCACATACATAATTTAAACTCATGAAATCGTATGTCACGTCATTTAAAATTTACCAAATCGTTATATTTTAATTTAAAAATTTGATAGAAGAATTAAAACTATCAAATTTTAAAATAAAAAATCAATTTATAAGTCAATAAAAATAAAATAACTAAAATTACAATTAAAAAAAATAAAACAAAGAAAAAAAACACCTTGTCCGCGTTTCAAATTATCAAAAACTATAGGTCAAAAAAAGTAACTATCAAAAACAAACACACGCGCGCTCTAGAGCGTCATCCTATGAAAATGTATCAACTCGGGTACGTTACAAACCAACTAACTCTATAAATCTGACGCAAATTGTCAATTGCCACATCACAACTCAAACCGTCCATCTTTTTCTCTCTGCGATCTCCTTCCTTATTCTAGAACTTTCCTCTTTCTTTTCCCCTTTTTTCTCGGAACTTTTCCGATCTCACCAATTCGAGATTCTGTTTTCGATTCTGAAATCCGAAACCACTGTGAGAAGAGTGGTTGAATATTTCTGTGCAGAAATTCAGCTGTATGAACTGGTTCGGGAAGCTAGATTTATCGTCAAAATTGAATTTCAATCACTTTGTTACTTGTTTGTTGCTTTTTTCCATCCATTTTTCACCGCAATCGCTCTGTTCATCATCAATTGCCGCGAACTGTTGTTGTTAACTGATTGTAGCTGTAATTGAATCGTAATCCAGAATCTTATTTGCAATATGGAGTCAGGAAATAAGAGTAGCCCCAAATTAACCAGAGGTTTGATTTTGATAATATACACATTATTTTATTATTAATTACTTTATTATTGATTAGTTTCGTTTTTTTTACTAAATTGATTAATTTCGTTTTTTTGTCGGTACATGGAGTTTTATTTGTTACTAATATATAAATACATACTAATAGTAATACTTGTGTTGTAACAGTTATATGAAATGAAATAGAGACCTTTTTTAGAAATGTTATTTGCAGATCCACTTGTAACATTTAAATTCCAATTTTGATCTTAATTGAATATATCAAGATTATAGCTCATTGACTATCAACTTGTATGATTTTCTGTGTTCTATATATAGAAGATTTGATCATTTGAAACTTTGATTAATTACAATTGAATGTGTGGTTAATGGAAATAATTACTATGGTTAATGAGAATTAATATGAATACTTTTCTTATTTTATTCATTATTATTATTATTATTATTATTATTATTATTATTATTATTATTATCTGAGATTAATTTTTATTTATAATCGTGTTTTTTGAAGTAGACATTATTAAGAATGTTTTTAATAATTTAACAATTTTGATCGTTTGACCGTAAAAAGAAAATCTTTATTTGTATATTAATATTAATTAAAACTTTATTCAAATAACATTATCTTTTGATTCTATTGTTAAATGTTTTTATTTATAAAAAAATATCTAGTGTCCAAGTCAATAACTTGGGTGACACGTGCATGCTTTGGTTGCTTAGAATTAATGGTCGGCACGAATTGTGCATCACATTTAGACATGGGTTTCAACGTTTCGGAAAAGAAGCTACTGAAACTATATTTTCTACATTTTTGTCTATATAATAAGTGTAAAAAAAACATTGTCTATTAATTGAAATTCATTTGGGTTTCACAAATTTAGGTGGGACCAATATCTAACATGGTAGTAAATTTGCATAAGTCGTGTAAAAAAACTTGCATAAATTTAGGTATTATTGGTGTATGAGAGTTAAACTCATATATCAATAATAATTTATCTTTAAACATGTAACAGGAATGTGAAAAATTAATAAACGTTTAAATTATTTTATAGTGAACGTGTAAATTCTAATATTTTTTAATTTATGTAAATCTAATGGAATGACGTCTCCCTTTTCGAACTTAGGATAGGAATAATGATGAAAAGCTTGCTCTTAGTCAAAAAGTGTATTCAAATTATAGTATTTTATTTTCAATAGTAATAGGTTTTGTAAAATCATGGTTGGAAGTTTGAACAAAGTTAGTCTAATGATTTGGCAAAAAAGTGGAGATAAAGATGATGTCTTTTATCCATCTCTTAATCAATCTCTTTTGTTGTCTGTCAACGGTAATCTAATGACCACTCTGAATGGTTTCGATTGGACATTTCTCCAATAACTTTATGCTTATTATGCTGTCTGAGAAATTAGAGTGTATGATTTGAAAATGAGATTGATTAATCATTGGGTATTTTCCTATAGCTCTTTGCTATGGCAATGTTAGCAGTGAGCAGGAGAGGTCACCGTCTGTTATTGTCATTGGTGGGGGCATGGCTGGGATTGCTGCTGCACGTGCACTTCAAGATGCTTCCTTTCAGGTATTTGAGCTGAATATTTTCATTTATGAATTCAAACAATCCTTGTTGAACTAGTATGTATACAAAACAATGATTTATATTGCCTGTGGCTGCTTACATAGTTTACATGACTGCAATTATCCGTTAATTTTATTGGCTGAATGATTTTTTTACTCATATCAAGTATCAACAAATTGAGGTCTTCCATGAAAAAAATTTAATTATATTCGTAAAATGATGAAAACTTAGTTCACGTTCCTAAATGTTGCTTTTCTGCTTCATCCCCCCTCCACCCTTTTTAGGAAACTGAAAGTAATTGGTTATGTTTGCTCCAGTATTGTAATTAATGAAATGGCTATATAGTATTTTTAAAAATAATTTATGTACAAGATTGTCTTACTGAGTCGCTTATTTAAAAACTGGACATACATATTTTTGTAGTGCATGGTTAATATGATCTCTGCTGTTTTTCCCTTTATTTTCTTGAGGTATCTGACAGTAGTTATTTGTGTTTGCCCGATTGCCTCAATATTGGAGTCATGAAGTGGCAATATAATTGAAGAAAAACATTTATGCAATGCATTGTGTTGTCTCTTATTTGAAACTTGGTGCTTTGTTTTTAAACTTTTGTTCAGGTTGTTCTCTTAGAGTCTAGAGAAAGACTTGGTGGCCGAATTCACACTGATTACTCGTTTGGCTTTCCTGTTGACAAGGGAGCATCATGGTAAAGATTATTCTCTTTATGTTCTGATTATTTGAATGTTGATGAGACTGAAAGTTTTTCAATTTGTTTTGTTATTAAAAGGCACACTTATTCTCTGTTTCAGGTTGCATGGAGTTTCCAAGGAGAATCCACTTGCTTCAGTGATTGGGAGGCTGGGGCTACCCCTTTACCGTACTAGTGGGGATAACTCCGTGCTCTATGACCATGACTTGGAAAGGTAGGTACATAGATTTTGGTGCTATACTAGTTTGATGGTTCTGCTTCAGTTGCATAGTAGATAATCATTTCAATTGTTTTTAGCAGCCAAACATTTCATTTTTCCTAGCTGTTATGCATGGTATAAGTTATTATATGCTAGTTCTTTTTGTAATTTAAATTCATTAACCTTTTGTAGCTATGCACTTTTTGATATGGATGGGACTCAAGTTCCCCAAGAATTGGTAACAAAAGTTGGTCAAGTATTTGAGAACATTTTACTGGAGGTAAGTTATTTTCTGATTCACTTATTCTTCAAGTCATTTGGTTTACTGCAATTGATTGTTAGGTTTTGGGATGGCGACATTGGTGAGACTTCTCTACCTTAGATGGATCCATTTGAACTCCATTTCTATTTTGATAAAAAAAAAGTATTCTGGTTACCTACTGAAATGCATTTTCACAGTGAAAGCAATTTTTCCAAATCATCACATCTAATGTTTGATTCTGCATATTGTATTGTTAGTAGTCTTAGTCAATACAACTTCCTAGGCATTGATTGTAATTATTGCAGCATCGTTATAAATAGGAAGGTGTGTGATTTCATTAGAGACACAAGAAATACAGAAATTACTCATATTTTACATGGTGTCAGAGCAGGTTCTGATTCTGTGACCTGTCTGTGCTTCACTACCGCTGTCGGCGGTGGCAAATGCCACTGGCAGCACCACCTTTTTTCAATCTTTCAATTTTTTTGTCTTCATACAGTCATCTGTCACCGTCAACTCCGGCCGCTTTTCCAGCAACCAGCCACAACGCTACATCAGTCACTGTGCGTTTTTCCAGTGACTTTTTTTCTTTCTTTCAAACACAGTTGTGCTTTACACCAGCTGTCACTGTTTTGTTCTTTTTTTTACTCTGTTACAGCTGTGCCAACACCAGCTACCCCTTTTCTAGTGCGCATCCAAAACCAACAAACATCGTCGCGCAATCCTCCAGCAAGCACGACGGTGCTTTTCCCGTCGCCAACCGACACCGCACACGTTGTCACGCGCCTCCACCAATGCCGCGCCTGATAGCGCATGCACCTGTCTCCGGCCACCTTCTGCGGGTCTTTTCATGATCTGGTGATGTACCTGTCTCCGGCCACATTCTGTAGGTCTTTTCATGATTTGCTGATTTTCAGCAACTCCCCCTTCCGCATTGTATCTGTTGCGGTGAGAACTTAGTTTCATGGACAAGGGACCATTTGCTCAGACAATCATTCTATTCCCACATATGAATCAAATTAGTGGCGCCTTTTATCCCCAACGACGAACAACCGGTGGTGACTCTATTCCCTCATACGAATCATATTAGTGGCGCATTTTATTCCCACATATGATCGATCCAGTGGTGACTCTTTCACACATGAATCATTAATGGTATCTTCTCTTCTTAAACTAGTCCAACAGTTGTCAACCTTAGTTTTTTTTTTTTTTTTTGTGATAAAATGTTTTCATGTAACAAGCTTAAAGCATAGTACGATTTAGCTTGAGGGGGAGTGTTAAAATTCAATGTATGTTTTAATTATTCCTTGATTGTGCAACATCCTAGGCTTATTGTTAGTAGTCCTAGTCAATACAACTTCCTAGACATTGATTGTAATTATTGCAGCATCGTTATAAATAGGAAGGTGTGTGATTTCATTAGAAACACAAGAATACATAAATTACTCATATTTTACATTGTCATTGTCTTAACCCTCTTAATTATTGTCTTGGGCTCAATGCAGACTAATAAAGTAAGAAATGAATTCAGTGAAGATATGTCCATACAGCGTGGTCTTTCAATTGTTTTTGAAAGGAAGCCAGAATTAAGGTTAGTATTGGCATTGATTTAATTTACTTGACACCGTGTTTGTTTTTGTTTTAAGCTGTAGTAACATAATATGATTTCCATTCTTGAATGCAGGCTGGAGGGGCTTGCCCATAAGGTACTTCAGTGGTATTTGTGTAGAATGGAGGGCTGGTTTGCTGCTGATTCTGATACAATTTCACTGAATGGATGGGACCAGGTAATTTGAAGATGTTAATCTTATATTAGCTGTTAAGTTCCCCCCTGTGCCACCTTCTCAACCTTAATTTTCACACTAAATGATGTATTCTCTTTGGTGTTAACATACAGGTAGGGCCTGTCATGAAAGAGATAATTTGTAAAGTTGTCTCATAGCCAGGTGCATGAGTCTTCAACATGCAGCCTTTCTATGACCGATAATAATGTAAATGTGTTTCCTGATCTACGTATGATTAAAGTATAGAGAGACCAGTTCTGGAGATAAAAATGGGCCTTTGTGTTATTATGCATGTAAAAATCCCGGATAAATGAATAAGTCTATCATGTGTAAATTTCATCATGTAGAGCCAAACAAATCCAGCTGGGAGGGGGGTGTATAGGAATCCTGTTATGACAGGCCATCTTGTTGCATGAGTGTCAAGTGCTGAACTCAGCTTTATGGCTGTAGGATTTTCTGTTCAATGAAAATGGTTCTGCTCCTTGCATAGGCCTATCATAAAGAACATCAGAAGAGACTGCATATTAAACTAAATTGACATAGTTTGACCCTTTTTTATTAATAAGAGAAGGGGGAAATTATTATTGATTAAAGTGGCCTTGATGGCCATTTTACAACTATCCCCAAGGGGAATTGAATTCCGTTTCTTGAAGTTACAATGTCAAATTCTTAACACTGAGCTGAAACCTTATGAACAAGAACGGTAGTTTGACCTAGATTTTTTTACGTCAAACTAAATTGATATATTTTGACCGTAATTACAGCATATATAGCAAGAAATTTCTTAATTAACACAAACATTTTTCTTTTGAATGTATCTTGCTTTCATATCTTATACCTCTTTGAATATATTCTGACAGGAAATACTTCTCCCTGGTGGTCATGGTCTTATGGTCAGGGGCTACTTGCCTGTTATACATACCCTAGCCAAGGGTCTTGATATTCGCCTGGGGCACAGGTAGATACTAGCTTGAATTGTTGTTTTGATGAAATTTTATGTCCTGTTATGTTGCTTAATTACATTTACTGGCATTAAAAATGCTCCCTTTCAGGGTCACGAAAGTTGTTCGGAGATATAACGGAGTAAAAGTGACAGTGGAAAATGGGAAATCATTTACTGCTGATGCTGCTGTTATTGCTGTCCCTCTTGGTGTCCTTAAATCAAAGAGGATATTGTTTGAACCAAAGCTCCCAGACTGGAAGGAAGCTGCCATTGCTGAACTTGGGGTAGGACTTGAGAACAAAATAATTCTACACTTCGAGAATGTATTTTGGCCTAATGTGGAGTTCTTGGGGGTAGTTGCAGACACATCTTATGGATGTAGCTACTTCCTCAATCTTCACAAGGCTGCACGTCATCCTGTCCTTGTTTACATGCCTTCTGGGCGGCTTGCCAAAGACATTGAAAAATTGTCTGATGAAGCAACTGCTAACTTTGCTTTTGAACAGCTCAAGAAGATCCTTCCCGATGCTTCTTCACCGGTAACCATAATATTTTTACTTATTTCAATTTTTAATTGCGCTAGAAAAATTAATGCCTCGATACTCAATTCATTGTATTGGACCAAACATAAGGTTATACAAGTCCTTGCTTTAGGCCTTCAGATCACTCCACTCAGTCCTCTACATACCCACAAATTTTATGGCATCACACTCATTTCAATATTGCAAAAATTGCAGATATGAAGTTCTTTTCTATGATTTGTTCAATCTAAAGACCTCACTTAGCCTCACATTGCTTTTAGTTGACCCTTCATGGTGTATGCTACATAGTCCTTAACATAGTTTATTTATGTCTGTATTTTAATGCAGATTCAGTATCTTGTGTCTCGGTGGGGCTCAGATATAGATTCGCTGGGTTCATATAGCTATGATCAAGTTGGGAAACCGCACGAATTGTATGAGATGCTACGGGTCCCAGTAGATAACTTGTTTTTCGCAGGGGAAGCAACAAGTGTGAACTATCCAGGGTCTGTCCATGGTGCATTCTCCACTGGAATGATGGCAGCTGAAGATTGCAGGATGCGTGTGCTTGAGCGATATGGAGAGCTTGATTTGTTTCAGCCAGTGATGGGAGAGATGGCTTCCTTTACCATCCCACTTCAGATATCTCGTATGTAATCACCATCTTTGGTCACCACTCCTATAATGGATAGAATCCCATGCTTATTCTAAATTCGGATTTGCTGTCACTTCTGTTCCATTGTAGATCTACCAATAGCAACTATTTAGGCATTAGTCGCCGAAGTAAATGTCTCTTATCCAGTCATATTGTGTTTTATGTCAGTAGTTAATTCTGTGAAGTACTGGTAATATATGAATATATTTAGCAGAGGCTAGGCACCTCTGTAGTTTGGATAAGCTTCTCTGGAAATGGCAGAGATGTGCATCTTGGTTGAAGATGCCTATGTACATACACCTATAATGAATTCATAATAAATATATGCCTATGTACATCATCCTATATTTCATAATAGAGATGCCTCGGACACTTCTCTTGTCTTTTTTTTTTCTTTTTTTTTTTTTTTTCTTGTTTATTGAGCCTAACATCGAAACTCATAACACTAAGTGCAGACAAGTGGAATATTGCAGGTTTGAATCGGTGCCACAGCATATCATATGTTCCCGCAGTATTTACCATATGAGCTGCACTTATGGGACACATTTCTCTAGTCTTTTAATCTACATTTTCAATCTCGCCTAAAATTATTGTTAGGATTGGCCACTTTATTTATTGACTCACATATGTCAATACCTATTTCTAAAAATATTTAGATGTAGTAGACCAGTTTATTTAAAAAAATAGTAAATTATATACTATTTTTATTTGATTCCAATATCTTCAAAGTTATATTTGTATACTTGCTTAATAGTTTAAGCCTGTTAACTTATTTATAGTTAAGCATGCTGGTTTATTTACAATATAAAAACTTTCCCACATACGAGAGTTACAGCTCTTCGAGCTACTACACAACAATTACTCAAGGACATCTTTTAGAAAGGTTGGAAATCATGTTAATGGCAATCAAAAAATGCAAAACAAAAATGAAAAACATTAAATAGTTGAAAAAGTAATTGAAAATTTCTTTCTAAATTCTCTTATCCCTGATTCTCTAAGTAAGTCCATGATAAATCTCTCTACAAGACCGGGTAAAATTGCAATTGTGGAGTAGGGATGTGGTTATAGATGTAGAAGATGAGATTCGTTTGCTTTTGCTGGAATCAGAGGAAGGAATTGAACACATATTGGGTTGTCTGAAACTTAGTGAGAAAATTGTGTATCTGAAGGATGCTTTTTCTATCCGTCGTGTGTTTCATTTAAATGTTTATTTGTACGATTTAGCATTTATTCTTTACAGTTTCACTACAAAAATAGATCTTAAAATATGTTTCTAATTCGTGTAAAATTGTCAAAAAGTTAGATATGAATTTCAATTAAAATTAATACCAGGGAAATTAAACTTTCAAGTTTAAAACATATATGAAGTTTGTATATCGTATGAATCATATGTCAAGCAATAGTTTATCCTTAAGACATTCTTGTCACAGCGAACTCATGGAAACATAGACTTTCCATAGCTATAAAGTAAATGTGAAAATTGTTCAGTTTGAACCAAAAGATTGTAATGAAATTAAGAAAAAAATTGTTACATGATTTGAAGATTACTTTTATAAGTTTAACTTTTATGAATAGAGTGAAAATTATTTCACACAACCATTTTATACAACATATTTTACACAATCATCTAAAATATGTTATCACCTTATTTAATGAATCTAAAAATACATGACTTACACTTTAAACGATGTGGCAAAACAACATGAAAAATGTGTATAAAGTATTCCTTAAACACAGCAAAGCAGCATCTCTACAAGCCTGAAGTAAAAAATTCATACTCACTAGCAATCAAGTGATCTAGGGTGTCATTTTCTGCAGATCTTTTAATGCTAACAACATCTTTTTCAACTTACAATTGCAATACAAATTGATTTCAAACCTTTACCTGTGGCAAGCAATTATAGAATTATTAGAGATGCTGTCTGTACAAGAACTGCATGCATCATCCCCCACCAGATGTCCTATAAAAGTCACAAATGCATTCCATTATACTCTTTGATGAGCTGCTCATAATTCATTACTAACTCTGACACTGCAAATAACAAAACAACCCGTTAACATGTTTGTGTTAAACTTGTTTAAATAAATGCTCTTTTGTTCTACCACTATTCTGTCTGCATCACTGCCTATCATAAATTGCATGTCCCAGTTCAAGTAATTCATGCTGAAAGTACTAAAGCATGGAAATTATTGTTAGACCATGATGATGACTGATTGACTATAGAAAGAAAGGTTATTCTAGCATGTAAATAGTAACATGCCAAGTAGAAATAGTGTCCAGTGAGATTGTGGGATTGGAAAGCAACCTAGATATAAGTACTCGTCCTTGATTGTACCATTTCTCCAAACTACGTACATTACAAAAGCATTTTCAGCATGGCAGAGAATTAATGACGTAACTCAAGACATACACTCCTTAAATTGTTATTTGTGTTTTGTGTGCTTGATTGTGTCTGCAAGAGAGTGAAAACTATGAGGACAATTTGGTTTAGATTTGGACTGCTTGCGGTCAAATGATTTCTCGAGCTTAAAGTCTTTTTTTTTTTTTGCAACAACTATTGTTAGTATATTTTTTAGGATGGAGATTGAACTCGCGACCTCCTTATCACTTCACTCTCTAAGTGCCCCATACCAGCCACCAAACAACCTTATATTCCTTCTCGAGCTTCAAATCTGAGTCGTCCAATCTTAGATTAGTCGGTCGCAATCTACATGACTATGTAGATTCCTGACAGCACAATCATGGCCCCTTTTGATTTATACCACAACATTACAGAAGAAGCAACTATGAGCTTGAAATAAGGCCAAACTCCTTTGAAGGACCCAACTTTTCCACCCCACATTTCTTAAAACCACACGATTCCGAAAGAATTTTTCAGATAAAAACATATGTTTTTTCTGTCCAAAAGTATACTTTCAGGCGACAGTTTATTTTTAATGAGTACTTCTGAAGTGATTTTAGGTGAGAGAAAGTTGGGCCCAACAAAAAGCCATCATGAGTAGCGAGAGTACGGGCAACACCAACAAGTCCATATTCTAAAACATAGATAACTTGCCAGTAGAGAATCACATGTAGAAGTAATTCTCATACTGAAAAATGCCAAAGGATTCACTATATTATGTGTGCTTTTGGAGGTTCTGTGTGCTTGGAGGAACCTCTGGATTGAGCAGGCTATTGCAATTACATAGAGTTGAAGAACAAAACTTGACCTTGTTCTCCAATGCTCTTTTAGTGCCTTATGGTAGATAGACCTATCAATTTCACAAACCCCCTATTTATTGGCCTAAGGATGGGGCTAAAAAACGTAATGACTAAAAAGGTTCGAGTATTTACCATGCACCCCCTCCTGTACCTCCCACCCCCATTTCAATGGAAAAGTCCAAAATGCCCCTTGGTTTATCTATAAAAACTCCTAAAAAATTTACCTTCCATTTTTTCACACATTTCATTCGAAAGTATTATATCTCCGAATCAGGATTTTTCCAATATTCGAACAATTTAAAGGAATCCCAAATTTTCAAAATACAAAAGGTCAAACACTAGCACCTTCGAAGATTTCTTTCAAACCCAAATTTTTGAAGCATAAAGTTTGAACCTTTCCATCAAGGGAAAACTTTCGAAATACAAAAGTAAGGTTCAGGAACTTGCACATTCGAAGATTTTATTCAATCCTCAAATTTTCGAAGCAAACATTTCGAACCTTACCAACAAGGCCAAACATTCGAAACTTTCATTCAATCTGAAAATTTCGAAATGAAAATTGA
Organism: Cicer chorassanicum; assembly: GCA_037974735.1. Taxonomy (NCBI): domain Eukaryota; kingdom Viridiplantae; phylum Streptophyta; class Magnoliopsida; order Fabales; family Fabaceae; genus Cicer; species Cicer chorassanicum. The sequence goes on along the minus strand of JBBPBP010009777.1, from coordinate 35,152,964 downwards.
AAAACCCTAAATCTGATTTTTCGAATGTTTGAGATTGCTGGAAAGGTTCGATGGTTTAGGCTTCGAAGGTTTGGGGTTGCTGCAAAGTTTCGAAACCCAGCTTCGAAAGTTTGGTAACAATATGAAAGTTCCGAAATGCATTTTTTTAGTAATAAATAGTAATAAAATTATAGTAATAAATTTCATACATAATTTCAAAAATAGTAATAAATTTAATTAATAATTAATTTAATTTATTTTTTCTAAATATATTTTTAATTATAACATACATCAGTAATTTTTAAGAAAAAATTGAAACTTTCGAATTTTTTGAAACTTTCGAAATTGAGTTACTTCGAATGTTTGAAATTTTTGAAAGATATGTGTCTTAGAAGTTTCAAATTCATCCAAACTTTCGAAACTTTCTGGAAAATTACACTTCTGAACTTTCACATTCATCCAAAGTTTCGAAAGTTTCAAATGTTCCTGAAAAATATCATTTCGAAGTTTTGGTATTTTTTAAAAGTTTCGAAATTGATAAATATTTCTGGATAATTACATTTCGAAAGTTTCAAATTTAACAAAAGTTTCGAAAATAACGTGGGTCTAGAGAACTCATAAAAACACAAAATTATGTGGGACTAGAGAACTCATAAGTCCAATTTTCAAAAATAAAAAACGACTCAATAGCTTTTTTTAAAAAAAAAACTTTTTTTAAAAAAAACTTTTTTATGGTATCTTCATCAAAATTTTAATAAAGCATAGAATATATGACATGAAAATAACTACTCCATACAAGTTTATGAGTTTTTACTTGACAATATAGTAGATTTTGGTGTTTTTTAGGGGAATGATGGTGGATCTAAATATCACTCGAAGGGGGGTTGAATAGGGATTTTGGCTTTTAAAAATGTTTTAAAGAGTTTTTGAACTGCTGTTCTCTCTGAGAGGATGCGAACTTGAGGACGGAAATTTAAACTTTTAATTAAGAACATAATAAATGCAAGAAGAGTATAAAGAGAGAGACACACAAATTTTATACTGGTTACACTCTTGTGAGATTTCACTAAAGATCAATTAGATCAACCTCTCACCGAGGATGATTACACTTTGTGTATTCCAGAAAGAATTCTGGAGGATCTCCTTGTTGGAGCAGAGGATGTGGTGGAGGATGGAGGTTTGGATGATTTAGGTGAAATGGAAGGGGAAGAGCTTGTATCAGAAGGTTCAAAAAGACTGGTTTCTGATGAAGGTTCCTGATTTAGAGTAGTGTTGAGTGATTCTCCTTCATGTTGATCAGACTCCGTGCTGGAGTAGTGATCTTTAATATCTTCAGAGGCTTGAGAGAGGATTTTTCGTTTTGCAGCAAACTTAGTTCGAGCCATAATTTTTTATAAAAGAATTTTTTTTTTAAATATTCTGGGTTGAGAGTTAGATGAAGTGAGAAGATGAACAATGAGGAGAGTGAGTGTTAAGTAAGGAGGATGTTGAAGGAAAATGAAAGGTGGAAGATAGTAACCGTTGGGGAGAGGAACGTTTGATGAAGTCATTGCCTAGGATGATGCACTGATGATTGATGAGATAGGAGGCGTGCAGGTAGGCGTGTGAGGCACGCGTGTTGGGAAACGGCAGTTTCAGCTGCTGTAGCATTTAATGCTCGTGTGGAACATGGGGACGGCGCCACATGGACGGCCCAATGGGAATGGAAGCGCGTGCACGCAATGTCTGATGTGATAAATGACAGATACACCAAAATGGACATTGTGTCATCTGGTTTCTTGCCATCCTCTAAACTTTAGACTCATTTTCAAAGATCAGATTTGATCTTTCAGTAGGATTTGACAAAAAAATAATTAAACAAACAAAATAAAAGAAATATAGCAATGGTACAATGGATAAAAAAAATTAATCAATTAACTTTAGAAAAATTAATGATGGAGAGTTTTTCCAATATATTTTTGAACCGATCCTCCTGGAGAGGTTTGGCAAAAATATCTGCCAACTGATTTTCAGTGTCAATGAAAATCAATTCTATATCCCCTTTTTGAACATGATCTCTTATAAAATGATGTTCAATTTCAATGTGCTTAGATCTAGAATGTTGAATTGGATTTTTTGAAAGATTTATAGCACTTGTATTATCGCAAAGGATGGGAATTTTTGCGTACCTTAGAGAGTAATCCTCTAGTTGATTCTTTATCCATAGCAATTGTGAACAACATTGTGCAATTGATACATATTCAGCCTTTGTAGTTGATAGAGCAATGGTACATTGTTTTTTGCATGACCAACTTATTAGAGATTTACCAAGAAATTGGTAAGCTCCACTTGTCCTCTTCCTTTCAACTTTGTCTCCCGCATAGTCAACATCACAATAAGCTATGAGGTCAAGATTTGAACATTTCTCATAGCAGATTCCCAGATTGATTGTGCTAACAAGATATCTCAAAATCCTCTTTACTGCAGTAAGATGAGATTCTTTGGGAGAGGATTGAAACCTTGCACAAAGACCTACATCAAAGACTATGTCCGATCTACTTGTTGTTAAGTATAATAAGGATCCAATCATCCCTCTATACTCTTTCTCAGAAATATGGATCTCAAACTCACTTTGCATAAGATTGGAGAAATCTTCACACATCTTTTCATTGTGGATCCAAAAATTATGTCATCCACATATATTTGGACAATTAACAAATCTTCTTTAAATGATTTCTTGAAAAGAGTGGTGTCAATCTGTCCTCTTACGAATCTGTTTCCTTTAAGAAAAGAGCTCAACCTCTCGTACCAAGCTCGAGGAGCTTGCTTTAATTCATAAAGAGCTTTTGAGAGTTTATAAACATGATTGGGCTTCTTTTCATCCACAAATCCAGATGGTTGTTTAACATATACCTCCTCATTTAGAAAACCATTTAAAAAAACACTTTCGACATCCATTTGGTATAGTTTGATACCTTTATGGGTGGCATATGCTAGGAGGATTCGTATAGCTTCAAGTCTAGCAACCGGTGCGAATGTTTCATCATAATCAATTCCTTCCTGTTGGTTGTAGCCTTGAGCAACTAGCCTTGCTTTATTTCTTATTACCTCTCCATCCTCATTCAGTTTGTTTCTGAATATCCATTTTGTTCCAATGATGGATTTTTCAAGTGGAAGAGGTACAAGGTTCCACACCTTGTTTCTTTCAAACTGTGAGAGTTCCTCCATCATGGCTTCAACCCATGATTTGTCACGAATTGCTTGATCAATAGTATTGGGTTCAATTTGTGATATCATGGCCATGTTAGTTGCATTTCCTCTTAGAGATTGTCTGGTCCTTACACCATCAGCTGTGTTCCCAATAATCAGATCTGGAGGATGATACGTAACTGTCTTCCATCCTCTAGGAGGTTGCTGAGAGGTTGGATCAGATTCATCCTCTTCGTTTGGACTGGGTACGTTGGAGGATGAAGGTTCATCTTCCTTAGATTTATCAATTTTTTCTAAACACAAGTCATCAAACTCATCAAAAATAACATGCATGGATTCATCCACAGTTTGAGTCCTAAGATTATATATTCTATAACCTTTTGACGAAGTGGAGTATCCCAAAAACAAACCTTTGTCAGATTTTGAATCAAACTTTCCCAAATTTTCTTTATTATTTAGGATGTAACAATAACATCCAAATATATGAAAATATGAGATGTTTGGTTTTCTTCCTTTCCATAGCTCATATGGAGTTTTGTTTAAAATCTTTCTAATGGATACACGAAAATATTTTTCAATGTTGGCTTCTTGCAAAGTTCTATTTTTCCTCTCAACAACTCCATTTTGTTGAGGGGTTCTTGGGCAAGAAAAATTATGAGAAATACCATTTTCATCAAAAAGATTTTTGAATGATTCATTTTCAAATTCACCTCCATGGTCACTTCTCACGAAGATGATTTTTGATCCCTTTTCATTTTGGATCTTTTTACAAAAATAATGAAAAGCCTCAAAGGCATCATTTTTATGTTTTAAAAATAAGACCCAAGTAAAACGTGAAAAGACATCAACAATTACAAATCCGTATCTTTTTCCATTAAGACTTGGAGTTTTAATAGGACCAAAGAGGTCAGTATGAAGTAGCTCAAGAGGATGATTTGTGGAAACAACATTTTTAGAATGAAAGCTACTTTTAACTTGTTTTCCTTTGGCACAAGCTTCACATATTTTGTCTTTTTCAAAATCAATTTTTGGAAGACCTTTAACTAATTCTAATATAGATAATTTAGAAATAGTGTTTAAACTTGTATGACCAGCTCATTTATGCCATATCCATTTATCCTTTTTAATGGATACAAAACAAGATTCAGTAGGCAACTCATCCAGATATAGCTCATATAAATTCTTTTTTCTAAATCCGGAAAAGAAAACTCTACCCGAGAATGAGTGTTTAACCTCACATAGATTGGGCTTAAAAATAACTTCAAATCCAATATCACAAAGTTGACTAATACTAAGCAAGTTATGTTTTAAACCATCCACATATTAAACATTTTCAATTTTGGCATAATTTTTATTACCAATGATACCGGTAGCTTTTATTTGAGCTTTATCATTGTTTCCGTATGTGACTGATCCTCCATCCTTTATTTCCAAGGAAATAAAGCAATTCCTATCCCCTGTCATGTGCCTTGAGCAGCCATTGTCCAAGAACCAGGGCTTTCTTTTGTTGATCAGAGGATGTACCTGTGTTTGAGTTTAGTAGTGACTTAAGTTCCCGTATAGAATTGGGTCCTTGTTGGTTAGTTCTTCCTCTTGTGAGGAATTTTCTTTTATGATAACAAATGTAATCGTGATGCCCATGTTTACCACAGAATGAACATCCTTTCTTAATGTTGTCCGCCCTTTTCTTGGCATAACATCTTTTGTAAGTATGTCCAAGTTTTTTGCAAAAGGTGCATCTTGGCATATCCTCTTGTTTCTTTGGAATGAAAAAATTTTCATAGAGTTTTTGTTTTTGAGAACTTTTAAATCCAATACCAGCATTGTCAAAGATTCCAGATTGTGATCCCATAATCTTTTGAAAAGTATCAGTGGATTTAACAAAGTTGGTAAGATCATTTTTGAGTTCTTCAACCTCTATTTTCAAAATTTCCTTTTCTGCATCCTCTTCTGGAGGATGAGTTTTGACATTTCTTTTGTTTACAATAGATAGTTGTTCAGACAACTTCTCATGAGATAACTACAAGTCTAGAATGGTTTGTTCATATTTTTTATTCTTGGCTTGAAGTTCCTCATTTAGCTTCTTTATTTCATAAAGTTGGTTTTTAAGAAAGCCACATTTATGAGACAAAGTGTTTGAGTCATTTAAAAGATTGTCAAATTCTATTTCTAATTGTTTACAATTAGGACAAAGTTCAGATATGATTACCTTTTCAGTTTTTGATTTAGTCATGAAACAGAGGTTAGCCTCTTCTTCCTTTTCTTGCTTGGAGGATAAGTCCTCACTATCATCCCACATGATCATCCTAGATTTGTTTTTGTAGGGAAATCTTCTTGAGTTCTTTTTGTTTAGAGGACACTCAGTTTTGTAGTGACCCAGCTTGTTGCATCCAAAACAAGTAATCTGACTTTTGTCAGTTTTTTCTTTTTGAGGAGATCTTTTGTCCTATCCTCTACGATTTATCATCCTCTGGATTCTTCTGGAAATTAGAGCGTGTTCATCCTCTTCCTCAAATAGAGGATACTCTGGGCTTTCCTTCCTTGTAGCTTCTTCAGTTCTCTTGGAGGATGAGCTTTCTGTTTGACTTGATTTTAGAGCAATCATTTTTCCCTTTTTGCTTGGTTTGTCAACCAACAACAATGGTTCATGAGCTCTTAAAGTTCCAACCAGGTCCTCTAGTTTCATGTTGGCCAAGTCTCTTGCTTCTGTAATGGCAGTCACCGTTGGTCTCTATTCTTTTGGTAAACTCCTTAAGATTTTTCTTATCCTCTCTTGAACAGAGTATACCTTTCCAAGAGATCTCAAACTGTTTAGTATGATTGTCAGCCTTGAGAACATTTCATCAATCGTTTCTTCCTCCTTCATTTCAAATAATTTGAATTCTCTTAGTCCCATGTCAATCCTTGCTTCTTTTACGTGGCTTGATCCTTCATGATGAATCTTTAGAGTGTCCCAAAGTTCCTTGGCGTTTTTGCATTCTTCAACTCTACATATTTTTCCCTAATCAAAGCACACGTTAGAAATAAATGAGCTTTAGAGTTTAAGAGTACCTTAGCATGTTCATCAGCTGTCCACTGTGCTTGACGTTTCTCGTTGGAGGTTGCATCTACGTTGTTGGTTCTGATGACATGATCCCCATTTTCAAACAACAGACCACATGTTGTTATCTTGTGATATGAGAAACAATTTCATCTTACCTTTCCAGTGGTAGTAATCTGTACCATCAAAGTAGGGAGGTCTGCTGGAGCATCCTCCTTCAGGAACATACTTAGCTTTTGAAATTTTTTGTTTGATCTTTTTCTCTTACACGGTTAAATGTAATATTTCTAGAGAACCTTGCTCTGATGCCAATTGATGGAGCTAAATATCACTAGAAGGGTGTTGAATAGGGATTTTGGCTTTTAAAAATGTTTTAAAGAGTTTTTGAACTGTTGACCTTTGACAGGATCCAAACTTGAGGACGAAAATTTAAACTTTTAATTAAGAACATAATAAATGCAAGAAGAGTATAAAGAGAGACACACACAACTTTTATACTGGTTCACCCAAAGATGGCTACGTCCAGTCCTCACACTTTTGTGAAATTTCACTAAAGATCAATCAGATTAACCTCTCATCGAGGATGATTACACTTTGTGTATTCTCAAGCTTCACCAAGCTTACAATCTTGTTCCTTACAAGTTTCAAATATTTTCAAGTACAACTTACCTGAAAATTACAGAGTGATGTGAGTATGATTTCTTTCTCTTTACTTAAACACTTTCTACAAAGATATTTCAATGATCTAGTGTATGAATGTAGAAAGTATAAAGAGAGGATGAATATTGCTTATGATAAACTTAAGATTCTTGATCTTTTTCTGCAATATTGTTGTGTGTTTAATGAAGAAGAGCCTGCTGCCATTTTTAGAGTCCTTGTATAGCTCTTCCATGTGTTAAACACATTATGATCGTTTGGAGGTTTCATCAAAGAGTCCAATGGTCTTTGAGCTGAATTTACAAAACTGTCATCCAGCTGTCTTGAACAGTTACAGTCCATCCTCAGCCTTGAGGTTCAAACCTCCTAGGTACTTGGTCCTTTGTAGTCCTTTGTACTTTTTCTTTCTCCAAGACATGAAGTCTAGTTCTTTGACCATGTGAGCTACAGGTGTCTGAATGTTGTAATACTAGGTTGAATTCAACTTTTGGAGAATGATGTGACAAATTGTTCAACCTTTTACCTAGTACTGGCCGTCCTTTACCTAGTATTGCTTATCCTCGTACTAGTCCAAATATGCTTTCTGAAATATTTAGATAATGTGCTTTATGTGGTCATTCTTGGTTATAGTTTTGACATCTTAACCTGATTAAAAATCATGGTTACTTTACTGGATGTATATTATGCTTTTACGAGGCCATCCTCTCATAGGTTTAACCCATTCTCAAGTTTACAAACATGATGGTATTGAATCAGTTTTTCTTCCTTTTAGTCTTTATGATGAATAACCTGTTTTCTGCTATAAATCCACTCAAGAGCACAGATTAGTCATTAATCACAATCATAATCTCTTAAGTAATTTTGTTATCAATAAAATCATTTGAGAGAGATTTTGTCTCAACAAATGATACAAACACAATCTACAAAACTACATAAAAATTGAATGACTACAAAGCAATGGACAACAAACAGTTTCAAATATAAACACAAACCAATGAAGTTCATCACAATTTGATACTTAAGATGCTAATAGTAAGTATTATAAAAAGTAATCATGCAAATGTTTGTTACAAAGAGCAAGATCCATTAGGCTCTGTAGACACAACTAGCAAGAAGCAACAAGTAAAACCAATTGAAACATAGCAATGTCTTGCCATCCAGAAGTCTCATGAGCAAGAATAGTAGTATTAGATTCATCCTCCTCACAGATAGAAGTATTGCATCCATTCTCATCTTGAAAACCAAACCAATAGAAACAATTAGATAATCAATCATGAGATAATTATACAAGATAAAAAAAATTAAAATACTAAATATTACCATTCGGATTTTCAAAAAATCCATGTAACCAGTTTCGAGTACAAATCAACATTTGGATGTGATGAGGAAGAGCGGAAATTCTGTATTTGGTGAGAACACGTCTACCAATACTAAAAGAAGATTCTAATGCCACTGTGGTGATAGGAATACTAAGCACATTTCGTGCCATTAAGGAGAGTATAAGATGAATTTTCAATAACATAAGAAATGAGGGGTTTGAATTGTGTTTTGGTTTGTTAAAACTATTTTTAAAATTTAATCGTGACTTGGTAATCAAAGCAATTTAGAAAATAAAAGCAAAGGGAAGAAGAAGAACATGCACAAATTTTTATACTGGCACCACCGACTTGACTAGCTACATCCAGTACCTTCACTTGAAGGATATCTTCCAGTAATTTGACCTAAATTACAAAACACTTAACCTCACCCAGTTAAGTCTACTCAACCTCCTGGTTGCAGTTGCAATACATTGAGGTTCAAAGAACTCACCAATCTCATGGTGTTCAAAGAAGTAAAGCATAGTAGCCTTGTTCACTTGTGAAGCTGAATATGTGGCTGTTGTTGAGACAAAATCTCTCTCAAATGATTTTAATGATAACAAAATTACTTAAGAGATTATGATTGTGATTAATGACTAATCTGTGCTATTTAGTGGATTTATAGTAGAAAACAGGTTATTAATCATAAAGTCTAAAAGGAAGAAAATATGACTCAAAACCATCATATTTGCAAGCTAGCAAATGGGTTGAATCTGTGAGAGGATGACCTCTTATAAGCACAATATTCATCCCGCAAAGTAATCGTGATTTTTAATCATATTGAGAAGTCAAGACACTAACCAAGAATGACCAAACAAAGCATATTATTCAAAGAGGTCAGAAGGCTTATTTGAACTAGTACGAGGATAGGCAGTACTAGGTAGAGGACTGCCAGTACTAGGTAAAAGGTTGGACAAATTGTCACATCATTCTCCCAAAGTTGAATTCAACCTAGTATTACAACATTTAGACGGTTGTAGCTCACATAGTCAAGGAAATAGCCTTTCATGTCTTGGAGAAAGAAAAAGTAAAAAGGACCAAGTACCTTGGAGGTTTGAACCTCAAGGTTGTGGATGGACTGTAACTGTCCAAGACAGTTGATTGGCAGTTTTATAATTTCATCTCAAAGACCATTGGACTCTTTGATGAAACCTCCCAACGGTCATAAAGTTTTTAACACATGGAAGAGCAACACAAGACCTCTATAAAAGGCAACAAGCTCTTCATCATTAAACACACAACAATACTACAGAAAAAGATCAAGAGTCTTAAGTTTATTATAAGCAATATTCATCATCTCTTTATACTTTCTACATTCATACACTAGATCTTTGAAATATCTTTTTAGAAAGTGTTTAAGTAAAGAGAAAGAAATCATACTCATCACTCTGTAATTTTCAAGTAAGTTGTACTTGAAAATATTTGAAACTTGTAAGGAACAAGGTTGCAAGCTTGGTGAAGCTTAAGAATACACAAGTGTAATCATCCTCTGCGAGAGATTGATCTAATTGATTGTTAGTGAAATCTCACAAGAGTGTGAGGACTGCACGTAGCCATCTTTGGGTGAACCATTATAAAAGTTGTGTGTCTCTCTCCTTATACTCTCCTTGCATTTATTTTGTTCTTATTTAAAGGTTTAAATTTCTGTCCTCAAGTTCGCATCCTCTCAGAGAGCACAACAAATCAAAAACTCTTTAAAACATTTTTAAACTCCAAAATCCATATTCAACCCCCCCCCCCTTTTAGTGGTATTTAGCTCCATCAATTGGCATCAGAGCAAGGTTCTCTAGAAATATTACATCTAACCGTGTCAGAGAAAAAGATCAAAAGAAAAAATGTCAAAAGCTAAGTATGTTCCTGAAGAAGGATCCTCCATCAGACCTCCCTATTTTGATGGTACAGATTACTACCACTGGAAAGGTAAGATGAGATTGTTTCTCATATCACAAGATAACAACATGTGGTCTGTTGTTGAATATGGGGATCATGTCATCAGAACCAACAACACAGATGCAACCTCCGATGAGAAACCTCAAGCACAGTGGACGGCTGATGAAAATGCTAAGGTACTCTTAAACTCTAAAGCTCATTTATTTCTAACGTGTGCTTTGAGCAGAGAAGAAGACGATAGAGTTGAAGAATGCAAAAACGCCAAGGAACTTTGAGACACTTTAAAGATTCATCACGAAGGATCAAGCCACGTAAAAGAAGCAAGGATTGACATGGGAGTAAGTGAATTCGAATTATTCGAAATGAATGAGGAAGAAACGATTGATGAAATGTTCTCAAGGCTGACAATCATACTAAACAGCTTGTGATCTCTTGGAAAGGTATACTCTGTTCAAGAAAGGATAAGAAATATCTTAAGGATTTTACCAAAAGATTGGAGACCAATGATGACTGCCATTACAGAAGCAAGAGACTCGGCCAACATGAACCATTGTTGCTGGCTGACAAACCAAGCAAAAAGGGAAAAATGATTGCTCTAAAATCAAGTCAAACGGAAAGTTCATCGTCCAAGAGGACTGAAGAAGCCACAAAGAAGGAAAGCCCAGAGTATCCTTTATCTGAGTAAGGGGATTAACTCGCTCTAATTTCTAGAAGAATCTAGAGGATGATAAATCGTAGAGGACAAGACAAAAGATCTCCTCAAAAAGAAAAAACTAATAAAAGTCATATTAACTTTTTTGGATGCAACAAACTGGGTCACTACAAAACTGGTATTGGATTTAAAAGTTCTCAAAAACAAAAACTCTATGAAATTTTTTTCTTTCCAAAGAAACAAAAGGATAGGCCAAGATGCACCTTTTGCAAAAAACTTGGACATGCTTTCAAAAGATGTTATGCCAAGAAAAAGGCAGACAACATAAAGAAAGGATGTTCATTTTGTGGTAAACATGGGCATCACGATTCTAATCGTTATCATAAAAGAAAATTCCTCACAAGAGGAAAAACAAACCAATAAGGACCCAATTCTATATGGGTACCTAAGTCACTATTAAACTCAAACACAGGTACATCCTCTTATCAACAAAAGAAAGCCATGATTCTTAAATAGTGGCTGCTCAAGGCTTATGACAGGGGATAGACATTGATTTATTTCATTGGAAATAAAGGATGGAGGATTGGTCACATTTGGAAACAATGAGAAAGCTCAAATGAAAGGTATCGGTATCATTGGTAAAATTAATTCTGCCAAAATTGAAAATGTACAATATGTAGATGGTTTAAAACATAACTTGCTCAGTATTAGTCAACTATGTGATAGTGGATTTGAAGTTATTTTTAAACCTAATTTATGCAAGGTTAAACACTCATCCTCGGGTAGAGTTTTCTTTTCTGGTTTTAGAAAAAAGAATTTATATGAGTTATATCTAGATGATTTGCCTACTGAATCTTGTTTTGTATCCATTGAAAAGGATAAATGGATATGGCACAAACGAGCTGGTCATACAAGTTTAAACACTATTTCTAAGTTGTCTAAATTAGAATTAGTTAAAGGTCTTCCAAAAATTGATTTTGAGAAAGACAAAGTATGTGAAGCTTATGCCAAAGGAAAACAAGTTAAAAGTAGCTTTCACTCTAAAAATATTGTTTCAACAAATCATCCTCTTGAGCTACTTAATATTGACCTTTTTGGACCTATCAAAACTCCAAGCCTTAGTGGAAAAAGATACGGATTTGTAATTGTTGATGACTTTTCACATTTTACATGGGTCTTATTTTTAAAACATAAAAATGATGCCTTTGAGGATTTACATTATTTTTGTAAAAAGATCCAAAATGAAAAGGGATCAAAAATTATCTCCGTAAGAAGTGACCATGGAGGTAAATTTGAAAATAAATCATTTAAAAATCTTTTTGATGAAAATGGTATTTCTCATAAATTTTCTTGCCCAAGAACTCCTCAACAAAATGGTGTTGTTGAAAGGAAAAATAGAACATTGCAAGAAATGGCTAGAACCATTTTAAATGAAGCCAACATTGAAAAATATTTTTGGGCCAAAGCTATCAACACGGCATGCTATGTTTCGAATCGTGTATCCATTAGAAAAATTTTAAACAAAACTCCTTATGAGCTATGGAAAGGCAGAAAACCAAACATCTCTTATTTTCATATATTTGGATGTTATTGCTACATTCTAAATAATAAAGAAAATTTGGGAAAGTTTGATTCAAAATCTGACAAAGGTATATTTTTGGGATACTCCACTTTGTCAAAAGGTTATAGAATATATAATTTTATGACTCAAATTGTGGAGGAATTCATGCATGTTATTTTTGATGAGTTTGATGACTAGTGTTTAGAAAAAATTGATAAATCTGAGGAAGATGAACCTTCATCCTCCAACGTACCCAGTCCAAACGAAGAGGATGAATCTGATCCAACCTCTCAACAACCTCCAAGAGGATGGAAGACAGTTACGTATCATCCTCTAGATTTGATTATTGGGAACACAGCTGATGGTGTAAGGACCAGACAATCTCTAAGAGGAAATGCAACTAACATGGCCATGATATCACAAGTTGAACCCAAAACGATTGATCAAGCAATTAATGACAAATCTTGGGTTGAAGCCATGATGGAGGAACTATCTCAATTTGAAAGAAACCAATTATGGGATCTTGTACCTCTTCCACTTGAAAAATCCATCATTGGAACTAAATGGATATTTAGAAATAAACTAAACGAGGATGGAGAAGTCATAAGAAACAAAGCAAGACTAGTGGCACAAGGCTACAACCAACAAGAGGGAATTGACTACGATGAAAAATTTGCTCTTGTTGCTAGACTTGAGGCCATCAGAATACTTCTGGCTTATGCCACTCATAAAGGTATCAAACTCTTCCAAATGGATGTTAAAAATGCCTTTTTGAATGGTTTCTTAAATGAGGAGGTTTATGTTCACCAACCTCCAGGCTTGGTGAACAAAAAGAAACCTAATCATGTATTCAAATTGTCTAAAGATCGTTATGGATTAAAGCAAGCTCATATGAGAGGTTAAGCTCATTTTTAAAAGACAATGGTTTCTCAAGAGGACAGATAGATATAACACTCTTCAAGAAAACTCTTGAAAAGGATTTATTAATTGTGCAAATTTATGTTGATGATATAATCTTTGGGTCTACAAATGAAAAGATGTGTGAAGATTTTGCTAACCTCATGCAAAGTGAATTCGAAATGAGCATGATGGGAGAATTAAAATTCTTTCTTGGTTTACAAATCAAGCAATTAAAAAACTGGCATCTTCATATCTCAAGAAAAATATACCAGAGATTTGCTAAAGAAATACAACATGAGTTCTGCCAAGAGTATGGGAACTCCTATGCACTCGTCCTCCATGCTACACAGAGATGATGAAGGAACTCCAATATCAGAAAAGGAGTACAGAGGAATGATTGGATCATTATTATACTTAACTGCAAGCCGACCTGACATAGTTTTTGTCGTAGGTCTATGTGCCAGATTCCAATCCTCACCAAAAGAATCACACCTCACAGCTGTAAAAAGAATTTTGAAATATCTTGTTGGTTCAACATATCTGGGTTTATGGTATAAAAATTGCCAAGACATTGACCTCACAGCTTACTGCAATGCTAACTATGCTGGAGACAAAGTGGAAAGAAAGAGTACAAGTGGAGCTTGTCAATTTCTTGGAAACTCTCTCATCAGTTGGTCTTGCAAGAAACAAAGCACCATTGCCATTTCAACTACGGAGGCTGAATATGTATCAGCTGCTCAATGCTGCTCTCAAATTCTATGGGTAAGAAATCAACTTGAAGATTATTCAATAAGGTACACAAAATTTCCCATCCTCTGTGACAATACTAGTGCCATTAATCTTTCAAAAAACCCCATACAACATTCTAGATCTAAGCATATAGAAATTAAACATCATTTCATACGAGATCATGTTCAAAAAGGAGATATATAATTGATTTTCATTGATACTGAAAATCAACTAGCAGATATTTTCACCAAACCTTTTTAGGAGGATAGGTTCAAAGGTATCTTGGAAAAACTCTCCATCATTAATTTTTCAAAAATTATTTGATTAAGTGTTTTATCCTTTGTACATTGTTGTATGTCTCTTTTTTTGTTGTTTGTTTAATTTTTTAAAACCTACTGAAAAATCAAATATGATCTCTAAAAAAAGTCTAAACGTTTAGAGGATGACAAGAAACCAGAGGACACAGAGTTCATTTTGGTGTATTTGCCATTTATCAAATCAGACATTGCGTGAACGTGCTCCCCTTCCCATTGGACGTCCATGTGGCGTTGTCCCCGTGTTCCACGCGAGCATTAAATGCTACAGTGGCTACAACTGCCGCTTCCCAACACGCCTGCCTCACACGCCTACCCTGCACGCCTCCTGTCTCATCAATCATCAGTGCATCCTCCTAGGAAATGACTTCATCAAACGTTCCTCTCCCCAACGGTTACTATCTTCCACCTTTCATCTTCCATCAGCATCCTCCTTACTTAACACTCACTCTCCTCATTGTTCATCATCTCACTTCATCTAACTCTCAACCCATAAATATTTTTAAAATCGTCTATAAAAAATTATGGCTCGAACTAAGTTTGCTGCCAAATAAAAAATCACCTCTCAAGTCTATGAAGATGTTGAAGATCACTACTCCAGTACGGATTCGGATCAATATAAGGAAGACAGCTCCAACACCACTCTAAATCGAGAATCCATATCTACTGCTGAACTATCAATCACTACCTCTTCCCCTTCCATTTCACCCAAATCATCCAAACCTTCATCCTCCACCACATCCTCTGCTCCAACAAGAAGATCCTCCAGAATTCTTTCTAGAGTTCTATCATCAAGGAAACCCGTCTCTCAAGACTCAACCATCCATCTGGTTGAATCAGACGATTCAGAACAAACACTATCCACTGAGCCAACACCTTTTTCACCCCCATCAAAACTCCTACCAAAGCCTCTACTTCAAAAAAATCCAAACCTACCTCCAAAAGATCACAATCCTCTCCCTCACAAAAATCTAGAAAAAACTCCCTTTTTGATTCTGCTGATCAGGAAACAAATTTACATATCCAAATGGCTAAACAAATATGTGGTCAACGGGAAAGTTATTGATCTGGCTGATTTAAAGGAAGGAGATTTTAATGTAGAAGATATATTTGACCAATTGGGCTGGACCTTTTTTCTTAGAATCAATGAGCCCCAATATCCACGATTGGTTAGGGCATTTTATGCTGCCTCCAACAGCTCCAAAGGGATTTCTGGATTCAGCATCGTCCTCAAAGGTGTCCTCATGGAAATAACTCCAACCTCCTTGTGTCAAATACTAGATATTCGTGATGAAGGTGCTTACTATTTTTCTGAAAACTAGTATTCTAAGTGACAGATCACTCGCACCTCTGTTTTAAACAACATCTTCATTTCACCATCTAAACCACATGTAGCTTCCAACCTCCTCCCATTATGTCGCATCCTACATAATATATGTGTGCACTCCATCATGCCCAGAGCAGGGATTTTTTAGAAGGTGACTGAGTTGGATGTCCTTCTCATCCTTCACTTGATAACTAGAATGCCTCTTCATCTTGGAAATATCATCTTCAATTTTATGTTAAATGTTGTTGTGCTAGGTCGGTCAGCACCATATGGTATGATCTTGACTAAGATCTTTAAATTTTTTAAGCTTCCATTGGATGATGAACCCTCTCTCCACTTCAACAATACATTCTTTATGAAGAATGTCAAGCAAATGTCTCTCCAACCATCTGCTCCTACAACACCTACTGCTTTTCCCTCCTCAAAGAAAAGGAAAACTCGAAGCTCATCCTCTGCTACTTCTCCACCAGACCAACCCTCAAATCAACCTCCATCCGAGGATGCTCCCACTCCAATCCTTTAGGAGCCTATTGTGGAATCCAAACCAACTCCATCTCCACCTCATAACCCCGTTGCTCCTTCAGCACCACAATCTCCTCCACTGCACTCTCCTTTTGCTCCATTTGACGAAGCTCCTCCTCATGAGGATGTACTTGAAGATGTTCTTCCTCCACTCATGGAGGACGGTGAAGAGTTATACTTTGACCTTAATCTAACTTATCATCATTTTTCACCTGAGTCAATGCCTGACATTCCCTCTCCTAATTTGCAAGACTCTGTTTTACCTCTACCAACTTCAACTCCTTCTACTTCTACTCCTTCTTCACAAATACCTGTTGCTGCCATTGAAGCACTATCTCAAGCTCTCCCTGAGGTTACAGGTTTATTCGATTCCCTAGATTCCTTTTTGGTTACTTCCAATGATAATTCGTCCAAAGAAAAAGATGGAAGCTCTCAGAACAAAAGCTCGAGTGTAAATAATCAACCAAAGGATTCCAACACCGGAACACGGACTGAAGACAGGAAACAGCGTACGCAGATGGGACTTTTGAAAACAATCAGAAAGGATCCAAAGAAGATCATGCGCACGATGACACAGTTTGGCCTCATTTTTGAATGGGTCACCAAACACTTGGTCAATACCATCGCTCCTGGAGATCATCCTCCTGAGCTCCCTGCTGCTGATTCTCCCTCATCCTCCTCTGATGAACCATCCTCCCCAGAGTAGCTTTATGACTCTTATTTTTTGCTGCTGCCAAATTCAGGGGGAGAAATATTATGATGTTTTGCTGTTTGTTAGTATGATGTTTTGCTGTTTGTTAAGTTGATGTTTTGATATTAATGTTTAGCTGTTTGATATGCCTATGTTTGAAAAAATGACTATGTTAAAGTTTATGCCATTTTAATATTATTAACTTTATCTAGGAATATCATTATGGTCTTTCTTTACTCCATATTTTTGGCATACATTCAAGGGGAGTAATGCTTGTTAAATTTTTTTAAAAAAAGATTACTCACTTGATTCAGGGGGAGCATAAACATTTAATCTCATCATGTTTTCATATTTAAAATCATAATCTAAAGAATTTTGTCATCATCAAAAAGGGGGAGATTGTTGAGACAAAATCTCTCTCAAATGATTTTAATGATAACAAAATTGCTTATGAGATTATGATTGTGATTAATGACTAATCTGTGATCTTAAGTGGATTTATAGTAGAAAACAAGTTATTAATCAAAAAGTCTAAAAGGAAGAAAATATGACTCAAAACCATCATATTTGCAAGCTAGAGGATGGGTTGAATCTGTGAGAGGATGGCCTCTTATAAGCACAATATTCATACAACAAAGTAATCGTGATTTTTAATCATATTGAGAAGTCAAGACACTAACCAAGAATGACCAAATAAAGTATATTATCCAAAGAGGTCAGAAAGCTTATTTGAACTAGTACGAGGATAGGCAGTACTAGGTAGAGGACGGCCAGTACTAGGTAAAAGGTTGGACAAATTGTCACATCATTCTCCAAAAGTTGAATTCAGCCTAGTATTACAACATTCAGACGGTTGTAGCTCACATAGTCAAAGAAATAGCCTTTCATGTCTTGGAGAAAGAAAAAGTAAAAAGGACCAAGTACCTAGGAGGTTTGAACCTCAAGGATGAGGATGGACTATAACTGTCCAAGACAGCTGGATGACAGTTTTGTAATTTCAGCTCAAAGACCATTGGACTCTTTGATGAAACATCCCAACGGTCATAAAGTGTTTAACACATGGAAGAGCAACACAAGACCTCTATAAAAGGCAGCAAGCTCTTCATCATTAAACACATAACAATATTGCAGAAAAAGAACAAGAATCTTAAGTTTATCATAAGCAATATTCATCCTCTCTTTATACTTTCTACATTCATACACTAGATCTTTGAAATATCTTTTTAGAAAGTGTTTAAGTAAAGAGAAAGAAATCATACTCATCACTCTGTAATTTTCAAGTTGTACTTGAAAATATTTGAAACCTGTAAGGAACAAGGTTGTAAGCTTGATGAAGCTTAAGAATACATAAGTGTAATCATCCTCTGTGAGAGGTTGATCTGATTGGTTGTTAGTGAAATCTCACAAGAGTGTGAGGATTGGACGTAGCCATTTTTGGGTGAACTAGTATAAAAGTTGTGTGTCTCTCTGTCTTTATACTCTCCTTGCATTTATTATGTTCTTATTTAAAGGTTTAAATTTCTGTCCTCAAGCTCGAATCCTCTCAGAAAGGACATCAATTCAAAAACTCTTTAAAACATTTTTAAACGCCAAAATCCCTATTCAACCCCCCTTATAGTGATATTTAGCTCCATCAGCTGCATCAATGGGAGCTTGCCAAGCATTGTGGCTGACTGAATTGTTGACAGAATTGGGATTAAAAAATGTTGAAGCACTGAAGTTGAAGATAGACAACAAATCAACAATAGATCTAGCAAGACATCCAAGTGTCCATGGAAGAAGCAAACACATAGAAACAAGGTTCCATTTTGTTAGAAATCAAGTGATAAAAGGGAAAATAAAGCTGGAACATTGTAATACTAATGATCAAAAGGCTAACATCCTAACAAAAGGCTTGAAAAGATTGAAATTCCAAGAGATGAGGAACAAACTTGGATTAACATCAATTGAAGCACTTTGAATTAGAGGGCATGTTAAATGTAATTCATATTGACCTTAGAGTTAGTTAAGAAAGTTAGGATATAGTTAAAATTCAGTTAAGTTTGTTATAGTAGTTAGTGTGCAAATTGTTTTGATATAAATATCTAATACCAAGAACATTCTTGGAGTGTAACTAATCAATCTTCGCTTACTAGAACGTTATTATTTTACTCTCTTCTTCTCAATTTCAATTCCTATTATTCCTAAGACCTGTTCCAACAAATCACAATGCTGCAATGCTAACCTATGTTGTATTTACTCACTTTGTTTTTAATATAAATTACAAATATAAACAAAAATCAAATATATAAAATTAAAAATATACTTAATATAAATATTAAATTAAAAAGTATATACTAATATTCATCTTTCAAAATCCTCCCAAATTCAACTACTCAACATACCCTAAAAAGATGTTAAAAAAACATTTTTTTTTTCAATAATCACTCTAACATTTATTTTCTTATCATATAAAATTTACGTATGTTCACCATATATGAGATACATTTACGTTTTACTCGTAAGAAAGTAAACATACAAAATAGAATCTCCATCCTATAATAGAAACAAGAAAAGAAAGAAAAAAAACTAAAAGAGATTCTTTTCTCTCTCTTTAAACTAAAGAACCACCGCTTTATTTCTATCATTAAATAAAAGCAACCCTTAAATAAATGCTTCACATCAAATCGCAACGGCCACTACACACTCTAGATAGATCTATCTATTAACTCCATTTCCAAAACAAAACAAAAGATGCTTCTTCTGTCGTCAAATTCCATCACCTCAACTTTTCTTCTCTTTATTTTCTTCTTCAATTCCTCTTCTGTCTTCTCTACGTACACGGAAACATGCTCCGGCATAGTTCCATTTCGACATCGCGGCGACACGATTTCCATAACCGATTTCGGCGGCATCGGCGACGGTAAAACGCTGAACACGAAGGCGTTTAGAGAAGCAATTTACCGAATTTGGCACTTAAAGAGACGCGGTGGAACGCTACTTTATGTGCCTCCTGGTGTTTACTTAACGGAAAGCTTCAATGTGACTAGTCATATGACTCTTTATCTTGCTGCTGGTGCTGTTATCAAAGCCACACAGGTACATACAATAAAAAAAACAGAGTGAGAGCGATGGTATTATAAATTTTTTAATTAATAATTTTTTTTAATTTGTTCACGTATATATTATTATAATATCTATTAAAATTAATTAAATTAACAAAAAAACAGAATGTATATCGTATTATAAATTTTTTAATTAATATTTTTTTTAGTTAATATTTTTTTAATTTATTTATGTATACATTATTATAATATCTATTAAAATTGATTAAATTAAAAATTTATAACGTTCTAATAATTTAATAGAATAATTTAATTTTGATAGTATTTTAATTTTTCAATATAGCAAGTCTAATTTTTTTCTAATGAAATGTAATATTATTTTTTAGAGAAGCGTCAGGGTAAACAAGTAAAAGGTAATTTTTTTATGGATGGTAAACATATACTTCATCTACTCTTTAATATAAACATAAAAAATAATTCATGATTATTAATAACATGAATGATCTCATTTAATCTAGATTTCATTTTTCATGATCTCATTTTATCTAGATTTCATTTTTCTTTTATTTTGATATTTTTTAATTTTTTAATTAGAAATGAAATATATTATTGGAAAATAAAATCTAGAATTATTGAAAGTTATTTTAGCAATAATATGATTAAATTGATTAAGATTATTTGAGTTTTGCTTATAAATTAGACTATCAAATTTGATATTTTTATTGTTTATATTCAAAATTGTTAATTTAATAGTTAAATTTTACTCTTTTTTTTTTTACAGAATTAAATTTTATTTCAATACTGAAGTTACAATTTATTCTCTAACAATTGTCATACTTAAAGTTACAATTTTTAATATATTTAAATTATTCTTCTTTTACCATGTAATCTGAATCTGAACATTAGGTAGAGCCCACTTGACACTAAAATCAAAGGGACAATAATAATAGGGAGACAAAAAAAAAATTGAATGAGTAGAAGTGGAATTTAACAAACCATCGTTTAAAGTAATTTAGCAATCTTTTTGGAAAAAATAGTAAGCTTCATGGCTTGTAATTAAATTCAATGGTATATAAGGATGACAAATTGAGAATACTGTCAAAAAAAGGAAATATTTTAGATGATAATCTCTGGTAAGTTAAATGGTAGTATGAGTATGTGTTTAAATGTTCCCTAGAATAATGTATGGTTAAAAATGGTTCTATAGATAATGGGTTGTCGGAAACAGCTAATGTCCTAAACTATGGTGGGCCTGCCCTGAGGCTGAAAGCATTGGTGGGTCTGTGCTCTGCATGGCTGCATGTGCATCACATTCACAGCATTAACAATTGCCATACTGCACACCTAATTAGTTGGCCAATATTATTGTATACTTTGATTATCAAAGTGGAAGTGGAATACTGTCATACTTCTTTATTCTACTAGTGACTGCACCATGAAAATATGATCTTTGAATTCACATACATCTCTTAGGCAGGTGGTGGTGGTGTTGGACACGCGTTGGTGTCTGACACATGCATATGCATGATATGTATGATATTTGTCCATTAATTTAGACAAGTGACTAATAAAAAATATATATTTTCTTTGTTTCGACAAACCTTAAATACTCCTTAAATACATCTAAGACGTATATATAGAAGTTAAAGATGCGCCACAATTATGATAGGGAGTTAAAAATATTAAATTTAGATTTTTATAAATAACCTTCATATTTTATTTAATTAGAATTAATTAAATATATGTGTATTGGTGTCGATATCCTATATTTTATACATTTTCATGTTGTGTCATATGTTCTTATTTTTTTTTTGAAATTGCTAAAAACAATAAAAAAAAAATATTCTTAGTACAAGGAGTACTAAGAAATAAAGATACAATAGTTTGTTACATGAAAAGCAAATAACCAAAATTCCTTAAGGATTACACATCCCACACAACATCTCACACCATTAAGACAAAAACACCCTCTAGAAATTAGTATAATCCAAACACACTCGAGATGCAAGCAGCATGAATGAAAATCATACACAAAACTAGCATCTTTAGCTCTAAACCACATCAAAGAAACCAATTTCACCTTCTAAATTAATAATGCAACATTACATGCATCATGATTGAAAATAATTGAGCTACGAGATTTCCATATATATCACACACAAGCCAACTAAATGGCGCTGAATTTGGATCGAATGCTTCGTCCACCATGACCAAGACCAAGAAATTGATTAGCATGAGTTTCAACCTCTTTATGTAACGTGCAACTCAACCCAAACCACCTCAAAATACCTGCTCAAACCCAACCAAACACCAAACAAAGCGTAAACAAATGGGGAACATATTCCTCATCGCCACAACCCGCCATACACGATGATGAATCAATGTGATTAACTCATCTTCTAAGCAAGTTGTCTTTTGTAGGTATGCGATGCTGAAACAGACATCACACGAACACAGACACATTCAAAAGAACACACTTATTTAAAATGAATACCACCATACTATAGCTTCTATAATGCTACGTATTGTTTTAATAATGATAGTTAAATGTAGATGCTAATTTCATAAATGAGAACCCCATTTTTGGTTTAATGTTTTTTTTTTTAAATGACAAATGTTTGTTGTTAGTTGTTATTTTGTTAGAACCTGCTATAATCTCTTTATCGCTCAATTCCTAAATCCCTATAGTCGGACCCATTTTTGGTTTAATTAAAATTAAATCTTGATTGGTCCCTTTTCTTAGCATAATTGAAACTGTAATTAATTATTTTTTCTGATTCTATTGATGCTTAAACTTTATCCACCACATATAATAAAATTTTGCTTATCATATGTCATATAAGTCTTGTTGGAGGAACTCTTTGTTCACTATCCACCCCCTCCCACCAACAACAAAAAAATTATATTGTCGGGTTATCAATCAGGATTTTGAGGTTTGTATTTTAAAACAAATTGTGTTATTAATGACGTTCAAAATTGCTATTAATTAAATTTAATAGATGGTTAATGAATTTTGCTGTGACATTCTATGTTATATTAATTAACTATCATTGAAGTAATTAACCATATATTTCAAACATCCAAATTTCAAATGGTTGTCAAATTTGTACATATCTAACCATGAAACGTATTTTATAGAAATTGTGAGATGAACACTGATTTTTTCTGCCTTCTTAATTTTTTCCTTTTCTTCATTCTTTAGAGGTATTCAAATTGGCCTTTAATTGCACCCTTACCATCTTATGGAAGAGGAAGGGAGCTCCCTGGAGGAAGGTATATAAGTTTTATCCACGGAGATGGAGTTCGCGATGTAATAATCACAGGTAGGTCTAGAAAAATTACTCAATTGATTTTTTAATTCATATCATTTAATTTATGCAGCACCAACACTTCATATTAAAGGTGTATTTGGTTTTGACATGTGTTAGTATCTCACGACACTGACATGACAGTAACACATATAATCACATTCAATCACTTTTATTTTTTCAATTATTACTGGTGTCTGTATCTTAGTCAGTGTTTAATAGCACACGTTGAGTTTCTTAAAAAATGAATAAAGAATATCAAAGTATACAAAAATGAAATGTAAAATGTTTTTTGACTGTAAAGAACAGAAGAAAATTGCATGCTGAAAAAGCTATATACTATATAAGCCATGCCCATAATTGATTCAATGTTCTGTTTTCATTTTTTTTATTCACTTTTAATTACAGAATGACTCTTTGTAAGGTCTCACAGTTTTGTAATTGAAAATGAAATTAAAAAACAAATCAAATTGACTTAAGCTTCTTTGTATTTTTATTTATCCTATGGATACAAGTTTTCATGAGAAAACTAATCTCTCTCTTCCTTCACTCTTATTCATATTTTCATAGGTGAGAATGGTACAATTGATGGGCAAGGAGATGTGTGGTGGAACATGTGGAGGCAAAGGACTCTTCAATTTACAAGACCAAACCTTGTTGAATTTATCAATTCCAGAAATATTATTATTTCAAATGTCATTTTCAAGAATTCTCCCTTCTGGAATATACATCCAGTTTACTGCAGGTATACAAGTTAATGTATATTTTTTACAATATTTTCATTTTCTTGATAACAACTTCATTAAAAGAAACTAAAATGTCATCAAAGACACTTAGATTAATGTGTGGTGAAGTATTTGGACATTTTGCATGGAATTTTTGGGTTCAAACCGGAAATTTTAACATCACCATTGTACAAAAATAATAATAAAGCATCAAATCGATAGAACTTTCTTCTTCAAATCTAATTCCAAACTTTCTTTCTTCTTTGCAGCAATGTTGTTGTTCGATATGTCACAATTTTGGCGCCTCGTGACTCTCCTAACACCGATGGAATTGATCCAGGTAAATTCTACTCCTTCTGTGTCAATATTAACTGTCTGTTAAGATAATACACACATGTAAATAAAATGATAACTTATACCAATTTTCGATGCAAAATAATATGTTACGACTAAAATATCCTTGTACTTCATTTATTACTATTACCTTATATACTTGCAACAACTTTAATAAAGAATCCAATCACCTGAAAAATTCATTTATGCAGATTCAAGCTCAAATGTCTGCATAGAGGACTCATATATATCAACAGGAGATGATCTTGTGGCAGTGAAAAGTGGATGGGACGAATACGGTATTTCATATGGTCGCCCTAGCTACGGTATCACCATCCGGCGTCTAACCGGGTCATCTCCATTTGCCGGCATTGCAATAGGCAGTGAAACATCGGGTGGAGTAGAGAACATACTTGCTGAGCACATTAACCTCTTCAACATGGGAGTTGGTATCCATATCAAAACAAACATTGGAAGAGGAGGACTTATCAAGAACATAACAGTGTCTAATGTTTATATTGAAAATGCTAGACAAGGAATAAAAATTGCTGGTGATGTAGGGGATCACCCAGATGAAAATTTTGATCATAATGCTCTCCCAGTTGTGAAGGGAATCACAGTTAAGAATGTTTGGGGTGTGAAGGTTTTGCAAGCTGGTCTGATACATGGGTTAAGAGATTCACCTTTTACTGAGATTTGTTTCTATGATATTAATTTTCATGGTGTGACAGATCCTAGATCTCCTCCTTGGAAGTGTTCTGATGTGTTTGGATTTTCTCATCAGGTTAGTCCATGGCCATGTTCTCAGTTGAGTAGTCAAGAGCCTAGATCATGTACCAATTACTCCTGAGCCCTGAAATCAGAGTTACTTTTTGACTCTCTTCAAGTATTGTAGTAATTAAATGCTTATTTTATTTATTTATTATAATGAAAGCCAGTGAATCAGCACCTTTTTGAACTATATGATTTGATGTGGAAATAAAATTAGTCATATACATGTTGAGAATCATCTCATGAACACATGGATCCAAATGGTTAATTACTATAATCAGATTCTCTTAGGAACCCAAGAATTAGATTCCTAAGAGAGAACACTTTTATTGAGAATTAGGAGGGAAATCTCCTCCAAGGGTTTTCCATTCACAATAGATAACATTCTCTATTCAACGATTGTTTACAATATTCAATTATATCTCTCTAATTTTCTACCCTCTCTATTTAGCCTTATAACAACCTCAACTAAGTAAACTCTACTCATCTAAGTCCTAACAGATTCTCTTGAAAAACCACCAAATCTTGAATCGTCAAAAGATCATTATTTAATAATATATATTGACTTATATCTTGTCAAAATTGTTCATGAGAATCAATTTTAGAGTTTGATATTGTAACTTTAAGGGACATAGTTCAAACTTTGTGAAACTTTGTGAAATAACCATTAGTGCCATTTTAATTGATAATAATTTCTCTTCACCAATATCTATTATATATATTGGCAAAAGTTAAGAAACCTGAAGAGTATTGGTGAAGTGGGTTCAAATTTTGGTAATAGCTCACAAACCTCTTAAGGTACTGCAGCTCCAAACTGTTACACTTCAATTTCACCCCACCAACTGCAACCTTCTCATCAATGACCATTATTTATCTATCAGTAGTCAACACTTTTTAATTTTCAGCTAACATAACTCCATAATCTTGAGATGGCAACTCCAATATAAGCATTGATTTGGATCATGAGTCAACTCGCCGCAAGATAACTCACTAACTCACATAAATGACCTTAATACTTGGCAAAAGAGATCAATAAGAAATGGAAATTCAATAACAAGTGGAGGCAATATTTACTTGATTGGTGAACATTTCAGTGTAAGGACTTATCAGAGAAGTTTGAAACATTTGTTGGAGCTTACCTAAGATGTTTTATTGGGAGGGTGGGCACCCTCAACAATGGATCAAATGGAGTGCTTTTGATAGAATGCTGGTTTCATTCATCTCATAATGTTTCTATTGCGTGAGTTTTTTTTTTTTATAAAGAAAATTTAGAGTGAGGGATGGTGTTCAATCAGATCCCATAGAGAACCATTGAGTGTAATAAGAAAGAAAGGGAAATGTTCTAAAATTGTTATTACATATTTAGCAGATTCAACTGTGTATTACAAATTTAAAAAAGTATATTGTTATTCAATTATTTATAGAATATATTTTAGAGATTTTTAAGAAAATCATAAATTATTTTGTCTTAACTGTAGTTTCGATTTCTCTATTTTCACCAATTCACGAAATTGGTCCCCTATTTTAAAGGACGACAATTTTGGTGTACTTTTGAACTGACGATTTGACATATTTTAAACGGTGTAGCATATCATTTCATGATATAGAACAATCTATATGTATTAATTATCTATATGTCATTAATTAAATAACAAAAATGAAAAATTTCTCGAAGTTGAAAGTTAAATTTTTAAAGAGTTTTATTGTGATTTCATAGGTGTTAATCACTCTACATTATTGTATCATATTTTATGTTATTTAAAACATATCACATCTTCGATTTTTAGTAAAAACAATCAAAATGAGAAATTAAAACTGTCAGATTTTAAAATAGCGGGAGCCAATTTCATGAATTAGTAAAAATAAGGAGACTAAAACTGCAATTAAGCCACCTATTTTATATTAGTTTGTCATAGGACAAATCATATTTTTTTAAAAAAATAATTAGTTATAAAAAGTAATTTTTATTTAAAAAAGTTTTTAAATTATTTTCAAATTTTCTCTTTTTTTAAAAAAAAAAGTTGTAACAAACAATGAAAACTTTTAAAAGTGATTAATAGTTAAAAAATAAAATTTCTTCTTACGAAAAAAGTTGTAACAAATGCACTCTCAATAATATTTAAAATACTCATCATTTGTGATTGACAAAAGATATCACTCAAACAAACATTGTTCTCACTAGCCACAATACTACCATCTTGTTTGAGTGTCTCTAACTTATATAGGTGGACAATATATGAAATTGAATAAACCATTAATTTGATTCTTAAATTATCACTTCCTCTTAAATTTGGTACCTGGACTATAAAAATGTAATAAGTAGTCTATAAGTTATTATTAATCTATCAGTTTAATCCTTCAATTGCTTTAAAAGTATGAGATAAGGTGATAATTCAGTAACTAAATTGATAAATTAATAATAGTTTATGAACCAGTTATAATGGAATAATAGAGTAAATGGAGTAATAACTGTCAGAGAAAGATATATAACATACTCAAAACAAAATTGGTCAACGGAGAACCAATTTATGAGCTGGATAACCAAGACTCAAAAATAACAGATTAACACTATCTAATCTAACTAATAAAACTGAAGTGACTTAAAAAACTAATTAGTATTTACAATATTATTCAATACCCCCCACAAGTTGGAGAGTTGATGTCAATAAGTCCCAACTTGGACAAAATATGATGAAATGGTTGAGGGTCCAAAGGCTTGTTTAGGATGTTAGCTAGCTAGTCTTGCGAAGAAATAGGTTGAAGCATTAGAGTAGAGAAAGGCTTTGAGGCAAGGAGACCAGCGTCAGATATAATGTCCAGAGCATACCTGCGTTGACATATTGTAATCCAATGAAGAACAAGAAACTTTGAAACTCAAGAAGTATTTGAGATCACCTAGATTTTTAATTTAAAAGTCGTATTCTGTTGTTGTTTGATGGTGTTAGATTTTTAATATAAAGCGAGACTAGTAATTATCAAATCATCAACATAGATGAGTACAAGTGAGAATGAGGGACCAATAGATTTAGTGAACAAAAAGTGATCGCTTTGATATTGAGTGTAGCCATGAGAAGAAAGATATTTTTGAGAACCATTGATGACTAGCCTATTTAAGGCCATATATGAATTTGTTTAGGTAGAAAATAATGTTATTATCTTGTGGTTTGAAACTCGATGTAAGAGACATGTAAACTTCCTCATCTAAGTGTCAACTAGAAAATGACTCGTACTGTACGGAAGCGAAATATTATTTTGTATTGTGAATATAAATTTGACAACAACTTTAAAAATGAAAATATAATAATAGAAATAAAAATATAATTTTTAAGTAGAAATAAAAATATAATTAAGTAGAAATGAAAATATTATTTATTTATTTTCACGTAATAGATTATTTTAAACATAGTAAAATAACAAAAGATTAGCTATGTGAAAATCATATTATTATTGACTCCTCCTCTGTTTGTTGATATGATAAAATTGAAATCACTTCATCCACAACTACCTGAAACTCAGATTATAATAATAAGTTCCGGTCTTAATTCTTTTCAAGATTTCTAACCTAAACTGCTAAACAACTTCCAATCAAATGGAAATTGAACATGAAAAAAATGAACTGATTAATCAAAACACAAAATTAATTATCCAACCTAGTATACTATTCAGATTGTTAACCCTCTACATATATAGGTATTGTAGTATCATCATTATAACTAAGTAGTGAATGAATGTGTATGGTTGGGAGATTATTATCTACCACAAACAAAAACACAAACAAAATATAACACAATATCTATTATATATAATTAAAAGAGACTCCCGCCACCTCATGCTATTTTCTCCACGTAAGCGAACATTTGCCACCTCAGCTAAAAAGCTGATGTGTACATCTTCCTATAGAGTTCCCTATTCACTTTCTAAATAGCTTTTCCCCTCTCTCCTGACCAATCCGAATCTGCCCTAAAATTCAGTATCTATTATCAATATCAATCATTACAATAAATTACCAATTCATGTGTCATAAGTTACCAATTTCAATACAATAAATATCAATTATTTGTCCTCCATTATTATTGATAACGGTAGCTTTTCCCCTCTCTCCTGACCTATCTATTATCAATATCAATATCAATCAATACAATAAATTACCAATTCATGTGCCATAAGTTACCAATTTCAATACAATAAATATCAAATTGAATATTATATAGTATCATTACTGAAAAAAAAAAATTTAATAAAATTTATAATATCTACGAAATCTATCACATGTCACTTATTAGATAACTAAAATTAATATTTAAATCAAATAGAGAGATATAATTTTGAATTAGGCCAACAATTTGTTTTTCTATTTTTTCTTATTATATCATTACTCATGTGGACTTAGAGAAAAATTTATATATTTTCTGAAATATTGATATTGTTATGTATATTTTTAACTTTTTTCAAGTAGTAAATTGTTTTTTTTGTACAACCCAACACATTTTTTCTAAGGACAAAATCATGAAATCTTACTATTTTGATAAAATAATACGTTGGAGGGTATAAAAAGTAGAAATCGTGAAATCTGGTGTAAATCAAATTAAATAAGTAAAATTTGATACACAATATTTAGTAAATGTTACCAATATAGTTGATAAAATGTTCAAACACTTTTAAATATTTATTTTGAATTAGGTCAACATTTTGTTTTTCTATTTTTTCTTATTATATCATTACTCATGTGAATTTAGAGAAAAATTTATATATTTTCTGAAATATTGATATTGTTATGTATATTTT
>JBBPBP010009777.1:35095905-35113986 GCA_037974735.1 Cicer chorassanicum | reverse complement strand
CAGTAATATACTTTTATTTATTGTATCTTAATTCATCAAATTTTTTAATTAACTACAATTAATAAGATTATTTAAGAAAATGTAACTCATTTTATTATTAAAATCAACGAAATTAAAAGTTTTTTCTAAAACTATTCAAATCAATCAATTAAATGAGACTGAAGAAATATAAAAACAATAGAAAAACATATATAATTAACGGTACTATGTTGCTGATTATTTTATTGATTTTTAACAAAAAAATGCAAAAAAAAAATAATATATATAATTATTACCAAATTCAAATATTGAATTTGGTAATAAACATTTGTACGAAAATCATAGAAATGATACCTTACATTTTTTTTCTTTTCCTCCGATTGTTATCTCTCTCGTTATTACCAGCATTACTACTTCAGAATCGGAGCAAGACGCGAATTTGACACAGCCTACAACTTCACAGATTAATTATTGATATAAAACCCAAACGCCTCTTCCTATCACTCCAAATATCCACTCAATTTTCCATCTCTTCTCAACTTTTCATTCTCCACTCTCTATTTACTCAGATTATTATTATGATTACTCGATTATCAACAAAATTCATGAACATATGCATATCCGCAATGTGCAAATCAAATCAAGTATTAAAAGCGGAAGTCGTTTTAATAGACGGCATCAAATTAGGAGTGTACCCTGACATCATCACCTACAATACACTAATCGATGCGTATTGTCGTTTCGTAAGCATTGATGCCGCTTATAATATTCTCAATAGAATGAAAGAAGCGGGAATTAACCCTGATGTTGTTTCCTACAATTCATTAATTTCAGGTGCGGTTAGAAAATCTCATTTTTCTAAGTCCCTCCAACTGTTCGACGAAATGCTTCAATCAGGAATTCACCCTGATGTATGGAGTTACAATATATTAATGCATTGTTTGTTTCGCCTCGGGAAACCGGAAGAAGCGAATCGTGTTTTTAAG
Organism: Cicer chorassanicum; assembly: GCA_037974735.1. Lineage (NCBI taxonomy): Eukaryota > Viridiplantae > Streptophyta > Magnoliopsida > Fabales > Fabaceae > Cicer > Cicer chorassanicum. The sequence goes on along the minus strand of JBBPBP010009777.1, from coordinate 35,113,021 downwards.
GATATAGTTGAGAGTGGTGAAATGTATCCTTGTACGTCTACTTATAATGTTATGATTAATGGGTTGTGTAAAAACGGGTATGTGAAAAATGCTGTTATGTTGTTTAGGAATTTGCAGCGTCATGGGTTTGTTCCTCAGGTTTTGACTTATAACGCGATGATTAATGGGTTGTGTAAGGCGAAGAGGTTAGGGGATGCGAGGAGGGTGTTAAAGGAGTTTTGTGAGTATGGTTATGAGCCGAATGCAATTACTTATACGACGGTTATGAAGTGTTGTTTTAGGTGTGGGAGGTTAGAGCAAGGGTTGGAGATATTGTCAGAGATGAGGAGGAAAGGCTATACATTTGATGGGTTTGCGTATTGTACTGTGGTTGCTGCGTTGGTGAAGTTGGGAAGGATTGAAGAAGCCGATGAGATTGCTGAGAAAATGATGAGTAATGGTTTGGTGCCTGATCTTGCTTCTTATAATACAATGATAAACCTCTTTTGCAGGCAAGGGAGGTTTGATGACGCGTTGAAGTTGGTCGATAAGATAGAGAGACAAGGACTGAAATGTGATCAGTATACACATACGATTATAATCCATGGATTATGTAAGGTTGGCGATTTTGCGGGTGCTGAGAAGCACTTGGATTTTATGAATTCATTGGGGTTTGGTTTTAATTTGGTGGCGTTTAACTGTTTGATTGATTGTTTGGGTAAAGCGGGTCATATTGATCAAGCAATGAAGGTTTTTGATAGTATGGAGGTTAAAGATTCATTCACTTATACTATATTGGTGCACAACCTTTGCAGGGCTAGGAAGTTCCTTTTTGCTTCCCAGCTTTTGATTGGTTGTTTGAAATCTGGCTTTCACATCTTAAGGGCTACTCAGAGAGCTGTTATTGATGGTCTATGTAGTGTTGGTTTTACCAATCAAGCCAGGAAAGTTAAGACCAAAATTCGGTTGGCTCGATTGATACGTTGATTACATGGCAATTGCTGTGTTGAACTTAGAGATGTGTATTGATAATATTGAGCTAACAAAAGAGTGATACTCTGATTCTATATATTATTCCAGTGATTTGATTGCAGTAACCATTATTCAAAGGGAGACTGTTATCATTATGTTACAAGCCATTTGGTAATTTACTGATAAAGTATACCAATTGCTACATGTTTTGGTGATTTTTGCTTGTTCTTTGCTGGATAAATGCCTTATTGTATTTGCTTAGCGATGTTGACTACTAAAGTTCTCATGACAAATGAAAACTAATACAGGTGTACACAAAAATATAGAATTTGTGTGAACTGAAAAAAGACAAATTTGAGTGTATTTATGTGTATTTGCTCCCTATCTTAGGAAGGTAGATCTAAAGAATTTATACAACATATCAATTACCAGGAACTATCTTCTGCCCTTGAGAAAATGTTCGGCTGTTTCTATTTTGATATACTTTAACAATGAAATTTGTTTTTGCTAATGATTTATATTAAATTAACTTGGTTGTTGCTTTATTTTTATTCTGATATTGTTGGTAATTGTGTAATTTCAGGTCATTTTGGTTCCCATGGAGATCCAGGAAGAGAAATGTTGAGTGAGAAAGCTGAGGGACCTTTTGCATGGTTCAGAATATGTTCTCACCTCTGAAGATAAAGATGGAGACTGGATGCTTGTAGGGGATGTACCATGGGAGTAAGATGTTTTCAAATTCTGTTTGTGCTTTTTGCATCTTTGTTTTCTCATTATACTTTTTCAAGTAATAGTAACTATATTTCGTGTTGAGATTGAGACAATGGAATACATGTTATAGCAAATGTATAGTCTAGAGAAAGTAAAAGTAATCATTATTGATTTGTAAGTAAAACACTATATTTCCATTTGACAAGATCTATTAATTTCATAATTACAAATTCACTGTAAGTCATATTAGTCACTAATTTTAGGCATTGTAAAATTCAGAGACTAGACACGAGGAGATTATGATAATGTACATAGAATGAGTCCAGCTTCAAAATATATGTAAGTCTGCATGGGGAGTCCCCAAAGACCAATTGATCCATATTTCGGGGTTGATTGATTTTCTTCCTTAATCAAGTTGCAAATTCAAACCAACTCTATCATATGCATATCTATATATATATTTGATTGAGTCTCAAGTTTACTGGTTGATCCAATTTTCATGTCTACTCCTAGGCATGTTTTTCATTTAGTAGCTTAATTGCTTTTGTTTGTTCCTTGAGCACTGGATCTTGTGATCACTCATAGGCTTTTCCATGCCAAACAACATTGGTTCTACTGATATTATTTTTTATTTTTGAATTTCTACCAAAAGTCCAACGGCTCTTGTTTTAATAGTGATTCCTGAAATTTGATCGACAAGGGTAAGCATCAATCTTACTCGATTCAATTTAAAATATCATGATTCATGATTAAAGATAACACATGTTATTCATTTAATTAAGAAAGAGGAAAATAGTGAATAGAGAAAGTTAATAATGCAAATTCAACATATTTAAAAATGTGAATTAATTTAATGTACACTGACTTGTATTTTGAGTGTAATGATACATCTAGTACTGCGGTGTATGCTACGAAGAAAGGAGGATGTTGGGAGGGATTAAAGCATTTGGGTTAGGATAGAATAGGGAACATTGCAGATAATGATCTGCTTCATAACAGAATGGCTATGTGACAATGGCAAGTGAGTGAAAACGGGGTGGGGGGGAATTCAGTTGTGGGTACCTGAGAAAAATGTGAGGAAGTAGAGTTGGAGTATTATGAACCTCTAAAAATCTTCATTGTTTTTTCTTTTTGTTTTAATCTTTTCGTGTCCTTTTTTTCCTCCCATCTTAAAGTGATTATAAAGGTTTTCCTTTTCTGTAAGGAGTTAATCTCCATTTTTAATAAAAATTCAAGTTCCTATCAAACTGTTTAAATTTTATGTATGCTAAACACTTGTTCAATAGTATCAGACTAAAGAATTTGATCATGACCATGATTTTGTTGCCGAATAGGATTTTAACTCTAATTCATGGGCTTGTCTATGTAGGCATTAAGTGTTGATGAAAGTTCTGGTCTCTGTTCAAACTAAGAAAATCGACCGAATGAATGACATAATGAGATTTTCTTTCCTCTGATTTGCATCCCCCTCACTGAATTGCAATCCTTTTATTTATATGTGCAGGGTGTTCAGTGATACTTGCAGAAGGGTTCTGATGCCATTGGCTTAGGTATGCATTCTCAGTGATCATTCATTTGACTGTCACTAAAATTCATACGAAATGTTGGAAATATGGACTAGTTAATTAAAAGTGGAGCAATGAATTAATTTGATTCATTCATCTTGTTCACGCATTTTAAGATTCATAGGATTTTTTCTATGCATGTTCTCTACTTTCAAGCAATAATAGTTTCTGCAAGCTATTGTTCAAACAGTTAAATAAATTAAGTTGTATCACATATATCAAGAGGTTTTTGTGTAGTTCAAAGGAAAACAAAATGTCAAATGCACTAATTATGTTTAACTTTTTCTCAATAATTAGGGTAAAAATATATTTTATTGAATTGAAATATGCTAACAATACATCTGATATATGTACAAGATTACTATATAACCAAATCCCTATTAGTACTCCTATACAACCAAATCCCTATTAGTGCTCCTATACAACCAAATCCCTATAAATGAGGGATATTTTTAATAATAAAATTAAAATAGATTTTGACACTCCCCCTCAAGCTAGTGAATAGGTGTTATCCATTCCCAGTTTGGATACAATTCTTTCAAAGTTGTTGTTGTTTATCCCTTTAGTTAGAAGATCTGCAAGGTTGCCTTGGGAGGAGACATATGGAGTGCAGATTAAGCCACTATTGAGTTTTTCTTTGATGAAATGTCTGTCAACTTCAATATGCATGGTTCTTTCATGCTGCACTAGATTTTGTGCTATGCTAATAGCATATTTATTATCACAATAGAGTTTCATTGGTTCATCCCACTTTATCTTCAGGTCCTCCAAAATGATCTTCAACCATAGTAACTCGCATATCTCCTGTTCCAAGACAAGTAGGATCCCCAAGAGGTCTGCACATAGAGCAATATAGCAATGTTAGCTCACGAGTGCTAACTAAATATAAGCAAAAATATTTCAGTTTTTTACTAATATGTAGTCAATATCATAATGTTGATGAGGATGACAAAGGACTATGTTAAAGTACTTGCTAAATGTTCCTACTTGGCACAGATATCAAACTTCCTTCATATTGTGTGATGATAATTGGAAGCATGCGTGCAATAACATTCAATTGGCATCAGCAATAATAACTCTTATTTACTATATTTAAGTGATCATTATAGCTGTTAGCATACTAACCCATTAGTTGAATCATCAAATCGGATGAATTTGGACCCGTCGTACTGCTGCAACTCCCCAGCGTCGCCCTTCCGCGGTGTTGCCCTGCCACAGCATTGCCAGGAGGTTGTGTGGAGAGGGGAGAAAACCTATTCTTCCTTAGTCACAACCTCCCTCCACTCAGGCCTCTCCCATGGTGAATGGCCCTACTGTAGCCACCTCCTCCACAGCCTTACACTCTCTTCTAGCTTCATTGTTGTTGTTCTGCACAATTCCCCTGAATTAGGTTTGAATAAAGGAATTTAACTAGAGAAACAATTCAATATTCTTGAATTAGTCATGAACCACAGTTGGAAATGTTTTTAGATTTTAGTTGTATTCATGAACCACACTGATGTAGTCGAGATAATGTAAGGAAACTGAAATTGATTTGATTGGAAACTGAAAACATCTTCAGATAAATACACAACCTTTTTCTACAATGATATCTTATAGTAGGTAGTTGAAATTGCTTGCTTGTTTGAAACTGATGTTTTAACTTTAGCTTGATTGCTAATGCAGGTAGCTGAAACAAACGCCAATTCAAGGGAATGTAGTGACTAGTGAGAAGTGAACTGCTTCCATTCAGTAAAAAGCAAAAGGCTAATTATTTAGTGACAACGCTGAACAATGAGAAAGCAAAATGCTGATCCCAGAGAAAGCACAACATAGTGAAGAAGCAATCTGTATTGAATTGGTCTTGTAAGGAAGAACAGAAAGAATTCCAGATTGTGATCAAAAGAGTCACTGTCTTGTACTAAATTGTAATAAAAGAGTCTTGAAATAAATTGTAATAAAAAAAGATAATTTTACTACCATGATATTAAATTGGTCATGTACTAAATTGTAATAATCTTTTACTACGACATTGTACAAAATTGGTCTTGTACAATATTGTAATCAAAATAGCTTTTGTTTATTACACTGAAACCATATAAGCATGTCCTTAATAAATTAGTAAATGTTGTACTCATTAAACTATTGCCATGTTCTCAATTACGTCGTGCTCGATCTATGCTAAAACTATGAAGTTTGATTATATATGACAACAATGTGTAAAGATGATCATGTCATCTTTACTGCTTTATGTTTTCTGGTTTGAAGCATTTACTGGTTTGATATTCTCTGTGCTGGATGTTAAGTCCAATGGCTTGCTTGAATATTATGGAGTATGATTGGTGAGGGTTAATTGGTTGCGGCGATTAAATTGGTTTAGGAATATTATTGACAATGACATCCACTAAAAAAATTCATTTCAAAGTACTGGTTGCATTGGTTAATATATGTCAGTTAGCACTGGTTTGCTTGCACATGTAGGCATTGCTAATTGTGTAAGACATCTTATTGTAGGTAAGACTTCCTTAAACTCTTACATGTTATATACCACTTACTAGAATTCAACAGATATATACGATATAAATACACATACTCAGTTGTGCATGTTGCAAGTTGTAAAGTCCCAAAATTTCTCCATAATTAGAAGTATTTATTTTTATATTTGCATAAATTATGAAATATTGTTGAAATATTTGATAATTAGTTTTTCATTTATCAGATGTCATCAGATTGTGTCGGTGAGTTTAACACAGAAGATGAGTATGGGACTCCTGAAGATGATTGTTGACAAGCTCCACAATCATCAAGATGTCTATGAATTTGGAGCAATTTTAGAAGAGTGTAGAAATCTCTCTTCTTTTTTCCAAAATTCTCATATGAAATTGTAAAAGAGACAAGTCAATGAAACAATTCATATGTTAACATAGCAAATGCAGTTACATTATTAGCTAGTGTCCAAATTTTTTATATCCCAACATGTATTATACATATTATTATTAATGAAATCCATTAAGCTTTCCTTTGTTAAAAAAAAATTTGGTCCGTGAAAACTTCGCCACTGAACTGGATTCTGCCCAAACTCGTAGGCAATCTAAACAAGCACTAAATAGATGCAAACTTTAATTACAAAATCATACACAAACCCTTATACATGATCAACTAGTAATAGTTGTTAAGTAGCAGCAATAACATAGCATAGTATTATTCTAATCAATTCCCCTAACAACTCATATCTAAATAACATTAAAACTTAGTAGTAGTAAACTACAAACACATTTTCCACATCTCTAATTGCACGTTCAAACTAGCATTGAGTTTGATAAAATCATAGTAACACTTAAAATAGTAACTTTTGCCCAAATTTTTGATTCACCGTGATTTTATCAAACTTGCCGCATATCTAAACTTGCACTAAGAGATGCAAACTTTATTTACATATATCATACACAAACCCTTCTTCATAGGCACCATCAAAATCAGAACAAATTCAAGAACTCGTGAATCCTCTTCACAAACCAACTCTTCCCATGATGATGATGGTGGTGGTGGTGGTGATGATCCTGGCGATAGACTTGGTAATGTGGACGGTTATGGTGATGAGTCATCATCCCCGGGAACTTCAACTCCCCGCCGCGAATCCTCGTAAACCGAGCCGGGATCTGGAGATCTAAAGATTTGTCTTCGGAGTCGCTCTGGACGATCATGTCGTTGCCGTAAGGGATCTGGAGATCTACAGGATTGTCGACGGCGTCACTCCGGACGATCTTGTCGTTGACGTAAGGGATCGGGAGGTGAGGGCAGAGATGGCAAAGACCGAGAGAATACGGGCGTTTATGAATGTGACGGTTAACGGGACGGAGATCGAGGAGTTTTAACGGAACGTGATCGGTGAAGACGGAGTTGGGATGGAAGGAAACGGTTTTAGGTAGTTGGGGTTTGGAAGTATGATGAGCGAGCGTGGCGATTACGGGTTTGGGGAATGGGTTTTGGAGATTGCGGGCGCATGAGAGAGTGGCGAAGAGGAAGAGTATTAGGGTGATGAAAATAGTGATGACTCTGATGGCCATGGTGATGGGTTTTCGAGGCGCGATGGAAATTGGGGTTGAAATGAGGGAATGGAGAAAGTATTTAAAAGGTTAAAGTGGAGAATTGTTTATTTATTTGAGAAGAAATTTCTTTGCTTTTATCATACGATACTTTTGTACGACTTGACTTTATTGGAATGTAGTGACCGTCACTTTTTCAATTACATTTTAGTGTGTAATTTTCATGAATTCTCGGGGTAAAATGTTTCATATGGTGAATATATCGTAATCAATCATAATCATGTATATGTAACATTGTATATAACAAACATTTTCATTAGCCTATGTAGTCTAGCTATCTTAATTGATATTTTCGTGTCATCACATCGAGGACGCATTCATGGTTAAAAAAAAATCAACAACCCAAAGATAACAAATGTAGTTTGGTTATGAGACTTGAAAATCTATTTATAAAAAGGTTTTATGTAATTACAATATAGTAATTACTTAATTTTTTTTAGTATAGTTGTTGTAATTGGTGTAGTAAAGACTATCACACTATTTATTTTTAAAGGCAATAAGTGGGATGACACAATATCTCTATTTTAATCTCCAACGGCACCGAGATTTTAAAATAGTATGTGTATATTGTGTAAAAGTAAACCTAGATAACTAGGTAGAATAACATGCAAACAAAAATCTAAAATTAAAAAAATTATGATTATCAGAAGATTGGAAATCTAAATAAAATGGATGGGGAAGAAATTGAACTTACTAAAAGATAGAATATGTGAACTGGTTTTCTATATCTTCATATCACTAAAAAAAAATAAGTTAGCCAATTTTGAGAATTATGGGGTAACTTGTCCTACACCATGCCATTTTCCAGTATAACATGTAGCCATCAAATCTCTAAAACATAAAAACACAAATCTAAACATTAAAGCATGACAACTAATCAATATATTATCAAAAAATAAAAAATAAATAAAAAGAATCTTGTGAAATAAAACGAATCAAACTCAATCCTAATAATATAAATCAAAACGAAAAAGTTAAAACTTTAAAACCGATTTCATGTAAAATTGAAAACTTGAGAGGATTTATGGTTGATTGATTAACCTTGTCTGATCGCTTGAGATGAGTAGAGTAAACTTTGACAAACTCATGTGGGAAAACATCCTTGACAGTCCTTGCAGTTGCCATGGTTGCGGCCTCTCTCTCACACAAATCCACATAATAAATTTGGAGAGGAAACACAAAAAACTAAACAACATATATGTATATATGGAATTCGGAGAGGAAACATAACAATCTAAACCACCGTGTGCGCCCACTAATGCGAGAAGTTTGGACTGTAGCGTCGAAGTTCAATTGAATAAAGTTGTTCGTTGACACCAGAGGAACCAAATCGACCGACAGAGCAAAGGGTCGTGTCTTTTTTCGACGAACACACAAGAGAAGAGGCTGATCCATTTCACGTCTGATGGTGCATAATGTGTCGCAACCGTATGAGTGTTGGGGCTGTAATAGGAATGGAAATAGAATGGTTAAGTTGAGCAAGAAGAGGGGGAATAGAAAGGGATGCAATTAGTGGATGAAGAGAGATAAATGTCAATTTTCTCATTTCATATGTATTAAAAAATATTATAAATAAAAGAAAGATAATATTCATTTTACCAAATTCTTCTTCATAATTATTGATGTATTTTTCACTATTATATATGTTAAGAAAAAAACTTTTTTGATATATGTTATAATGACAACAAATTTTATGAAATTAACGTTTTAAGTTTTATGAATGATGAACTACTTATGATTGCACTTGAGTTTTATTGAAGGAACATGAATCACATAAGTAGACAAACAAGAAGTCATTCACATCAACAAGTAAATGAGTATCTACTAAATCATGGAAGAAATCATAGGAAACCTGGACCAGAGGAAGAAAATCAAAGGAAGAAATTGGAGGATAAAAATCAGAGGAAACAAAGTTAGACGAAGTATGTCTTTGTTAAAACATGCCTCTGAAGTTAAAACTGAAGTAGCAATGTCAATCACAAGAAAGAGGGGTTTGAATTGTGACCTTTTTAAAATTTTGATTCACGTGCTTAATTCAAATTAACTCAAAATTAATCTTGGCTGAAACGGAATGTCCAGAATGTTCTTGATATGTTAAAAGTAAATAAAACAAATTAGTTTATAATGAAGTGTGATTTGTGTGTGCAAATAATTAAAGATAATGAATAAAAAGATCACACACAAAAAGCATACTGGTTCACCTAACTCGGGCTAGTCCAGTTCTCACAACCGTGAGATTTTCACTATATGCTTTAGAACTAGAATGTTCTCCTTCAAACCTTTTCTCTTGATCACACCTTAATCAATTACAATTTTCACCTTTCACCATATAAATGATTTTTACAGTCACCTTTTAATCTAGAAATGATTTTTAAAGATAATGAATAAAACAAATTAGTTTATAATGAAGTGTGATTTGTGTGTGCAAATAATTAAAGATAATGAATAAAAAGATCACACACAAAAAGCATACTGGTTCACCTAACTCGGGCTAGTCCAGTTCTCACAACCGTGAGATTTTCACTATATGCTTTAGAACTAGAATGTTCTCCTTCAAACCTTTTCTCTTGATCACACCTTAATCAATTACAATTTTTACCTTTCACCATATAAATGATTTTTACAGTCACCTTTTAATCTAGAAATGATTTTTACAAACACGCTCAAACTAACATAAAAAATAGACTTGAGTTACAAATGATGTGCATGATAAAAGTGTTTGGGATCTTAAAACTTCTCAACACTTGTTTGAGATAAATAAAGACAAACTCAGTAAATGATGATCCACAAATATAGTGAAGAGAGCTAGAGTTTGCGTGAATATTTTTTGACTTGTTATTACTTGAACAAGTGTTGGTAGATTTGTAAATTGAACTCTTGCCTTTACCATCCAATTGATCTTCAATTTATAGATGATAAAAGGCTTTCAATATTCAGTTTAAACTGAATATAGTCGTTGGACACACTTCCCAAGTGTTAGATATATTTTAAAGCAATTAAACACATGTATATATTGTTGTCTAGAACGTTCTTGACAAACGAAGAATGTTTTTGCTTTTGAGTCTGATGCAAAACATGAATGAATGAGTGAATGAGCTGTGAGTTATGCAGAGCTTTCTGCAGAATAATGTGAGTACAATATACTTACATTTTTTGTCACAACTCATCAATTTGGAGGTTGATCTGGTCATCTATAACACCCAAATATTTTCATATATATTATATATATCTTTTTAGTAATTGTTATGATTTATTATTTAATAAATAATTATTTTATGTGTAAATAAATTAAATTAAATTTTATCACCCTCAATTTTACCTGAATAATTATAATCTTTATTTTTAATTTATTGTTTTGGCGTGATAATGACATGGGGAGGATTTATGACGTGATTATTTATGGACGATTTATGACGTGATAATCATGAAATATATGTGTTAGATATGTTTGTTTTATATTGTTTTGTATGACCTGCAGTGATATTCTTGTCTTGCTTGATTTACTTTAGTTGATAGAAATATTAGTTGAATTATTTAATTAATTTGTAGTTTATAGAAATTATATTATTTGTTAGTTTTATTTTCGACCAAATAAGTATTTATTTTAGAAGATAGTGGAGTTAGTGAAACTCAGCCCTCATGTATAAGTGTTTTGAAAATATTTTTGGTCAATCCATCTTTAAAAAAAAAAAATTGTGATTTGACTCATTCCTTTTACTGTTCTTCATGACAAGATTTTATGACAATTTATGGTGTTGTCTTGATATAATGTAACTTTATGTCCTTGTCTCAACCAATTAAGAGAGGAGATAATGTACATCCCTTCATTCTTGACACCATGCACCCACTTCTCTCCCCTCCTTAACACCTTTAATTTAGTTTTGAAATGATGATTATAAATTTAATTATGAGTTTTTTGTGCAATTAAGAGAGGACAACAAAAAGACTACTCTTCTTTTTTATATCTCATGCATTCCTCTCTTTTAAACCAAAATTATGATTTTATTTTAATTCTCTACAAAAATAATTCTATGCAATTTTTGGTTTTGTAACTATTAGATAAAAAAAAATTAAAAGGGTGATGTGACACCCTCTAATTTATTTATTTAATTAAAAGGGGTGGTGTGACACCCTACAATATATGGTGAACTCTACTAGTTAATCCTAATTAACTCATACACATAAATACACATGATTTCAATTGGCTTTGTAACAACCTAATAAAATTAAAGAAACAATAACCATTGGTAGCATAATTTTGGAATTAAGTGCACTTCAAATTTAGACAAGAAATCAATGGTAATATTACAACGTAAATAGCCATTGAAACCCCCTTATTTTAACAATTTCACGACTGCTCATTCGGTTCATACATTTCGATTAGGTCCTCTTGCTGTCATAATTTTCTAAATCGTAAATCCCAATATCTATTCGTGTTGAATTCATTCTTGCCTCATGAGCTATTTGTCGTGCGAATTTAGAAGTGTTAAGAAAGAAAGCTCCTAAGGTAAGGGTTGTTCCCCATGCAAAATTAAGCTAGATATTAAATTAATAGTTTGTAAGATATTGATATGATGTCTTGATGTCTTAAAAGAAAAATGTTGATTTTATGTTTGCCTTAAAGAATTTAACTATAATGTTTTGTCTTTTATGAGTAATATGTTAGCCTTGATAAACTTAATTATAAAATTTCGTTTTTTATTATTGTAACATGAGTAATATGCTTGTTGCCATATATTTGATGTGAAATTGCGATTTTTGTGTTGTCTAGATGTACTTAATTATAAAGTTATGATCTTTATTATGATCTCATGAGTAATATGTTTGTTAGGGTGTTTTTAATTTAAAGTTTCGATTTTGTGCTATTTCATTTCAAAGTTTTTATTTTTAATTATGATAACATGATTAAGTTGATTTTTGTGATGTGTTTAGTGGTAAACCTTGATTTGTATGCCTAAATGACTAATAATGGGAGAAAAATTATAGTAGAAGAAATAAAGTTTATATTTGTATGTGTTCTTCGTCGCTAATCCAATTTTATAGTTTATAAAATGAAAGTTGTGACTCTAAGACATTTATTCACGTGTTTGTGTGTTATATATTTGGCATAACTTGCATACATTTTATTGTTATTTTTATTTTGATCTAATTATTTGCTCTACGGTGAGTTGCTACTTGATTTATTTATATACATTTTATGACTTTTGATTCATCTTTGGGAACTATTAAAAAAATCAATTTCTTTAAATCTTTTATCACGAAAAGATTTTATATTCATATCTTATGGCTGTTAACTTATTATTTGGTTTAATTTTTGCTGTTGGATGAACTGACCCCTTACACCAACATTTAAGTACTAATGTTTTACTTTATAGTACATTGTAAAGTTATTTACTCTTCATCATTAACTTTTAATAGAAATACGGAAGTGAGATTTCATTCGTTAGTAAATAATTGAATCATCATTATTTTCAGTCAACCTTGTTTGTTTTGAATTTCAACTAGAGATAATTTATTTTATTTTGGAACATAAATGAAGATCTAACAACTAGAAGATTAATTTTGCAAATAAATAAATAATATTTTAGTAAATTGCATTACATTCTTTTACAAAAAAAAAAATATATCAAGTCATTTTCTGAGGCATCTTCAATTTATTATATGATGAACTACTTCCTTTAAAAAAAATTATGTCATTTTTGAAAGAAAACAAATACTTTTATAATGTCTTGGATCAAAATCCGGGGCTGGCTCAATTGGTAGTAGGAATGAGATGAGGCGGTACTTATCCCCCAAGTACCGGGATCGAATCCCACCATTGGAAATAGCGAGTTTGTCACTACCAATTGAGCTGGAGGCTATTTTCCTCATTTAGGCATTCAGAGGTTTAAATTGTGGTTTGCGAGTTTGTCACTACCAATTGAGCTGGAGGCTATTTTCCTCATTTAGGCATTCAGAGGTTTAAATTGTGGTTTGGACTGTGGAAAATGATCTGTTTTAAGTGAGTGTTGGACTAAGAGAATAACCATAATGTTCTTTGTTTCTGTTTTGAGTGAGTGTTGGACTAAGAGCTTTTGACAGCTATTTGGTGTTAGTCTTTTTTTCCATTGTACGTAGGCTACCTTTCTGCAAAGATGTAGCATCAGTGTCTTATCCTTGCTGTCCTAGCTGTACTTGTTTCATAGAACATCAATCTGAAGGTACATTTTGTTTCAGTTCTTGATGTTTTGATTTGCTTCTTTTAATCTTTTGAGAAAAGTTGTCCAGAATGATCTTATGTGAATATAGTTGGTACTTTCGCAAACCAGAATGGTGTTGTTTAAAGAAGGCTTGTACTTTTCGCGAACCAGAATGATCTTGTAATAAACCAGAATGGTCATTTGATAAATCAGAATGATCTTTTAATAAACCAAAATGATCTTGTGATCAATTTGTCATCAATCTGCATGTTTGTTTTTGCAATTAAGCCTTCAAATCTTGACTTTTAATTGCTCATTAAATGTTGGGAAGACCATGTGCAAAATGCCAACTGATTTACTATATGTTGATCTTCTAAAAAGATCCCTTTTGTCAATTGTTCTTTAATTGAATAACTAGAACATTCTGGTGAATATGCTTCCATCATTCTTTTGTTGAAGCAATACTTTATACAATTTCTCTTTGGTGTTGCCCATGTTGTGTCTTGTCCATCAAATATCACTGAGATACTTTAGTATAAGTATGAATGTATTAGATATTTTCTTCATGAAGATGTTATCTTGAAGATGCAATAATCATTCTCTTGAATGATTGATATATGAAAAATCCTTTTGAGATTTTTTCATTATTGAGTAGATACTTATGCACCTGTTGATGTGAATGACTTCTAGCTTGTACACTTATACAATTCATATTCCTTAAATAAAACTCAAGTGCAATCATTAGGAGATCACCATTCATAAAACTCAATCGTTTATTTCATAAGGTTTGTTGTCATTAAAACATACATATAAAATGTTTTTACCTCAACAAAAACATGCCTCTATTGAAGCATGCCTATGAAGTTAAAACATGTATCTTCTAAAGCATGCCTCTGAAGATTGAAGCATGCCTCTGTTAAAGCATGCCTAAGATACTTTTGCAAGTTGCCTTTGAAGTTTTTATTCACAAATGCAACATACTCCAAAACGTCGCCTCTTATTTGTAGCATCCTTTGAAGTTGCGTTTGTTCTAATTGTGCAAACTGGACCAGAATTAATCAAGGCACACATCCAAAAATCAAGTAACAAAATTGTTCAAGATAAGTGGTCAAGTCCATAATTTAAATGGAAGGCCAAAACGAAGAAAACAGCCTCCAGATTGTTCTCCAAATTGATGAGTTGGTATCTAGGACAACAAAGATGCAAGTACACTATAGTTGTACTATTTTGTAGAAAGCATTGCACGCTTCCAAAATTGATATATTAGCCTACTCTCGCCGTCATTCTCATTCTCCATCAAACCAGAACCAAGAACGTTCTTGGTTTATCGAACATCATTCTAGACATAAATGTGCTTAAATAGACTTTTATCAAAACTGATTGCCAGCTAAGGTTTACCAACAACTATATTGAGAATAAAATTCAATATTTTAAAGCCTCTTATTATCTATAAATAGAAGATCGATTAGAAGATGAAGGCAAGCGTGCAATTTGACATTTAATAACACTTCTTCAAGTAAGAACAAGTCATAAATTCTTCAAGCAAATTCCGTTTCTCTTCACTATATATGTACATCATCATTTATTGAGTTTGTCTTTATTTATCTCAAACAAGTGTTCAGAAATTTCAAGATCCCAAACACTTTTATCATACACATCATTTGTAACTCAAGTCTATCTTTTATGTTAGATTGAGTATTTTTTGTAAAAAATCCTTTCAAGGTTGAAAGGTGACTGTAACAATCCTTTCTAGGTTGAAAAGAGAAGATTATAATTGATCAATGTATGATCAAGAGAAAATGTGTGAAGGAAGACATTCTAGTTCTAAAGCACATAGTAAAAATCTCACATTTGTGAGGACTGGACAATGTTATGATGCATTGTTTGCTAAGATTAAACATCTTTATTAGGCAAAATAAGAAGAAAAAATGTTCCATGATTTAAATTACTTCTTAAGGTGAAGTTTCACTATGTTAAGATGTTTACACATTGTTCTACCAACAAATATACTTCTTAAGGTGAAGTTTAACTAATATACTTCTTAAGGTGAAGTTTAACTATGTTAAGATGTTTACACATTGTTCTACTAACAAATATGTTAATACTCTCACCTTATTCATCAAATTGTTAACTTCATCAATCAACATTGTTTTCTACATCTCTTCAACTATATCAACTCAATTGTCATTAAGTAAAACTAGTTCCCCAACCTCATCAACTCATATAAAAAAAACCACAATTATCACCTTACATAAACATATATATTACAATACAATGTGTTAAAACCATAAATTTAAATAAAATAATAGCAATAAAAAAAACAAAGGTTTAAGGAGGTCTGGAAGAAAAAGATAACTTCAAAAATGTGTTAAATAAAATAGTTGACTTTTGAAAAGACAAATAAAGAAATGTCTTTTTGAATTTTTATGAGTGTTGGCGGTTCTAACGATAACTTTTCTCCCACAATTGCAACACAACAAATAATGGTTCCTACATTGATTCTATTGACACCACAACTTCTTGTTATCTTGCTTTGTTTGTCTATTGTGAATGCACCACTCCAATTCATTTATTATATTTAGGAATTAGGGTTTAGAGATTTAGCAACAAAAAAAAAATTCGATTTTACGATTTCTAGATTTAAAGATTTTCATATTTAAGGATTTGCGGATTTAAAGATGTTTGGATTTGGGAAGAAGTTAAATAGAGAGGATGCATGATATATATTGGTTTGGTCTTTTTATTGTGATGTAAAAATTGTTAGTAGCCACTTATTAAGTTAAAATTTACAAAACTACAATTTCCTACCTCATTCCCCGCATAAGTTTTAAAATTTTAGACAAAAATCTCATTGATTTAAATTACTTAAAGACAAAGACCAAAAAAAAATTACTTAAAATATTCATTGCAATTTACATTTTATAGACAAAATGCTCCAAGAAATTTATAGTTTTAATGCAAAATGCTCCATGAAATTTATAATCTCTAAACAAAATGCTCCTTAAAACTTGTAGCTCCTTAGCAAAATGTTCTATAAAGTAAACTCCAATACTTCATAAGACGTGTCATGAACGTGGACAAACTATCTGTCATCTAATGTGACACTACATTGATTTTAATATAACTATTTGATAAAAAGAGTATTCTAATTGATGTGATTCAATTTGAGGTAGGAACATAGTGTTTCATAAATTTGGAGTCTTTTTACACTCACAATAAATATAAATTAAATCATGTTTTATAAATGACATAGAAAATATAATTTTTATATTGAGAGAATTATTGATCAACTTGTTTTACCCAAAAACTAAAAAGAATTGACTATTAGTGTGATTGATAAGTTATAAGAATTAATAATTTATTAAATAAAAATCTTACGAATTTATCATGTACATCCTACATATTTAGTAAACGATTATACAAAATGAAAGTACGATATTATCCTTTGTACTACAAATGTGCCACTTACCATCCTTTTATAAATATCAGGTCCATGCCTCAAAATTTCCTTGCCAAGCTACAGTTTTCTTGATTTTTTTACTGATTCACGAAATTAGTTTTCTTATTTTAAAAGTTAACCGTTTTGGTTCATCTCTATAAGTTTTTAACTAAAAAATAATGACCG
>JBBPBP010009777.1:35050347-35095895 GCA_037974735.1 Cicer chorassanicum | reverse complement strand
TATAAAATTGGAATAAAACGCCGTAAAAATTTATATTTGAACTTTGAGTTTTTTTTCATATTTTTAATTTAATTAATGATATATGAATAATTAATTTATCAATATAATTTGATATCATAAAAGTTTATGTCACATCATTAAAAATATGTTAAATTATTATTTTTTTAATTCAAAAACATAAAAAAAACTAAAATTAACGACATTTAATATAAGACCAATTCCATGCATTACTAATAAATAATTGACCAAATCTACAATTAATCTTAAATGTCATTTGCTAACTCCTATTTTCCCTTCTTCTGTCTCATCATTTAAAAAAAAAAAAAAACTCATCACTTCCATCTTCTCTCTCTAAAATTACATTAATAACACTCACACCTTCTCCGTCAAACTCACCACCTCCCTCTTCCTTCTTTCTCCATCTTCAGTCGCTACACACACAAATTGAAGAAATAGAATTGATTTTGGAGCTCTTCTCTTCCTCCCATAGAAAACACTCATTAAATTTTGGAGCTCTTCTCTTCTCGTCATTTTTATTCCAAAAATTCCTAGTTTTTAAGAGACATTAGTGTTTTGCTGTTGTCTAAATTTATTGTTTTTGCTTAGCTTGTGTTTCAATATCAAAAGGAACCAATGCGTGTATTTCGACCACAAACTCCAACATAACCATGAACTTCTCTAACCTCCTCTTCTCTATATTGGAAACAATGGTAGAAATCGGCCAAAATGAGGGTAAACTTGTTATTTCAAATGAATAAGCATCAAGTGAAGCATACTATACCATTAGATGAAGGTTTTCTTCTTTACAGGATGGAGGACATATGACAGTTGTGACCAATTTTACTCCAGCACTTGATTTAACAATAAAATAATGGAATGGTGGAGATGCAAATGGGTTACCTGTTGTGGAGGTAATGTGTGAAAAAATAAACGAAAATTGTATTATTAACCATTAGTTTTGTAATTATTTTTGTTTAATATTGACCAAAAACATTACACATCCTTATAATACAAGAACTGTTTAGTAAGTCTGCAAACGGGATTTCTCCAAAAAAAAAATTATTTTGTATTTTTAAGGTTCAAAGCATTGGTTTTTTATTCAAATAAAAAAACTAAGTGTTTTAAAATAAGTGTCGTTTTTTTATATTTGTAAAAATTCAATTATTATTAAAAAAATTATTTTATCAAATTATCTTTATCTTTATTAATTAATTGTATTATTTCCATTATGTAAAGTAAAATTAATACTTTAAAATTAGTATACAAATAATAATTGAAAGAAATAATTGTTGCATCGTTGAAACTATAATTTTTAAGTTGTAGTTAATATATTTAGGTTAAATTGTATGATTGGATATTTGATATTTTGTTTCGTAAGTTACAGTTAGTCTATTTAAGTTAGAAGGTACGATCTTATTTAAGTTATAGTTAGTCTATTTAGATTGAATGGTTGAATCTTTGATATTAAGATTCATGAGTTGTAGTTGGTTTATTTAGGTTAGAATTGATGCTCAAATCGTAGAAATTAGGAATTGTAAGTCGTAGTTAGTGTATTTAGGTAGATTGAACTCTTGGATCGCCAAAATTAAAATTCCAAAATCATACTTAGTTCATTTAGGTTATATTATACAGTTGGATATTCGAAATTAGGATTTGTAAGTCGTGGTTAGTGTGTTTAGGTTACAATGTATGGTTGGGTCGTTGAAATTAGGATTTCTAAGAGTATCTCCAACGGTAGCCAAATACTTTTGTCCGCCAGCGTGTAGTTAGGTAAAATTCCGTTTTTGGCGAGTTAACTGTTAGAGTTGTGTTAGCTCACAGAAGGAACGGTACTTTCATAATTAAATAATAATAAATTTATAACCGTTACCTTTTTTATTAATTTATTAATAATAATAAAATTATGACCGATACCTTTTTTTACCTTTTTTATTAATTGATGATCATTAACTTCTTTTTAATTTATTAATAATAATAGTTTTATGACCATTATTTTTTTATTATTGTTATTATTATAAAAATTTAAGTTCAATTTTATTTTAATTTTAAATTAAAATAATGTATAATAATATTCATTAAAATATTTAAATTAATATTTTAAATTGTAATAAAATTAAATATTAATTAAATATTAATAAAATATTAATGTATAAATTAAAGTTGTGGAACCTATTTAATGAACTCATGTTGAGTTCACCGTTGGAGTAAAAAATGAATGAGTTGCTTCAAGATGATAAGACACAGTGGGCCCTATTTAGTGAACCCATGTTGAGTTCACCGTTGGAGATGCTCTAAGTCGTAGTTAGTCTAATTATGTTAGATTGAATTGTTGGATCGTTGTAATTATGATTCGTTAGTTGTAGGTATTCTATTTAAGTTGGAATTGGATGTCGGTTAGTTGTATTTAGAATTTCTAAGTTGTAGTTAGTCTATTTAGGTTAGATTGAAGTGTTGAGTAATTGAAATTAGGCTACATAAGTCGTAGTTAGTTTAATTAGTTTAGATTGAACCATTGGATTTTCGAAATTAAGATTTGTAAGTCGTAGTTAGTCTATATAGTTAGAATTAAGTGTTGGGTAGTCGAAATTAAGATTCCTAAGTCGCAATTGTTCTATTAAACTTAGAATTTACGATTAAATAGTTCAAATTAAGATTCTAAAGTCATAGTTGGTCTAATTATGTGAGATTGTGTCGTTGGATCGTCGAAATTAAGATTCCTAAATTGTAGTTAGTATAATTAGGTAATAATATATGGTTGGATCATCGAAATTAAGATTCTTAAATCATAGTTAGTCTAATTAGGTGAAAATGAATTGTTGGATCTTTGAAATTATAATTTCTAAGTCGTAGTTAGTTTAATTAGGTGATACAAACTTGTTACAATTAATAATTATTCAATTTTCAAATTTTTGAACATAAATAATTTTTTTAATAAAATTTAACTAATTCTCTATATTCAATCATATTTATAGGTAAATATGTAAAAGTTTTCCAAAAATGATAAGTTAAATCAAATTTGCAAAAAATATATTGGAGAGAGACGTAGTAGATCAAATTTTTGTTTAAATTTTTAATAATTTAAATTTAGTTGAGATTTAGGTTGGAAAATTTAATTTATTTTATAATTATAGTAGTTGTTTTTGTAATTTTTTTTTATAAATTATTCCCTTCGATTTTTTATGTGATGCTATGTGTAGTCGAAATTGATCATCGATATTAAACCACAATTATCGTTATATAATTTGATTTTCGCAACTTTGTGACAATTAATAATTATATGTATTTTAATTTTGTTAACATAAATATTTTTTATATAAAATTTAACCAATTTGTTAATAAATTATATCACAATGTTAATTTAATACTGTTCTTGGTTGGTGCGGTTGGATTGCAGGAGTTAATTGTCACTCGTGAACGAGAACAACTAATAAAAGAGGAAATCTCTACGACCAATTTCATCTACTTGACTTGACTGTCATTGAATATATCATCAACTAAATTTCATCTTCTTCATGAGTGTCAATTGAGAGACATGCAAATGCTAAGACCTACCACTAACAACGGATCAATGAAAACCAGATGTTCGACCTGCACATCTGTTACTCAATCTGCATCATCCAATTGGAGAGGTAGAAAATGTTGTTGTGGTGAACGGACTATACTATACACATGCAAAAATGGTCCAAACGCCTAGGAAACAATTTTGGAGATGTCCTCTTTGGATGGTATTGTTTGAATAACAATGTTTTACTTTATAAGGTATGTTTATGCGATTTTTTAAATTAATGTTGCTTTGTTATAAAATCTCAGACACCTTTTACATGCAATTTGTTTATATGGATTGAAGATAAAGATGATGTCGATGAAATTGAAAACCAATCTAATCCACAAATTACTGCACTTGCCTGTGAAGTTATAGAAGAAGGAAAGAAGAAAAATGTCAAATTACATCAAAAATTGAGTGTTGAGAGAGTTAGAGGAAAAATTCTTTTGTTTTTACTAGTTGTGTCATTCATTGTGAATTTAAGTTTTTGTTTGAGTTATTTGGTTTAGTCCAATCTCCAATAAAGTTAACAACATTATCTTTGAAAATGGTTGTTGGTTCAATCTAGAAAGAAAGATCGTTCATTTTGGTATGATGATGGAATTAATTTTAAACTTTTTAATTAAATTATTTATTAGGTTGAAGTTGATTACTTAATTATATGCTATTATGATAATGGTTTAGATGTTAATTAGTCTGTGAATTAAGTTGATTATTTGTTTCATTAATTTTAAACTTTTTAATTACATTTATTATGTTGGAGTTGATTATCTGTTATTTTGAGAATGATTTAGATGTTAATTACTTTATTAATTAAGTTGATTATTTGTTTCATTAATTTTAAACTTTTTAATTACCTGCTATTTTGAGAATGGTTTAAATGTTAATTATTCTGTTAATTAAGTTGATTATTTGTTTCATTAATTTTAAACTTTATAATTATGTTGTTTATTAGGTTGGAGTTGATTATCTGCTATTTTCAGAATGATTTGGATGTTAATTATTCTGTTAATTAAGTTAATTATTTGTTTATTTAAATGTTTAATTTTTAAAAAAAAATTGACTTCTTATTAGTTCAAATTATTATTCTTGTAGTGTACACAGTCGATAGCGTAATGCCTTTAATGCATATAACGCATGTTACGAGTAGTAACTATCACTACTGAAAAGTTTATTACCTGTAACGCCTATAATGCCTATAACGTGTACGAAATTGAATATTTGTTTCTTTAAATGTTTATTACCTTTAATTTGTTTTTAAATTTGATTTTTTATTAATTTAAATTATCATTTGTACCGGTGTGATGATAGAATTAACTGTTAGGGTGATGCCTATAATGATGCCTACAACATAGTAATGATGCCTATAACTGAGTAGTCATATCATTAGAACTCTAAAAAGTTGAATTCGAAAAATTCAACTATGAAAAGTTGAGTAGACTATTACCTCGTTTTTAAATAGAATTTTAAATATAACTTTACATATTCACCTATCTCTATTTCTGTCATACTGAAATTAACAAAATAGTTTCACACTAGTACACTAATAATAATAATATATTCGTATATAAAAGTCAGTGACTTTCCCACTCTTGTGGAGGGAAAAATTAAAGTAAGGTATACCTATTTAACAAATCAAAATTTCACTATAACATTGAAGTTGCTCAGAAAAAAAGAGTTATATTGGCTATCCACTATGGAGAAAAATGAAGCTGCACATCCAAATTCACAAACAAAAAAAAGTTAGTGGTGTTACTCAGTAAGTTCTTTTACTTGCAAGCTCTATATATTTTTTTTTTTATTCATATAATTTACATTATGGTTAATGTGTTATTGTCATATTTGTAGTGAATCAAATTTTATCCATGAAGAAACCTTCATCACAAATGGTATGACACCAATAAACATTGTTCATGCTCTGTACCGACTCACTTCCTCCGTCAACACTGCTTTAACCAACATTGCTGTAAGTTTTAATCTACAAATGCTTTTTTAATGTTTTTTTTTAAATATGGTTGTAATAACCCATAAAAAATATCATATTTAAAATAAATCTTTTGACCATATTTTCAGGAACTCAACTTTTATTGTTGACCATTATACTAACCATTTTGATGAACTAAAAAAAATCGTTTTCAAGCAACAATCATCAATAGATCTCATTCATGGTTCCATTAAGATGATAGAAGTTGTAATGTGTTCAAGTGATATTGGTACCTAAACTGTGAATTCCAATGATGTTTAGAAGACTTTGAAGAAGCTAAAATATCACTAGAAGAGGGGTTGAATAGAGATATTGGGGTTTTTAAATTTTTCTTATGAATATGTATCCTCTGTGAGAGGATGAAGATCAAGGTGTGGTAAATTTAAAAACATTAATACACAGTTAAATATAAGGAAAAGAGTTTAGAGAATGACACACCAAGATTTATACTGGTTCACCCAATAATGGCTACGTCCAGTCCTCACACACTTGTGAGTTTTCACTATGGCTCAAACTGGCCTGTCCTCTTTTCAGACCTCTTTTCAAAATGTATATTCCTAGCCTCACCAGGCTTACAATTCTTTTTCTTTTCTGATTACAAAAATAACCAAGTGTCAAACAACTTGGAATTTACAGAATAAAAGATTTGAGATTGATTGTATGATCTTTCTCTTTTACAAGAACTTTCTAAGAGGATATTCTAAAGATATAGTTTAGGATTTGTAGAAAGTGCAAAGAGAGGATGAAGACGATCTTTTTAGCTTTGAAAGAATTACTCTTTGTAAGTAGTTGTTATGATTTGAGCTCCAGAGATCATCTTCCTTTATAGAGGTTATGAACCTCTATTCCCAAGCAAAAGGATGTATGTGACCGTTGGAGATTTATGCAAGTGTCCAAGGTTCTTGTTCTTATTTACTAAATTGCCATCCAGCTGTATAAGCTCAAGATGATGAGTTTGAAGTTCAACCTCATTCTGAAGTCCTAACCTCCCTTGAGATACGGACTTGAGCTTTTCTTTTCTTTTTGTTTTTCCAATGCTGTCTAAGTACAATCTTTCCATGCTTAGGTATCAGCTTTCTTATTTTGACTATTCCCTAGGTAAGAGGATGAACTTTGATCTGCTTATCATTGACGATTGGCTTGTAACCTCTTTTGCTTGTTTTATCACTGTTACTTCTGTTTGTCCTCAAGGTGCCTTTGAATCATAATTTCTGTGATCCCATATATTCTTGTGAAGAATGGCTGATCCTTGTTTATGATAATTTCTCATGAATGTCTATCCTCCAGTTTAGAAAAACTTATTAAATTTGCTTCAGATTTTCTTCTTAATTCTAGAGTTGATTAGGAACCTGTTGCTTAATGAAATACACTCAAGAGCACACATTAGACATTCAAACATAATCATAATCATTTAAATAATTTTGTTATCATTAAAACTATTTGAGAGAGATTTTGTCTCAACAATCTCCCCCTTTTTGATGATGACAAAATTCATTTGATTATGATTTTAAATTATTAGATAAAATGCTTTTAAGTTTCTTTTGAACATAAGTGTAATAATTTTTAGTTTAAAAATAATTACTCCCCCTTAATTTATGCCAAGATTTTTTTTTTTAAAATAACAGATTTAGGATAAGAAAGAGATATTTAACTTCTGAAGCATATAAAAAAAATGGAGCCTGCTACTTGGATGGGGAGGAGTCGTCAGAGGAGGACGAGGAAGGTCTGGCAGAGGAGGTTGGACAGGGAGCCTGGGAGGGTAGGTCTGGATGGAGCCTCATGAGTGGTGATGGGAACAAGTGGAATGATGAGAGGAGGACGGGTTTGAGGATAATCAACATCAGGGCCTACCTTTAAAGGTGATGGAAATAGTTGAGACATTGTGAATGAGTGTTGTTGAGTGCTAGTAGGAGGAAAAGATGGAAACTCTTGTGGTGAAAACTGATGATATGACAGATTTAGATCGAAATATAGTTCTTCACCATCCTCCATGAGTTGGAGGGGAATATTCTGTGTGACAACCTCAGAAGGAGGATAGTCATCCGTTGGGGGAATACACACATTTTGGAGAGGAGAGTCAGGGACATTTAGGGAGCGGTGAGAAGCAGAATCTTCAGTATCACTCTGAAGAGTGTCCACGAGATCATCAAATGTTGGAGGTTGAATTTGTTCCTTTGGGATTGGTTGCTGATCAGGAATCAGATTCTCAACATTTGAAGCAGGATTCAGAGTTTGTGGTTTGGAAGTGTGATAGTGGATTTTCTAGAGTTTTTTGGGTGGCTTGGAAGTTCGTTTTTTTGTTGGGTTTTGACTAGGGCCATCTTTGGGAATAACCTTTGAATTTTGAAGCTTCATTTGATTGACATTTCTTAAAGAGAAGACATTGTTGAGATATACTGACTTCTCATCGTCTAGTGGAACCTTGAAAAATTTGAAGATCCTAGTTAGGATCATTCCATATGGTGCAGATCGGCATAATCGTGCAGCATTTTTCATGAAATCAAAAATTATGTTCCCTAGATGAAGAGGGGTTCCAGAAATAAGGTGGTGAAGTATTAGGAGGTCAAACTCTGTGACCTTTTCGAAACTTCCAGCCCTAGGAACGATAGTATGAACACAAATATTGTGAAGAATTCTACAAATGGGGAAGAGGTTGGAGGCTGTTTGAGGTTTAGGAGGGTTGATGATCAAACTTTGGAGGACGGCTGTTCTGGTGATTTTATTATGAGAGTACCAAGCTTCAGACAAACAGTAGGATCCCTCGTCTCGAATATCTAGGATCTGGCATGGTGTGGTGGGAGATATCTCCAACTGAGCTCCTTTGAGGACCAAAATAAAACATGTGTCTTCTTTGGATACATTTGCAGCTGCATAGAAAGCTTTGACCAGCCTCGGGTATTGAGGTTCATCAATCTAAAAGAAGGATGACCATCCTAACTGGTCAAAAATTTGTTCAACATTAAAGCCTCCGTTTGTGAGGCTCTCAAGATCAATTGTTTTGCCATTAACAACTGATTTATCTTGCCATTTGTCAACATAACGAGCTTCCAGTTTTTGTGTCATGAAGAGAGAAATTTTTGATTTTTGTGATGATGGCGGAACAGTGGTCTTTTTAGATGAAGCAGGTTTGGGTGATGACTGGGAGGTAGGAGGTGTGGATTTTTTGGATGTAACAGTTTTGGGAGATGAATGAGAGGTGGGAGGTGTTGATTTTTTGGATGAGGAAGACTGGTGTTGTTTGGGCACGGAATCTTCAGACAAGGTTTCTTCAGAGTCATCAGACACAATGAGATGAACTGTTTCATCTCGATTGGAGGTTTTTGAAGAGAGAACACCAGATATGATTCTGGATGATCTTCTCACAGAAGTAGATGAGGAGGTTTTAGATGAAGATGATTTTTTGGGTTTGAGACGAGGAGGAGTGGTGGAGAGGACATGAGTTGAGGACGAGCTTGGAGGAGGATGAACAACATTAACAGGTTCAGGCTGAGAGGTTTCTTCTCCTTGTGATTCATTTTCTTCACTGGAATAGTCTTCATAAATTTCTGGGGCATTACCAGAAAATTTTCTTTTTGCTGAGATTCTCGTTCTGGCCATTTTTGAAGGGTGAGAGATAGATGAAAATATGATGGAATGAATTTTGAATTTCAAAGAGGGAGGTTGGATATAAAGCCGTTTGAGGAGGAGAATGTGGAGAGTAGTAATGATGGCCTAGGCTGACTAGGTGGCAGTTGTTGCACGGATACACACACATAGCCGTTACATCATTAAATGCTTAAGGCGGAGGCGTGCAGGCAGATGAAGGAGCAGTGGTGGGAGACGTGCAAGCATGCTGATGGGAGTGGTTATCAACGTGTTTGTTGGTTTGCCCACAGAGGAGGATGACCTCTAAATTTCATAGGAGGTTGGATATGACATTTAGCCATGAGGATTTAAAATAATTTAGATTTTTTTTTAAATTAATTTAAATTAAAATTTTCAACAGTTAAAATTCACAACAGTTAATGTGATTTAAAACAATAATAATTATGAGCGAAGCATTTAAGAAAATTTTGACAAATTTATGATTGAGAGATTTTCCAAAAGAGAGTGAAACCTATCCTCCTGAAGAGGTTTGGTCAAAATATCAGCTAATTGATTTTCAGTTTGAATGAAAATTAGTTCAATATCTCCTTTTTGAACATGATCTCGTATGAAAATGATGTTTAATTTCTATATGCTTAGATCTAGAATGCTGTATGGGATTCTTTGAAAGATTAATGGCACTAGTATTGTCACAAAGGATGGGTATTTTTGTGTACCTTAGTGCATAATCTTCAAGTTGATTTTTTACCCATAGTATTTGAGAATAGCATTGAGCAGCTGACACATATTCAACCTCCGTTTTTGAAAGGGCAATGGTGCTTTGTTTCTTGCAAAACCAACTAATGAGAGATTTTTCTAGAAATTGACAAGCTCCACTTGTACTCTTTCTTTCCACTTTGTCTCCAGCATAGTCAGCATCGCAGTACGCTGTGAGGTCAATGTTTTGACAGTTTTTATACCATAAACCCATATCTGTTGAGCCAACAAGATATCTCATAATTCTTTTTACAGCTGTGAGGTGTGATTCTTTTGGTGAGGATTGGAATCTGGCACATAGACCTACTGCAAATACTATGTTTGGTCGGCTAGCTGTTAAGTATAGTAATGATCCAATCATTCCTCTGTACTCCTTTTCTGATATGGGAGTTCCTTCATCATCTTTGTGTAACATTGAGGATGGATGCATAGGAGTTCCCATAGCCTTTGCTGAATTCATGTTGTATTTTTTTAGCAAATCTTTGGTATACTTTCCTTGAGATATGAAGATGCCTGTTTGTAATTGCTTGATTTGTAAGCCAAGAAAGAATTTTAGCTCCCCCATCATGCTCATTTCGACTTCACTTTGCATGAGGTTAGAAAAATCTTCACACATCTTCTCATTTGTAGACCCAAAGATTATATCATCAACATAAATTTGAACAATTAATAAATCCTCTTCAAGAGTTTTCTTGAAGAGTGTTGTATCGATCTGACCTCTTGAGAAGCCATTATCTTTTAAGAATGAGCTTAACCTCTCATACCAAACTCGAGGAGCTTGCTTTAATCCGTAAAGAGCTTTAGACAATTTGAATACATGATTAGGTTTCTTTTTGTTCACAAAGCTAGGAGGTTGGTGAACGTAAACCTCCTCATTTAAGAACCCATTCAAAAAGGCACCTTTGACATCCATTTGGTAGAGTTTGATACCTTTATGAGTGGCATATGCCAGAAGTATTTTGATGGCCTCAAGTCTAGCAACAGGAGCAAATGTTTCATCGTAGTCAATCCCTTCTTGTTGGTTGTATCCTTGTGCCACTAGTCTTGCTTTGTTTCTTATAACTTCTCCATCCTCATTTAGTTTATTTCTGAATATCCACTTAGTTCCAATGATGGATTTTTCAAGAGGATGTGGTACAAGATCCCATACTTTGTTTCTTTCAAATTGTGACAGTTCTTCTAACATGGTGTCAACCCATGATTTGTCACAAATTGCTTGATCAATTGTTTTGGGTTCAATTTGTGATATCATGGCCATGTTGTTTGGATCTCTATTTAATGATTGCCTGGTCCTGATTCCATCTCGGTGTTTCCAATGATTAAATCAGGAGGATGATGAGTTACAGTCCTCCATCCTCTTGGAGGTTGCTGAGAGGTTGAATCAGGGTTGTCCTCTTCATTTGGACCGTGTGTTCTAGAGGATGAATGTTCATCTTCTTCATTTTTATCCATATTTTCTAAACACAAATCATCAAACTCATCAAAAATAACATGCATGGATTCCTCCACATTCTGAGTTCTAAGATTATATATTCTATAACCTTTTGACGATGTGGAGTATCCTAAAAATATACCTTTATTAGATTTTGGATCAAACTTTCCCAAATGATCTTTATTGTTAAGAATATAACAATAACATCCAAATATATGGAAATAAGATATATTTGGTTTTCTGCCTTTCCATAGTTCGTATAGAGTTTTGTTCAAAAATTTTCTGATGGATACTTTGTTTGAAACATAGCATGTTGTGTTGATAGCTTCAGCCCAAAAATATTTTTCAAGGTTGCCTTCATTTAAAATTGTTCTAGCCATTTCTTGTAAAGTCCTATTTTTCCTTTCAACAACTCCATTTTGTTGAGGAGTTCTTGGACAAGAAAAATTGTGAAAAATTCCATTTTCATCAAAAAACATTTTGAAATATTCATTTTCAAACTCTCCTCCATGATCACTTCTCACAGAAATAACGTTTGTTCTTTTTTCGTTTTGAATCATTTTACAGAAATATTGAAATGCTTCACAAGCTTCATTTTTATGTTTCAAAAATAGAACCCAGGTAAAACGTGAGAAATCATCAACAATTACAAATCCATATCTTTTTCCACTAAGACTTGGAGTTTGAATAGGCCCAAAGAGGTCAATATGAAGGAGTTCAAGAGGATGATTTGTGGAGACAATATTTTTTGATTTAAAACTGCTTTTGACTTGTTTTCCTTTGGCACAAGCTTCACAAATTTTGTCTTTCTCAAAATTAATTTTTGGAAAACCTTTCAGTAATTCTAATTTTGATAATTTAGAAATAGTGTTTAAGCTTGTGTGACCAGCCCTTTTGTGCCAAATCCATTTATCCTTTTCAACAGCCATAAAACAAGATTCAATGGGCAGATTATCCAAATATAATTCATATAAATTCTTTTTTCTAATTCCAAAAAAAAAAAATTTACCGGAGGATGAATGTTTAACCTCACAAAAAGTAGGTTTAAAAATTACTTCAAAACCACTATCACATAATTGGCTAATGCTTAGCAAGTTATGTTTTAAACCATCCACATATTGAACATTTTCAATTTTGGCAGAATTATTTTTTCCAATAATACATGTTCCTTTAATTTGAGCTTTGTCATTATTTCCAAAGGTGACATATCGTCCATCCTTTATCACCAAGGAAATGAAACATTGCTTATCCCCTGTCATATGTCTTGAGCATCCACTGTCCAAGAACCGAGGCTTTCTTTTGTTGATCGGAGGAGGAACATGTGTTAGAGTTTAGAAGTGACTTAGGTACCCATATGGAATTGGGTCCTTGTTGGTTAGTTTTTCTTTTTGTAAAGATTTTCTTTTTGTGATAGCAAGTTGATTCATGGTGTCCATGCTTACCACAAAATGAACACCCTTTTTTAATTTGGTCAACTCGTTTCTTGGCATGACAGATTTTGATGATGTGTCCAAATTTTTTGCAATAAGAACATTTTGGTCTATCCTCCTGCTTTTGAATCCAATACCAGCCTTGTCAAAAATTCCAGATTGAGATCCCATAATTTTTTGAAAAGTCTCAGTGGATTTGACAAACTTGGTGATGTCATTTTTTAGTTCATCAACCTCTAATTTTAGATTTTCAGTTTTAGTATCCTCTTCTAGAGGATGAATAATGATACTTCTTTTGTTCAAAATGTTTTGTTGCTCAGACAATTTCTTGTGAGATAGTTGCAAGTCCAGAATGATTTTTTGATATTTATCATTCTTAGCTGGAAGTTCATCATTAAGTTTCTTTATCTCATAAAGTTGATTTTTAAGAAAACCACATTTATGAGATAGAGTGTTTGAGTCATTCAATAAATTATCAAATTCTATCCCTAGTTTTTCACAAGTAAAACAGGTTTTTGATGTGATTACCTCTTCCATTTCTGAGTCAGCCATGAGGCAGAGGTTTGCTTCTTCCTTGTCATGTTTAGAGGATGAATCATCACTGTCATCCCATGTAGCCATCATGGATATGTTTTTGTAGGGAAATCTTCTTGGATTTCTTATGTTTAGAGGACACTCAGTTTTGTAGTGACCCACTTTGTTGCAACCAAAGCATGTTATCTGGCTTTTGTCAGTTTTTTCCCTTTGAAATGGCTTTTTGTCTTGTCCTCTTCGATTAATTATCCTCTGAATTCTTTTAGAGATCAGAGCGATTTCGTCCTCTTCTTCAGATAGAGGATACTCATCATTTTCTGCTTTTGTAACCTCTTCAGCTCGCTTGGAGGATGGACTTTCGATTTGATTTGTCTTGAGAGCAACCATTTTTCCTTTCTTGCTTGGTTTGTCTGAGAGCAGGAGTGGTTCATGTGCTCTAAGTGTTCCAACGAGATCTTCTAATTTCATGGTGGCCAAGTCTTTAGCTTGAGTGATGGCAGTCACCATTGGCCTCCATTCTTTAGGTAGACTTCTTAAAAAATTTCTTATCCTTTCTTGGACAGAATATTCTTTTCCAAGGGATCGAAGATTGTTCAGTATGATGGTAAGTCTTGAGAACATTTCATCAATGGTTTCCTCTTCCTTCATTTCAAACAATTCAAATTCTCATACCCCCATGTCAATTCTTGCTTCCTTTACATGACTTGATCCTTCATGATGGATTCTCAAGGTGTCCCAAAGTTCTTTAGCACTATTGCATTCTTTAACTCTATCATATTCTTCCCTGCTCAAAGCACACGTTAGAAATAAATGAGCTTTAGAGTTAAGGAGTACCTTAGTGTTTTCATCAGTTGTCCATTGTCCTTGAGGTTTCTCGTCGGAGGTTGAATCTGCATTATTGATTCTGATGACGTGATTTCCATGTTCAACCACTGACCACATGTTGTTATCTTGTGATATGAGAAACAATCTCATTTTTCCTTTCCAATGATAGTAGTCTGTACCATCAAAGTAAGGAGGTCGGCTGGATGAACCTCTTTCTGGTATATACTTAGCTTTAGACATTTTCTTGTTTCTTGATCTTTTTCTCTTACACTGTTAGGTGTAGTTTTTAAGAGAACCTTGCTCTGATGCCAATTGAAGTAGCTAAAATATCACTAGAAGGGGGGTTGAATAGAGATATTGGGGTTTTTAATTTTTTCTTATGAATATGTATCATCTGTGAGAGGATGAAGATCAAGGTGTGGTAAATTTAAAAACTTTAATACACAGTTAAATATAAGGAAGAGAGTTTAGAGAAGGACACACCAAGATTTATACTAGTTCACCCAATAATGGCTACGTCCAGTCCTCACACACTTGTGAGTTTTCACTATGGCTCAAACTGGCCTGTCCTCTTTTCGGACCTCTTTTCAAAATGTATATTCCTAGCCTCACCAGGCTTACAATTCTTTTTCTTTTCTGATTACAAAAATAACCAAGTGTCAAACAACTTGGAATTTACAGAATAAAAGATTTGAGATTGATTGTATGATCTTTCTCTTTTACAAGAACTTTCTAAGAGGATATTCTAAAGATATAGTTTAGGATTTGTAGAAAGTGCAAAGAGAGGATGGAAATGATCTTTTTAGCTTTGAAAGAATTACTCTTTGTAAGTAGTTGTTATGATTTGAGCTCCAGAGATCATCTTCCTTTATAGAGGTTATGAACCTCTATTCCCAAGCAAAAGGATGTATGTGACCGTTGGAGATTTATGCAAGTGTCCAAGGTTCTTGTTCTTATTTACTAAATTGCCATCCAGCTGTATAAGCTCAGGAGGATGAGTTTGAAGTTCAACCTCATTCTGAAGTCCTAACCTCCCTTGAGATACGGACTTGAGCTTTTCTTTTCTTTTTGCTTTTCCAATGTTGTCTAAGTATAGTCTTTCCATGCTTAGGTATCAGCTTTCTTATTTTGACTATTCCCTAGGTAAGAGGATGAACTTTGATCTGCTTATCATTGACGATTGGCTTGTAACCTCTTTTGCTTGTTTTATCATTGTTACTTCTGTTTGTCCTCAAGGTGCCTTTGAGTCATAATTTCTGTGATCCCATATATTCTTGTGAAGAATGGCTGATCCTTGTTTATGATAATTTCTCATGAATGTCTATCCTCCAGTTCAACCTCCAGTTTAGAAAAACTTGTTGAATTTGCTTCAGATTTTCTTCTTAATTCTAGAGTTGATTAGGAACCTGTTGCTTAATGAAATACACTCAAGAGCACACATTAGACATTCAAACATAATCATAGTCATTTAAATAATTTTGTTATCATTAAAACTATTTGAGAGAGATTTTGTCTCAACATACTTGTGAAGATGTTGAAGTTATGGCTAGTGCTAAAGAGTTGAGCATTGAATTTTCTGAACATGGTGATGTGAAGGGAAAACGCAAATGCAATAACAATGATGGGGAAAGAGAGTTGAACAATGCGGGAGAACTTGATAATATTAACATTGATCTCACATTTTCCGATGACGACGACGATGATATTATGAACAATGTTGGAGAGGGGCAGAATTTGAAGATTTGGTTGTGGCTGCTCATATGCGGATCTGGTCGGTTCACTTGGAAAAGAAGAGGGGTGAAACATAAAAGCAGGAAAAAAAAACTAAAGCTCTTAAATTTACAAACTTGATCTCAAAAAATCTGAAGAGAAAAAAAAATACGGTACCAATCATCTTTGCTTAATAAAGCACCAAATCAGTACTCTATTTGAACAAATCTTAAAAAAAAAAAAGACGAATTAACCAAATATCATACTTTTCTTCACCAATCTATGTTTATGCGTCTCAATTCGATTCAACACGTTTGAAATGGGGAAAAAAAGAAAATTTTTTGAAATAAATTTTGTAGTCGAACCATTCACTTGCAAATTCTCTTCAAAGAAAATAAAAGTTAGCTCAAGTTTATCTTTTCCTAGAATGCTTTGTAGAGATAATCTAAGATTGAAAGAACCCATTTTTTTGCTATTCATCCCAATGAGTTTTCATACGGATGAAAAGAAGCAATTTTTTTTGGAATAAATAAACCAATCCTTAATTTTTAATATATTTATTTTATAATTTTTATAAGTTTTGGGAAACTATTAAATTTTTTATATATATTGTGGAAGAATGTATAAATAATGACATAATTAAATAGAACTCTCTAATAGTAAGTAAAATTTATGGGTTCAGCATGAACCAAAACTTATTGAGGTCCAAGCTAAATGGACCCTGCTCTGATAATGTTTGAAGGAATGAAATGTTGTTTATTTGACATAATGGAATTAGAGTAGAAAAGAGGAAGTGGATTGTCTTGAACCGTTATAGATTTATGTCTCCACGGTGAGCAAGTATATCCAAACTTTTTTATTATGTTTTTAGGATTCATTTGGTGTAAGTTTCTTGTTCATTAATGATAATTGATTTTACATGGACTATTTTGATAGACTAAAAACATATATTTTTTATAAAAAAAATTTAAAATATAAACTAAAAGCGAATAAAAATTTATTTAAGGATTAAAAAGTGGAGAATTTTTTTATAAGTATTAAAAATTTAATTTTGAAATTTTAACTAAACTAAAAATTTATTCTACTTTTAAAATAATTAAATAAAGTATATTTTTGTCTCTATAAATTAGACTACGTTGATTAAATCACAAAAATTAAGAAAGTTTGTTGAAGTATTAAATTTTTTGACATCTGATTATTTTACTAGTTTACTCTTAAAGAGAGAATTTGTTTGGGTTATTATAGTAATATTTATTATATAACATATTAAAAAAAATTAACTTGCACATAAGAATAAACAAATTAAAAAAGGTCTTGTAAAAAATAATAAATTAAAAACAAGTGAAAGTTGGATACTTAATTTTATTCTAGTTTCTAGAACGACTATAGACTATAGTGTGATGTCTCCATATTTTCCTTGTGGAGAAAAGTCAGGAATCTACGTAATAAAACGGCACCGTGTTAATGAACACAAAGGAGTCAAGGTAAATAGAAATTTGTAGAATCATATTAGTGTTTTGGCGGTAATTTATTTAGAGATTGATGGTAATTTATTTTATTTATTAGTGCTAAAACATTTATTAAGGTGTAACCGTTACCCATTATTGAGCACTATTTTTGTATAATTGAAACCAACACTTCCTTTTCGTGAATGGTTTGTTTTTATGAATTGTTTCTTTTTTTGGGGTTTGTTTAGAATTTATTTCGGGTGGTTTTCTCTCTTGATAAAATATAGCGTTTCTTTCTAGTGTCTCTCTCTATTTGATTGTGAATATGGTATTTAAGTAACAAATTTGTTGAAATGTTGTTGACATAGCTTCGTTGTTTTTGAAACATTTTAATAATTACTATAGTGGACTAAATTTGAGTCTGCTGTAGAGATAAATTGCAATTGGAACTCTATATAAAATTGAAATTTTAGTAAAACATTTTGAGTGAGGTTCTTTTTAGTGATTTCTCCATAAGGTGCTTTTATATCTAGTTCTTCTCCTTTGAATTATACTATTTTTAGTTTCAATGAAAATTTCTCATGTGAGTTTGACAATTTTTATCCATGAAGTTATGATCACACCACGTTAAACAAGTATCAATTGTTTTTCTCATCAATAGGTTCTAGTGTAACTCAACTTTATGCTTTTGTTCACACTTAATTTATCCTATGCAGTTATGGCCCCCCAAATGATGATTCAGATTTACAGCATCCAAATTTTTCAAATAGTAATATAAATCAACAAGAAGGCATTTATTTGATTTACTTAACACTAATTTAATTTTTCTTATTGATATATTATTTGTTCTTATATTTTTATCTTAAAATTTTATATTATACTTCTCATAAATTTCTTTTTTGGATAAAAATGAAACAGAATATACAAATACAAAAAAAGTTGGAAAAGGAAGAACTATATTGGCTTAGGTTTCGTAAAAAAGAAGAAGAAGAAGAGTGCTATTGGAAAATTGCATGTGGTATGAATTGTATAGTTATATTTTTATTAAGTGGTGTGAGTTGTTGGAAAATATGGATTTATGTCAACTACATTTGTTGTTGAGATATAAAAGATATTGCCGTTGTCAATAAACTATCTATTACAACGATTTTAGTTGTTGACAAAAAGGTTTATCGTAATTTTAATCATTGTGACATATCAAATAAGACAACAATAATTATAGTTATAAGAACATTAATTATGACAGCGACATCAAATGTTTTTGCAAACCATTTTGCAACAACATTTATCCCAACATGTAACGACATTTTTTTGTTGGAAAAAAAATAATTAAAAACAACTTTATATTTTTTCAGCGACATTTCTCACTGCGAAAAACCATTTATCTTGTTGAGGTTGGTGGTAAAAAGTATGAATTTGTCGTTCTTGATGACTATTTCAGATGAACATGAGTAAAATTGAGTTTTCACTACTTTATGCAACTAAGTGCAAAATGAAAAAGATTTTTGTATTAAAACAATTTATAGTGATCGTAAGCACAATACTATGATATGATGTTGTTTGATGGAATGAAATGTTGTCATGATTGACGAATTGAAGGAAAAGAAGAAAGGAGGAAATGAATTAGTTTGAACGGTTAAAGATGTGTCTAAAAATTACAACTCAACGTCTCTATAATGTGCAAGTATATCCAAACTTTTTTAGTGTGAAAGATGTGTCTGAAAATTACAACTCATTTTTAGATAATAAATATTTTGAAGAAAAGTTGTGTTGTTTTTGGGTGTATTTAGCTAGAGGGTGAGAGACAGAAGAACGAAACGAACGATTTCCGAAACAAAAGAACAAAATGGTACAACTAAGCTTTTAAATTTGATATATACGATCATAGTTAAGTAATCTGTGGCTAATCTGTGGCTTGCAAAGGAGCAGCTAAAAAAGACAGGCACTGCCGCTGGGTGAGGCAAATTAGCTTGTAAAAAACGGAGAATGGATTCAAGTTCCTCCCAAATTATGGGACAATTCACTAGAAAATTAAACAATTAATAGATAAAGTAATTACAATCATGCTATCATGAACAAAAACATCAACTTCAACCAGTTTCCATTTTTCCATCCCAAAATTCCTTGAGATCCAAGGCAGTCAAGCAAATTTGTTTCCAATCGAACACAACCACCCGGAATGTAAAAAGTGAATATTTCATTAATAACCGGAATAACATAATGTGTAAGCAAAAACCAAGGTATTGATAATATTACATATCACATAGATGATGAGAATTTCCCTGTATAATAAAATGTAACAATTATAATGAACAAGAGAGCACCCTATCTATATTTGAAGTTTTGTATCTCTGCTCGTTAAGTACATCAAGGAACAACTACTGAATAAACCATATCACCATTGCCAAGGCCCAATGCATACCCGATGCATGTTCAGAATCATAATCATAATCATAATCTACCGTGCAGCTTAAAAGAGAACAAACTAAACTAATCCAAACAAATGCATGGTAGAGGCTGGAACATGCAGCACAGGATACAGCACACCCGCTCCTCTTTCTTATGGATGCAGTTCAGGTTGAGCTGAATACTATCCCTAGAAGTGAAGTTATATACTTATAATAAGGACGGTAAACTAAACTAAGCAAGAAGCCGAAATTAAACCATCAAGAAGTGAAGATGGTATGCACTTATCAGAAGTTAAAATGGTCTTCCTCTATTTGAACCCCAAAAGCAGCAAAGCCACCGCCGCCTTGAATCTCCCCATGTTTTGGCTTCAATTTCTGCCACCAGATCGACCTGAGCTGAAATTTCCGAAGCCACTGGAACGACCAGAACTGCTAAATCCTCCACCACCATATTTATCCATTTTCCCAGAAGAATTACCAGAAAACCCCCCAAACCCATCTCTTGACTGACTTGAACCAGAGCCACCATAACGACTGGATTTTCCATTGCCGGTTCGGCCAAATCCAGAACTACCACTAAAGCCTGCACCGCCTGATCGACGATCCCTACCTCCTGAAGAACCATATCGACCACCAAACATGTCTTCTGATCCACCTTCAACAGCAATCTTAGGTAACTGAACAAAAATATAGGTATAAGATGCAAGCAGTTAATCATTAGTCATTACACAATATTAAACATAGTGATCAGTGGCCTAAAATGTAACTAGCATAGAAGGGCAAAATGATTACAGTTGATGAAGTATGATTTGACGTTTCACATGCTGAAAATACGTGAATGTATGATATATGTACATCTAGAACCAATTGTAACACTACAATCAACACCAAAGGTCAACAATGTCAATCTTGGGAATATCAGTATATAAATAGTATCCATTTATGGAATATCAGTTTGATAAAGACTCAATTGTCAGTTAAACTACTAAAGATAACATCCAGCATAAACTACTAAGGATTAAAAAGTTCAACTCTTTAATTTAGGGATGTTGTTTCACTGGCAGAACTTAATTTAAATACAGAATACAGTACTGGACTTGCATAGTGTGGGAACTTAATTAGTGCACAGAGGTAATAGAAAACCCCGGTCAAAATATAATGATTGTTTTCCATGATTACATCACAAACTAATGGTAGGGATTCTTAGCACGAAACGTGAGCTGGATGGGATTTATGGCAAGAGGATAGACTATCAATCTGTGTAGGAAAAATTAGAAAAATAATTAAAAAAAGGCAAGTTCAAAGAGTAAAGAGACCACCTCTGTGAATGTACATCCAACATCACGCTCAATTGTCTTTAAATCCCTGAATTGAGCTTCTGTGTGGACAAGAATGGCAGTTCCTTTCTTCCCAGCACGGCCTGTTCGTCCAGATCGATGAACGAATATCTCTGAAGAATTTGGAAGTTCGTAATGTATTACCTAGATGAGGAAAACAGTTAAAAAATTTACATAAAAAACAACGCACGATGTATGTTAATGTCAATGTCAAAGTGTTTGCATATACACAGATAATAGATATACTTGAGGGATATTAACTCCTATTCAAACCCTAATTATTTTCAAAAAAAAAAAAAATATCAATAATATTCTAACCCTAATTATTTTCTCTCCTCCTTTTCTCTAAAATCCCACAACTTCAACATGTATTGCCAATTATTCAATTCCAATAAATATAATTTTATTCTAATTCTTGAGATGATATATTTCAATAAATATATTTTTACTCTAATTTCCAACATGGTATCAGAGCTCTCGATCTTTGAGAGCCTTGCTTCCGCATAAACCCTAGCCGCCTTTATGGCGGTAAATTTAGCCACCTTCATTGTGGCCCTTTGCTTCCGCCTTCATTGCAGTGCCGCCTTCATTGCGGTTAGCCACCTTCATTGTGGTCCTTTTTGCCGCCTTTATTGCGGTTTCTATTTTCCTGAAGCCACCTTCATTGTGGTCCTTTTGCCGCCTTCATTGCGGTGCCGCCTTCATTGCGGTTTCTATTTTCCTGAAGCCACCTTCATTGTGGTCCTTTTTGCCGCCTTCATTGCGGTTTCGCCTTCATTGCGGTTTTGCCTTCATTGCAGCAACTTGAGATTTCTTTTTGGCCTAATTTGCACTCCATATAACTCCTCCTATGACAACCTTGCAGATCTTCTAACTAAAGGGCTAAAGAGTAGCAACTTTGAAAGAATTGTATTCAAGCTGGGAATAGAGAACACCTATTCGCCAACTTGAGGGGGGGTGTCAAAATCCTGTTTCTATTTAATATCCCTCAAGTATAGGGATTCAGTTGAATAGGAGTAATAGTAGGAGTAATAGTAGGGATTTAGAGGGAGAGTGTTAGAATATTAGAAAATATCTTATAATATCTATTATATTATATTAGAGTATCTTGAGTTATTTCCTAGGATCAATTTATATTCATAGAGTATCTTAGAATATCTCTCATTATTATTATGATTTGTTCCTAATTTAGGATTTAGTCTATGTTTCTCTATAAATAGAGATTAGTATTGAGTCTTTTGTAATCAAGTCAGCATTATGCTATATCAATAATATTCTAACCCTAATTATTTTCTCTCCTCCTTTTCTCTAAAATCCCACAACTTCAACATGTATTGCCAATTATTCAATTCCAATAAATATAATTTTATTCTAATTCTTAAGATGATATATTTCAATAAATATATTTTTACTCTAATTTCCAACACATATTAAGAAAACAACATTCAGAAAAAGTTTAGATAAGAACTTACAAGATCAACATTTGGGACATCAAGCCCACGCGAAGCAACATCGGTTGCCACTAAAACATTAAAATAGCTGTTTCTAAAGCCCGTAAGAGTTCTTTCTCTCTGAGTTTGTGAAATATCTCCATGCAAGGCCTCACATTTAAGACTTTTTGCCAAAATATATGATAGTCGATCAGCATCACGTTTGGTTTGAGTGAAAATAATACACTTTCCTCCTTTAGCATGTTCCTATGAGAGGATAGATCGTTAAGACAACAAAAGCCAGTTCAGTCACAGGATTGCTCAAAAGCAAAGAGAGGGAGACAAATAAAGCCTAGACAAACTCAATTGCAATCACTTTTAGTAAACAAAAATTAATAAACATATTTTAAAATAGTGAGTTATAATAATTAGCAATGATAACAACCATTAATCATATGTAACATAAAAATCATGAGAAAATATAGTATCAGAGAAGTCATACGGTTATAAGAGGTGCCAGAATTCCCGCTTTAGCATTTCCATTGGAAGCAATAGAGTAAAGCGAAATTCCATCTGCCAACTTCTGATCAGAATCTCCAACCTATGGCATCAATAAGTTCCCAGATTAACTTTAAATCTCAAATATTATTATCTCCTCTTCAAAAATGTGAGCTAGGAAAAAAATTCAGTAGTCATGTTCTTGCCAGATGTCAGGAAAAGAAAGCATCATTAACCATCAGATTTACTTAAACACCAAGCTAATAATTGTACAAAAATCTCGTGACACAACAAAAATTCTAAAAATATATATAATAATGAAACGCAGAAAAACATTTATTCAAACACGAATGAAAACCTACAATTTCTTCTGAAGGGTGAGAAAACAGCAATTGAAAACCACAAATATAATCAAAATATATGCATTAATATTTAACAAAATTAATTTGTAGCTAAAAAATTTCACAGCTACAATGGTCTAATGGCTTCTTTATTATTTAACAAGCTTAACTCTCTGCATTTTTTGGGACACAGTGTCCACAATCCACTTTGCATAGTGTGGGATATGAATTTGTCCCAAATTCCCAATAATATTCAGGAGAATGTGAAGAACCAGCAACTTGATGAGACAAAACATTCTAGTTTCTGGAACAATTTGAAGAATAAAATATGAATGAATTGTTTTTGTAATTTTCAAGTGACGTTATGAAACATTATTTTTTGTAGCCTTTCATAAAAAACAAAAATGGTGTTTGGCATTGGTATCATCTAGTCAAAAACCATTAGTAAATGTATTAGAATCCATAACAATGACAGGAGGACTGTTTGTTCCTGTGCTGTATATCCTGTCTTAGTTCATGAATGAACTCATGTATGTTCTAAAAAAGCTCATAGATCTGTCCACTTTAGCA
This sequence comes from Cicer chorassanicum, assembly GCA_037974735.1. Taxonomy (NCBI): domain Eukaryota; kingdom Viridiplantae; phylum Streptophyta; class Magnoliopsida; order Fabales; family Fabaceae; genus Cicer; species Cicer chorassanicum. The sequence continues at coordinate 35,072,063 of JBBPBP010009777.1, read as the reverse complement.
ATTCCTTGGGTGGCGCAATCCTCTTTACTTCTATATCTCTAAGGTAGTTGTTGGTCCGCTATTCTTAGGGTTGTGAACTTTTATTCGCCCAGATACATGAATTATTCCCTTTTATTATATCCTCTTTCCTTGTTTTCGTCATAATCAAAGACAAAAATCTTCTAGGCTGTAAGTGGGAGTTTTGTTGAGTATGATAAATGTTTTCCAAGCTCAGGCACGAAACTTTCACCTCAAATGGAGTCACAACAATCCAAGTTCACCTCCTCAAGAAGACTTTGTTAATTGGAATGTGTTCCCTGATGGAATTCGAATATTAAACTTTTGGTAGGTATTCTCAAACTACACCTCATAAAACCCTTCGATCCATATCATACCAGATTAGGCACAATCCGAATAAATAAATGACATATGAAAACTGCAATATTCTCCTACTCCCCGTGCCTAAAAAAGATTTGCATACTTACAAGATCAATTGTTAAGGGGTTGTTTAGGTAATTGCGTGTAAGATTCTTTATCCAAGAAGGCATTGTCGCTGAGAACATAAGAGTTTGACGCTTTGTAGGCATCTTTTGCAAGATTGTCTCCACCGCTTCTTGAAATCCTACTTGAAGCATCTGATCAGCTTCATCAAGAACAACAAATTTAACATCCTTCAATTTCAGTGAACCCCTTTTGAGAAGATCAATAACTCGTCCAGGTGTGCCCACTACAATCTCTACGCCACCATCAAGTTGCCTGATTTGTTGTTGAATAGGCATACCCCCATAAAGACAAACTGTTTCCAAGTTAGGTGCAGCCTCATTGAATTCCTTTTCAACCTGCCGTGCAAGTTCTCTGGTTGGAGCCAACACCAAAGCCAAAGGATCCCTTCTTTTCCTGCCATAATCAACCACAAAAATTTGTATAGTAAAAAGCCAAAGTAACGATCTACAACTCAGAGAAATAAGGCTATATAACCAATTAAAAGTATGATGTAAGTGTCAATAAAATAACCAACCCATGCTTAGCATTAAACTGAATAATCTTATCCAAGATGGGTATCCCAAAAGCAAGAGTTTTCCCAGTTCCTGTTCTAGCTCGACCAATCATATCTCTCCCTTGCATCGCAGGTTCCAGCACAGCTTTCTACAATAATAATAATAATAATAAGAGAAACTCAAGCTACAAGTTACTGAGATTTTTGAACAGAAGTGCTGATAAGTATGAATTGGTTTTCCTGACAATTCTGCTAACAGACACCATTTGCCTTCTTTTTCAGCCCCAAATATTTCAAAGAAAATTTAACTACAATAACACACAGCATATATTTCTGAATGAAAATCAACTCATTTGAGCACAGTTGTATAATGTTGCTGCTACAACTGATATAAGGAAACCTGGTTTTCGTGAAATTTCTATGAACACAAGCATGTGAAATTTCTATAAACACAAACATTTGTGTCCTTTTTCAACCAAACATTTGAAACAAACTGAATTAAAAATGTTAACTGAACCTTAATCAAACCATTTCATCACTCTACTACTACTTCTACTATCACTATTAATTTATTTATTTTTTTTGCAAAAGACTATCAATATATCTATATAAAAGAGATACGAAGTTTTGGTGTAGCACTTATTTTTCAATTTCATCAGCCATTTAAACTATTTATTTATAATTTTATTTTTTATTTAGTCAATCAAATGACTAAATTTTTTAAATAACTACATAAGATTTTGTAACTTCAGAAAACCGTATAAGCTAATAATAATACTATTCTCTGAAATTTGGAAAGAAAAAACCACACAGAACTTACCTGAATGGGGAAGAGCTTCGCGATCCCTTTCTTAGCAAGAGCATTAACAATCTCCCGAGATATCCCAAGCTTCGCAACCTCCAGTCCTTCATCACCATTCGCACTGCAGCCTTCGTCCGCATGATCGTAATCCACAGCAAGTTGCGCACCACGAGAAACCAGCGACGAGTGGAAGTTCAACGGTCCAGATTTCGCGTGAAACGCCCTGTCTCCTTTACCATAGAAGGCGGAGGACAGTGCGAGGCTATGGTGACGGTGCGATAGTTGCTCAACGGAAGTAACGGCGGCGAAGAAACGGCGTGAGAATATGGAAGAGGATCTTCTGAGAATCAAACTTGTCATATTGTGTTGAATCGAAGTGAGTAAGGGAGAATGGAGTTTGTCTTTTTTTTGGTTTGGTTCCAAAGAGATGTTGAGGTGAGGGAGGTAGAACCTTGAAGTTTCTGTGAGGTTGTAGGGTTCTGGTTTCCAGGGTTTTAGGAGGACCAATCGTGTGTGGTCAAGTGTTCATGAGCCCTTTTAAATTTAAGGGTTATATAATTTTCTGTTCCTATAAATATATTATATTTTGTTTTTAATACTTCAAAATACTTTTTTTAAATAATTTTGTTCTCTACTTTTAAAACAACTCATATATATCATTTTAATTGAAATTTATTTAAGTCTTTGGCAAATGAATGCATATTTATTTTTGAATTAGTTTTTAAATATTGTAAATTGACAAATACATTCATAAAATTATAAAATATTAATAAATAAAATTTAATTGATATTTTACAAATTTAAGAATGTATTTGTCAATTTGAAAAATTTAAAAATTAATTTAAAGAGGTTTATAATTGTAGAGACCAATCTAACTATTCACTCATCTTTGTCTCTTTAAAACTTGGGTATGAATTGAAGACTTATTAGACTATTACTTCTTATAGCACTGGTTTAGTTTAGATGCTATTGGTGAAGTTTGAAAATCATAGTGGGGAGGTTATCACCGACACTTCTTATGGAATGCATGTTTTAGTATTCAACATGTGTTAGTGTCGGTGTCTAACCAAACATTGACACGTTGATTATATTCCATTTATTCATCTTCTCAAATTATTATCAATGTCGATATATCAATACAGCGTTGTCTTCGTGCAGTATCCTTACTTCATAGTTTAGGTTGACTTGATGAAAAGTCAATACAAATGTATGCTCAGGTTGCTTAAACATTTTAGAAATCATGTTCTAATTTTAAAAATTAGAACTCTGATAAAAAAAAAGTAAAATTTTAATAATTAAAAAAAGAGATAATTCTTATAAAATTTAAAAAATTTATTTTAGTCCCTATAAAAAGATTCTCGACTTTTTAATCCTTAAAAAAAATTATTTTCTTTTAGTCCCTGTTCTGATTTTTTTTTTTATAAAAATGACATTTTCAGTCCCTATAAATCAAAATAGGGAGTAGAAGTGCATACAATTTTTATAGAGATTAAACTTAAAATGTCATAATTTTATAAGAATTAAAAATTTATTCAATAAAAAATCACCCTCATTTTATTATATTATACAAAATAAAATTTAAAACTCTCACCAATGAAAGGCCATGGGATCTGCATTCAGATTGTGTATAAGCGAAACACATGGGGTCTGCATTTTGAATTCATGTGATATTCCATAAATATTTCATTATCTCTACCTTGATAAATAAGACAAAAAGTTCTAATGTTTTGTAAAATTTCATTTATAAAATGGTGCAAGCCCGGATCAATAAAACTAAATAAACACAGCATGTACTTTAAATAATTAAAGAGCACAATTATACATCGTGAAGAATTTCTTCGCGAAATCTCACAATGCCAACGTGTTAAATTTCTAAAGATTTGAAACCGCTTAAACATCTATTTTTTACGGAAAACATGAGGGGTCAAAGTTTGATGGCCAATCAAAAACATTCACAAGGTATTCCTTATGTATGTGATTGCGAGATTAAGCATTTTTTATAATTAAATATGCTACATAAGTTGAAATTTTAATATATACTTCTTATAAATAAAAAAGTAATTTTATACTTTTATACGTTTAAGTAATTCAGAATCCAATAACAACTTGTTTAGTTCAACCATTTCATCATCTGTCCAATCACCTTTCCTAGCTTCATATTCAGATGGTGAGAGGTTCTAGGCTTGTCCATCTGGGACTTTAAATGACAAACTACTATAAGGTTGTTTCTTGGACGTGTAGAGTTAATTCTCGTTGCAGAAATGAAACAAGGAAGTCCACCTGAATCCAAACGATTAGAAAATTACTTTACACAAAAAAAAAAAACACTTTGAATTGGGTATAACATGCATGCATGCACAATTTTCAACTCAAATTCGACTCATTTAGTTCATGAATCGAGTTCAACAGTCAATTATCGAATAGAGTGTCAAACTATTTTCGAGTTGGTTTCATTCATTGTCAGCAGCTCTATAGGCTTCATTTAATCACACAAGCTTTTGTTTGGGAGCTTGGAATGAAGAGGAACGACAAGAGGAACGAAGACCCCAACTCCCAATATAGAAGAACTCAAAAAATGAACTGCAGAATGATTTTTTAGAGGATTTTGTAGGGCTTTGAATAAATAATAAGATTCTTTTTCTCTCTTTATATTACTCTCAAATTATATTCCCTTTAAAAAATATTCTCGAATAATGTGTAGGATTCCCCTCCCTTTCTCTTCTCTATTCCCCCTTCAGATCCCAAACAAAGTCTTAACTTGTTGTTTATCTGTTTTGTTGAAGTAGAATTTTAAGAGTGAGTTTCACAAATTTCATATATTATTTACAACTTAAAAAAAAAAAGGCAGTTTTGTTTTTCTTAAGCAAAATGGGGCAATGAAGCTAGGAAATTTGGCTAAATGTTCAAACAGTCTGTCAAACATGTACATGAAAAGTTGAAATAAATTATTGGGTAGATCCTTAACCCTTTTATTAGAATTTCTTTCTCTACCTCCAAGTCACTTTAGAATATACTTCCAAAAAAGATATATCACAGTTTTAATGTCCTCCAAAAGTATACTTCCAAACAAAAATAAATTTTTTTTCCCGTCCAGAAGTATACTTCCAAACACGTGTCTAATTTTTTAGAAAAGTAAGGGTGGAAAAAGAAGCATTTCATTATGCATATCCAAATAGGAAGCCTAAACCATAGTATAATAATAAAATAAAATAAAAAAAAGCACTTACATGAGTGGAAGTAAAAAGTGTAGAGAAAAATGCCAGTTTTGAAATAAAATCTTCATTCAAAGAATTTGATATCAGCTCTAGACCTATCTGCATCAAACCATAAAAGGTTAAAACTACAAATAGAAAATGCATATGTCAAAGCATAAAAACTGGCCAACAACAACCTTATATGCATAAAAACTGGCCAAACAACCTTATATGTCAAAGCATAAATGCATCCACTCATAATGATATGTATAAACTCATAATACTGACACACCTTCGATCAAAAGTCGGTGCTAGTCTTACCTCACAATCATGAGGAGAAACAAGGTTGGAAAGCATCAAGTATCGTATCTGAGCATTGGCATTGGAAAAATCAGCCCAACAACCAAACAGAACCAGAGCTAGCCTTGAACTCTGAATCTCCACCGTTGAAAACAGGTTTCACCCGCTTCAACAACTCCAAGTGGTTAGCTACTCTGGCCATTGACAACAACCCTTTACACTGCTTGTGCTTCCTGTTATCGTGGTGCTTTCGCTTGATCAAGAAAACTCTGACAAAAGAAAGCCTGATTTCCGTGTTGCCTCTCCTAAAGCCATCAGCAAGTCATAAGAGGATGGTATTAGCAAATAAATCATCTTCGCCTGTAACTACCAGATTCGAGTTCATACTGAAAGTGAGGTCCCATTTGTCATATGGCTTTGACAGGTACACCTGATGAAGAATGAGACTCAGTCAAGAACCAAACATGAGCTAAAATCTTCTCCATTTCTTTCCTCTTCATAGTTACTAGTGTTAAACATGTTTAGTTCCCTACAAATTTAGGGCTGTTTTTGTTTTTACTTCAGACAAATAAAAGACCCCAATTTCGTAGAGACTAAAACATATTTAGTTCTATTTACAATGTAGTTGATGCACCCTACATTTTAAGGCAATCTACTTAGGAACAAAACTAAATCAAATACAGTAATGAATATATTCATTTTTTCCTTTTGAAAAATTAACATAGACAAAGTTTGTAACTGTTCCAAGAGTCACAATAAGGAAAGCTACTAAGTTTTTCTAAAATAAAATAATTGGAGATAACCATTAAAACAAAAAATAAGCTCTCTATAGTGAAATCAAAGAACTCTATTGCCCAACATATGACCCTGCATTCTTCTTTATAGTAGAATTTCTCCCTTTCCTAACTCAGCTTCATAAATCATATCAAACATCATAAATCTTTTCACATAGCAACACAAACAATAAAGTAGAAGACACTTCAAGCTTCTATAACTATAAGCTTGCTATATCATCTAACCTCCAAAGTTTAAATTACATTGTTGCATTTTGTCATAACAGCATTACTTCCTACCACTGGATCAGGATGTGATAAGTCCAGTTTTAGATAAATCCTAAACATCTTGTTTTAAAAAAAAAAATTATCTTTTAAAAAACTCCTGCTTTGCTCAATTATGTTATGGTTGCCAACTATCGGCCATGGCGATTTATGGTGGCTTAAAATGGAGGAATTTCGGCTTCCTTCCATGTTCCACCATCCGCCATCGACAACGGTGGATTGTATAATTGGCTGAAGAAAATGACAAACACTTATTTTATCGCCCTATCTGGTCCATCCCTCATGGTTTTTCTTTGTATGCTGACATATATGCCTTCTTGTTAACCTCTATATCATTGAACATCATGTTGACACAACTATGAAATACTCAGTTAAACAAAAACTTGAAGCTATACCTAATTCCATAACAACGTCCTATCAACTCTATAACACCTGCGCCTCTGATCAAATGTGTGTTTCGGTATCCGAGACGGCACCAACACATTGACTATATTCAATTATTATTGTATAAACAACAAAGGAAATACAGCAGAAATGCAAGTAGCGGAAATAAAGCAGAAATGGTGCAATATGTTTTAAAGAAGAAAAGAAAAATGACCAAATTCAATTCAACAACTTCTATGCTTACGAATCATAAAATCAAATCAATTGTGACTATATCAATAAATTAAAAAGGAAGATTTTGACGAATTTAATAGAATAATTAACTATATAAGCGAAGAATCGAGAAGTTGTATACCTGGGAAAACAAAAATTGGAATGCGGTGAGCGTGGATCGAACACGCGACCTTCAGATCTTCAGTCTGACGCTCTCCCAACTGAGATATCCCCGCATATATTAACCTCTCCCCGCATATTCTATCACTAGATCACTGGTGCTTTTTGTTGTAACCTTTCTAAGCGTCTCCAACTAGTTTCGTTTTCATGTATAATAAAGACTGGAATTGAAGCATATCCAACGTCTGTTCAACTTTTTCCTTACTACCTTCAAATTAGTAAAAACGTTTGCTTGTTTCAAATAAACTTTGTGGGTTGCATGTCACTCATCTCAATTCAGCTTGCAAATTGACAAATTCATGAAACTTTTAGTTGGACTCTCTTCAATAAATGAAACAAGTTTGAGCAATCCAAGTGGTTGAACTATTTTGGAATTTTTAAATAGGTTATTCAACTAAAAAGAATATCTAAACATGTCTATGAATTATTATATTATTTTTAGTTAGGTCTTTATGTTAAATGAAAAGTTAGATAATTATTAATCAATTTTCTTTTTATAATTTTGCTAATTTTACAAAATATTAATTAAATCTCTAAACACTTTTTCTTTTATTTTTTAGACAACTGTTTTTTTCGAAAGAGATAAACTTATCGCTACAGTTGTAACATTGATATAGAGATAAATTTGGCCACTTTGTGTTGCTAAGAATGAGTTGGTTTACATTGATATTGACGTCTTCCACAACAATAAGAATGACTTTACTGAATTTAGAGCTATCATCAAAGATTGTAAACGTCTCTTTTGCAATTTTTATAGAAATTCTCATGTTGATCTTGTTAGGAGATAAGTCAATGAGGTTGTCCGTGCTCTTGCAAGAGTGGTTCAATCACTTTCTAGTTTCTATATTATGATTGATATTCCAACATGTGTTCATCACATTATTATAAATGATATGTTATAAGCATTATCTTGTCCAAAAAAATATTCATGTGACAATGTGTCATGAAAAATGTAGGAGCTCGAAGAGCGATACAAAGAGCAAGAGCAACAATGGCAAAAAATCCATTGTTGGGTCGTGACTCTTGAAGATCTTGAAGAGAAAGGGAAAGTTTAATGTGGTTAGGGAATTAAGTAGTAGTTTGCAAGGACAGAAAAAAGCAAAATGGATGATGAAACTCTCTCAAGGTCTCTCAGCACTGTGTTGATAGTTTTGGATGATGAGATATTTACAGTGAAATATAATTTGAATGGTGATGGTTTTGTGAGAGTTTGTATAGAAAAAGAGGGATATATCTTTTATATAGTAAATACATACTCCCTGTTCAATTGAAGGAAAAAAAAACAGGTTATGGGCAGATTTGGTGGATTTGAGTGGATCTGAAGAGTGGTAGTGAGAAGTGGGAGTAGTCTTTGGTAGGTGATTTTAATGCAGTCTTGCATAAATTAGAAAGGTGAGGGGTGAATAGGGGTTGAAATTTTTCTCAAATGGGGGATTCTGCTGAGCTCGTGGAGGATATGAATTTGATTGATGTTCCACTGCTAAGAAATATTTTTACTTAGTTTAGACAGGACAGGAGTGTTATGAGTAAAATCGATAGATTCCTTCTATCTGAAGGTTGTTGAAAATGTGGAAGGTAGCAAGCTAGTGGGTGGGAGATAGAAATATTTCAAACTGTTTTCCTATCTGGTTGAAATAACCCATTGACAATTGGGGTCCTAAGCCCTTCATATATAACAACTATTGGAGGGACACACAAAGAATTCTTGTCGTTTGTTGAGAAGTGTTGGAGTTTCTTCCATGTAAAAGAGAGAAAAGTCTTTGTTTTGAAAGAAAAGTTGAAACTTTTGAAAGAAAAATTGAGATGTTGGAATATAGAAGTGTTTGGGTTGATAGATTTAGACATAGGGGGAGAGTCAAAGAACTTAATGTATTTGATGACTTTGGCTGGTGAAGAGGAGATTGATGTGGATAGTGATAAGACAAGGGAGGTGGAAGAGAGGTTTTGAAAAAAATTGAGACTTAATGAAAGTTTATTGAGACAAAAACTCAAGAAGGAAGTGGGTGAGGGAGGGAAATGCTAACACTAAGTTTTTTCATGCAGGTTTGCAGAAATGGCGAAGGAAAAATCAAATAATTTCTCTATAGAATAGAGATAATTGGGTGAAAGGGGTGGATGCGATCAAGTGTTTGGTAAATAATCCTTTTGAATATAATTTTAAAGAGAGGAAATTTCGACGTCCTAGACTCAGTGGACTTTCATTTCAACAAGTATCAACATTGGAAAATGAGAGACTTATATCAGCTAAAGGTTGAGACAAGGAGATTGTCTGTCTCTGTTTCTCTTCTTGATAGCAGATGAAGGTCAAACAGGTTTTACACGCAAGGCAGTAGAGATTGGGACTTTTATAGGTTACAAAGTTAGTGAGGAGATTAATTTTTATATTTTCCAATATGTTGATGACACTATTCTACAAGGAGATGACACTTCTTTTTTGGTATGAATATATTCAGTGCTAAGTAGCGTCCTGCTAGTTTATTTATCTTTCTATAAAGCGCCAAATAAGGTAATTGATGGTGTGGGGTGGTGGGTTGGAATGAAGGAAAATTACCAAAGTAAGTTGGGACAGGGGTTGTCTCTCGAAAGAAGAGGGAGATCTTGGAGTAAAGTACTTACGTTTATTTAAAATTTCTCTATTATGTAAATGGTTGTAGAGAGGTTTATCAGATTCGACGATGATTTGGTTTTGTTAAATTAAATTTTGATATTGAAGGATTGAGGAAAAGTTGTTGTGCCTGGAAGGTTTATCGAGCAGTATAAACAATACTTTATGGTGGAGAGATTTGTGTTTGATCAAAAAGATTTTCATGGAAGAAAAAAATTGGTGTTCATCAATAATTAAAAGCTATGCAATAATTTTATGTTGTTGTTTAATGTTGCAACTGATAAGGATTGGACAGTTGCAGCAAAAGGTATTTGGAAGGATAATTGCTGGGAATTCCAGTTGAACTAGATGCGCCAGCTGTCTGCAGAATAAGCTGATGCCGCGACAACTCTGTGTAGACTGCTTCAGCAAGTTTGTCTGCGGAAAAATGAGTTGGAACAACTTTCAACAGTTAACAAGTATAATGCTTCAGCAGCCATAAAAGTTGTTATGAGTTGCTAGATAGTTACAGGTTGAAAGGGGTTGGCAACAAAAATTTAATTGTTGTTGTTTAACGCTTATGGTTGACTTCAACGCCGTCGAAAGTGTGTGTTTTTAGGTGGATATTGCTTCAAGATAAAATTCCAACAATAGTATAACTAATTAGAAGGGCGACGTTGAATGATGTTCATCAACAAAGTTGTGTTTTCTGTTATACAAACTTTAAGATAGTAAAACAATTATTCGTCAATTGTTCAAACAAAAGAGATTTGGAAACATATTTTTGGTTGGAAAAATTGGAACGCAGTTGGATGGAGACAGGAGGGGATTGAGGATATATTGGTGTTCAATATGGTTTGCAATGGGATGAAAGTTTCACATTTGATTTGGCTCTCATAACAATGTTGAGTGTGTGCTTGGAATGCAATGATGTTATCTTTAATGATATAGTGGCAAATATTTCTAAGGTGGTTGACTGAGTAATCCATTTATCTTGGTAATGGTTTAGTTATAGGATGGAGAAAAATAAAATTTAAGTTATTCTAATTGATGCAATAATCCAATTGCTTTTATGCAAAGTGTTTAAAAGATGATATTATATAATAAGTTTCGAGTATCCCTTGTACTCACGTTAATAAATATTTGCTATAAAAAAAGTAATATTTTAATATTAAAAATACATTACCAATTTTATTTTAATGGAAGCACTTAATTGAAAACAATTTAATACTTCAACGACCTTACTACAAGGACTTTTAGGTTATAGGTCCACCACGCTTCCGCTGCACCACATGACTTATCAATTCAAAGACAAAGGTTTAAAAAATTTACGATAGAACAAACATGACTTAGAAAACTTCAAACAACATAAGATAAAAAAAAGTTTGAATAATTTTTCAAAAAATAAAAAAGTAAAGTTGGAGGATATGAATTTGATTGATGTTCCACTGCTAAGAAATATTTTTACTTAGTTTAGACAGGACAGGAGTGTTATGAGTAAAATTGATAGATTCCTTCTATCTGAAGGTTGTTGAAAATGTGGAAGGTAGCAAGCCAGTGGGTGGGAGATAGAAATATTTCAAACTGTTTTCCTATTTGATTGAAATAACCCATTGACAATTGGGGTCCTAAGCCCTTCATATATAACAACTATTGGAGGGACACACAAAGAATTATTGTCGTTTGTTGAAAAGTGTTGGAGTTTCTTCCATGTAAAAAAGAGAAAAGTCTTTGTTTTGAAAGAAAAGTTGAAACTTTTGAAAGAAAAATTGAGATGTTGGAATATAGAAGTGTTTGGGTGGATAGATTTAGACATAGGGGGAGAGTCAAAGAACTTAATGTATTTGATGACTTTGACGGTTGATGAGGAGGTTGATGTGGATACTAATAAGAGAAGGGAGGTGGAATAGTGTTTTTGGAAAAATTGAGAGCTAATGAGAGTTTACTATGACAAAAATCAAGAGAGAGGTGTGTGAGGGAGGAAGATGGTAACACTAATTTTTGTCATGCAAGTTTGCAAGAACGGCGGAGGGAAAATCAAATCATTGCTATGTAGAAAATAGATATGATTGGGTGGATGCGATCAAAGGTGTGGTAAAGAATCACTTTGAATGTAATTTCAAAGAGTGGAAATTTAGATGTCCTAGATTCAATGGACTTTCGTTTCAACAAGTATCAACATTGGAAAATAAGATACTTACATCAACATTGGAGTTGTGATGGCAACAAGAGTCTGGGTCCCGACAGTTTTTAACGGAAGATATCATGGATTTTGTGTTGGAATTTCACAATATTGCAATACTACCAAAACCTATGACAACTTCACTTTTTGCTTTAATCTCAAAATTGGATCACCCACAGAATTTGGCAGAATATTGTCCCATTTTCCATGTGGGGTGTTTATAGTTTCTATATTATGATTGATAATCCAACATGTGTTCACCACATTATTATAAAATGTTATGTTATAAGCATTCTTTTGTCCAAAAAAATATTCACGTGACTTGGAAGATGTAGGAGCTTGAAGAGAGATACAAAGAGAAAGAGCAACAATGGCAACAAATCCATTTTTGGGTCGTGACTCTTGAAGAGAAAGGGAAAGTTTAATGTGTTTAGGGAATTAAGTAGTAGTTTGTGGAAACCGAAAAAAGCAAAATGGGTGATAAAACTCTCTCAAGGTCTCTTTAGCATTGTGATGATAGTTTGGGATGATGATATGTTTATAGTGAAATATAATTTGAATGGTGATGGTTTCGTGAGGGTTTGTATAAAAAATGAGGGATATCTCTTTTATATAGTAAATATATATTCTTCATGTTCAATTGAAGGAAAGAAAAAAGGTTGTAGGCATATTTGGTGGATCTGAAGAGGGGCAGTGAGAAGTGGCAATGGTGTTTGGGAGGTGATTTTAATGCAGTCTTGCATAAATCAGAAAGGTGAGGGGTGAATAAGGGTTGAAATTCTTCTCAAATGGGGGATTTTGCTGAGTTCATGGAGGATATGAAATTACTTAGTTTAGAAAGAACATGAGTGCTATGAGTAGAATCGATAGATTCCTTCTATATGAAGATTGGTGAAAATGTGGAAGGTAACAGGTCAGTGGGTTAAGATAGGAATATTTCAAACCATTTTCCTATTTGGTTGAAATGACAGCTGTTGGAGGGAGACAATTGTGGTCCTAAGCCCATCATATATAACAGCTGTTGGAGGGAGACACAAAGAATTCTTGTCGTTTGTTGAAAAGTGTTGGAGATCTTTCCATGTAAAAGAGAGAAAAGCCTTTGTTTTGAAAGAAAAAGTTGAAACTTTTGAAAGAGAAATTGAGATGTTGTAATAGAGAAGTGTTTGAGTGGATAGATTTAGACATAGAGGGGGGAGTCAAAGAACTTAATGAATTGGATAACTTGGCGGGTGATGAGGAGGTTGATGTGGATACCGATAAGAGAAGAAAGGATTTGAAAACAATTGGGACCTAAAGAGAGTCTACTAAGACACAAAATCAAGAGAGAAGTGGGTGAGGGAAGGAAATGCTAACCCTAAGTTTTTTCATGCATGTTTGCAGGAACGACACAAGAAAAATCAAATCATTGCTATATAGAATATAGGTAATTTGATGGAAGGGGTGGATGCGATCAAGGGTTTGGTAAATAATCATTGTGAATGTAATTTCAAAGAGAGGAAATTTCGACATCCTAGACTTAATGGACTTTCATTTTAACAAGTATCAACATATGAAAATGAGAGATTTTTATCACGTTTTGATGAACTGGAAATTAAAGATACAATATGGAGTTGTGATGGCAACAAGAGTCTGGGTCCCGAATGTTTCAACTTCAACTTCATCAAAAATTGTTGGAGCTTTTTAAAGGAAGTTATCATGGGTTTTGGGTCGCAATTTCAGAATAATGCGATACTACCAAAAGAAGATTTTGAAAGAGCATATGATACTGTGAGTTGGAAATACTTAGAGTTCATGCTTGTAAAGATGGGTTTTGTACGAAATGGATAGGAGGGATGCGAGCGTGCATCTTTTCTAGTTCAATGTTTGTCTTGCTGAACGGAAGTCCCACAAATGATTTCAAGTTGGGGAAAAGGCTGAGACAAGGAGATCGTTTGTCTTTGTTTCTCTTCTTGATAACAGCTGAAGGTCTAACAGATTTTATGCGCAAGGCGGTTGAGATGGGACTTTTAGAGGTTCCAAAGTTAGGGAGGAAATTAATTTTTATATTCTCCAACATGTTGATGACACCATTCTACTAGGAGACAACACTTGGGAAAATAGTTGGAGCATTAAAACAATTCTTCGCAGTTTCATGATGGTATCAGGGTTTAAGGTGAACTTTTTTAAGAGCAAGCTATATGGGTGCAATGTAGATACTTCTTTCATGGAAACTATGTCAAATTTTTTATCTTGTAGTATAGATAATATCTCTTTTCGATTCTTAGGGATTTTGATGGGATCTAATTCAAGAAAGTATTCGACGTGGACTCCAGTGATTGACAATTTGAGGAAAAGTTTCTCAAGATGGAACATAAGGTATTTGTCGATAGGGGGTAGGGTGGTTTGAATATATTCAGTGCTAAGTAGCGTCCCGCTATGTTATTTCTCTTTCTATAAAGCGTCAAATAAGGTAATTGATGAATTGACAAGAATTCAAAAAAGATTTTTGTCGGGTGGTGGGTTGGAATGAAGGAAAATTAACAAAGTAAGTTGGGATAGGGGTTGTCTCCCGAAAGAAGAGGGAGATCTTAGAGTAAAAAACAAACATTTATTTAACATTTCACAATTATTTTAATGGTTGTGGAGAGGTTTATCGGATCCGACGATGATTTGGTTTTGTTTAATTAAATTTTGATATTGAAGGATTGAGGAAAAGTTGTTGTGCTCAGAAGGTTTATCAAGTAGTATAAATGATACTTTATGGTGGAGAGATTTGTGTTCGATCAAAAAGATTTTTGCGGAAGAAACAAATTGGTGCTCATCAATAATTAAAAGAAAGCTTGACAATTGTGAAAATATAATGTTTTGGAAACATGTAGGGGTGGGAGAGCAACACCTATGCAACAATTTTCTATTGTTGTTGTTTAATGTCGCGACTGATAAGGATTGGACAGTTGCTGCAAAAGGTATGTGGAAGGATAACTGCAGGGAATTACACTTGTGTTAGATGCGTCTGCTGTCTACAGAAGAAGCTCAAGCTGCGACAACTCTATGCAGACTATTTCAGCAAGTGTGTCCGTGAAAAATGAGTTGAAACAACTTCAGTGCCGTCGAAAGTGTGAGTTTTTGGGTGGAGATTGCATTAAAATAAAATTCCATTAATAGTAGAACAAATTAGAACGGGATGTTGAATGGTGTCCGTCAATAAAGTTATGTTTTATCTTTTACAAACTTTAAGACAGTGAAACACTTATTTGTCATTTGTCCAAAAACAAAAGAGATATAGAAACAAATTTTTAGTTGGATGAATTGGAACACAACTGGATGGGGAGAGGAGGGGATTGATAATTTATTGGTGTTCAATACAATTTACAATGGGAAGAAAATGAAGAAAGTTTCAAGTTTGATTTGGCTCACATTAGTGTGGAGTGTGTGGTTGGAATGCGATGATGTTATCTTTAATAGTAAAGTGGCAAACATTTTAGAGGTGGTTGATTGAGTAATCCATTTATCTTGGTCGTGGTTTATTTGTAGGGAGGAGAAAAACAAAAATTTAAATTATTCTAATTGGTGGAATAATCCAATTGCTTTTATAGAAAATGTTTAAAAGATGATATTATGTATTGAGTTTTGAGTATTTCTTGTACTCACGTTAATAAATATTTGCTTATAAGTAGTATTTTAATATTAAAAAAATTATTAAAAATATATTGACCGATTTTCTTTTAATGGAAGCACTTAATTGAAAACAATATAATAGTTTAACGACTTAATTATAAGGACTTGTGGGTCATATGCAAAGACTTAGTAAATAAATTAACAAAACAAATGAGCATAAATTTCTAGCATAGTTTTGTTGTAAAATTAGGCCTCCAACGCAACCCAATCAACCTCTTTTAATAACAAAACCAATTAAACCTACAAAATAATAAATTGTTATTCAAACTTGAGGTGTGACGAAATCATGTCCTTAAAGATTTACGCACTTAATAAAACTACAATAATTATTTTTTTTTGTTAACCCTAGAGAGAAAAGAAAAGAAAGGACAAATTCGTTTCAATTGGTAAATGTGTGGGAGTTTAAATAGGTAAGAAACATATTTAATATTATCAAATTAGCAATGTGAGACTTCTAATTTTATAAGTTGATTTTGAAATATTCTAAAATATCCAACAGTTTTCTACAAGTATTTACAAATTTAATCTAATACATGTGAACATACATATCTAGCAAAAATCAAGGATATACACTCTTATTTGTGCACCTTAACTTGAATTTATTTTGAAATGATTTTTATTAAAAATAATATCCTTGAGAATTTACTAAATAAGATTGACCTTGAGCAACACTATTAGACTAGAACATTTTTCGTTTTAGGCAAAGATTACATGAGCAAAGGGTAAATAAATTGTTAACCAAAAAGTACATTAGGCAACACTTCTTGGTTGCCAAAATTTATATTTCAAAGTTGGATGTAATGTAAAGAAAGAAACACTTCTTGGTTGATAACGACTGTCTATTTAAGATACAACTTAAATATCATAAAAATACATGAAAGATGTAATTTACTGTCAAAATAGTATATGAATGTTATAACGTCATTGATTAAACTAATTGACATTTTGATGATTCGAAAATTATTTTGGATTTTTTGTTGAGTTATGAACCAAAATGACAGCATCCTATACTTACAGGGACTAAAATTGTGGTTTACCCAAATATTGTTGCATTATGAAATTGATTATGCTTGGATAGACAACACATGATACATAATATTGTACTAAAAAAATATTTATTCACCATTTTCCATTAAAAATCAGAGAAATCTACTAGCCACCCAACATTTAGACATTGTACCCCTACATTTATATTAAATTTCAATCCTATTGGATGCAGTTCATATACATTGGAGGAAATTAACCATGACTAGTGGTCTAGAAGAAGAAAAGTTAGAAAATGATTCAAAGTTGGACATTACATCAAAGATGAATATAATTTGGAAAACATGGAAAACATTTAATATTGCTGGAAAGAGGACATTGAAGAGAATGTTGCATGAAATAATATATCCAGAGACAACATCAATGTGTGCACCACCAAATAAGATGAAAACAAAGTGCGGTGTGAAAAGGAAAAAAGGCAAGAAGCTGAAGCAATTGACGTATGTCGCGACCCTTCATATTTTGAGCATGCAAATGCTTGTATTTTGATAATGCAACCACTCAAGTCTCTCAGCAAGGACCCATGAAAGCATCCCAACAAGCCTCCGAGCAAGCATCCAAACAAGCCTTTTAGCAAGCATATAAGCAAACCTCTCAACAAGCATCTAAACAAGCCTATCAGCAAACACCCCAAACAAGCCTATAAACAAGCACCCAAATAAGCCTTACAACAACGTATGATGAGTGAAGTTAGACAATATAAGGACGGATTTTCTCCTCTAATTCATCGATATATTGAAGACATAGTTAATGTTAAAGCAGATGAAAAGTGTGGACATCGTGCTTGTGGTGATTTACTTTATTATAGTGAAGAATACTGAAGCATTGTTTGTCGACAATTGTATATAGAGATTAAATCAAAACCTGATTTATATGCTGCATTATTTGAGGACTGTTTGCAATGAGAAGTGGGTGAGTATTTCAGATATGGGTTACGTGATAGCAATAAAATATAATCTCATTCTTGTCATATTGGGGAATTTTTTTTTTTGACTTTTTACCCATTGAGTGGTGCACACAATAGAGACCTATCGCATGGTCGTATTATCAGTATTATTTTTGTTAATGAAAGTCATGAGGTTCATGTTAAATTGAAATCAGGATGTCTATTGCCTTCACTTATATGGCATTGTAAGGACCACCACAATGTTAAGTCTACATCATGGGCTATTGCTTATGCAAAACGACTACAACATTGACGCTCATTAGATTTAGAACATACGCCAAATTGTATGCCTTTGGCAGATGATTGACATTTTTGATTTAGAACATACAATTTGTTTCCTCTGATGTTTGTATCCTCTACTTGTTGAGATAAAATCTCTTTCAAATATTTCAATGATAACAAAATTAATTCAAAGATTATGATTATACTTATTGTCTAATCTGTGCTCTTGAGTGTATCTAAGTTAGAAAACAGGTTCCTCATCACCTTGACCAAAAGAAATATATTTGACACAATCTGACATGTCCTCTAAGCTAGAGGATAAACAAGTAGAGGATGAAACTTTAACCTCTAAGGCAAAGGATATACATTACCACAGAAAAGATGAATCTACGGCAAAAAAAAAAATGAATCTGTATATGAAGACAAACGGTACTAAAGTAAAAAAATAAACAATTCATGAGAACAGGATCCACGCCAGAGGATAAACAACGAAATTATGAACTTCTGGTTCCATTCATCCTCATACATAGGAAATGTCCAAAAGTACCATAGTATGAAAAAGTGTTGTTCTTGACAAGAAAAGCAAGACACTACAACTCTTGGAAAAGGAAAAAGTTTAAAGTACAAGTCATGTCCTAACTTATGGAAAGATCAAACCTCCTATCCGAGTATGGACTGCAAACTCATCCTCCTAAGCTTATATATTACAAGGACAGCTGAATGACACTCTTGTAAATCAAATTAATGACCATGGATATTTAATCAAGTCTCCAACGAATGAAGCTTCATCACTTAACATAACAACTACTCGTACAAAAGA
This sequence comes from Cicer chorassanicum, assembly GCA_037974735.1. Taxonomy (NCBI): domain Eukaryota; kingdom Viridiplantae; phylum Streptophyta; class Magnoliopsida; order Fabales; family Fabaceae; genus Cicer; species Cicer chorassanicum. The sequence continues at coordinate 35,053,501 of JBBPBP010009777.1, read as the reverse complement.
GAAACACTCAAAGCTAAGAAAAACTATCTCATCCGCTCTTTACACTTTCTACAGTCTTTAACTAAATCTTTGAGAGTATTCTCTTAGATTGCTTTGTAAAGAGAAAGAATCATACTTTCATCACTATTCACTAAATTTGTATATTCCAAGTTCATATAAACTTGGTAATAGGTGTAAATCAAGAAGAAATATAGTGTAAGCTTGGTGAGGCTGGAAAATAAACACAGAGAAAAAGGATCCCTTTAGAGGACAAGTCATTTTAAACTATGGTGAAACTCACAAGTTTATGAAGAACTGGACGTAACCCATTTTGGACGAACCAGTATAAATTTGTGTGTGTCCTTTTTATATGCTTTAGTTTTTCTGCTTCATACATTCATCCTCATTTAACTTGCATTTCATCCTCTCGTAGAGGCTACAGTTTTAAACATTTCACTAGAAAATTTAAAAACCACAATATCTATATTCAACCCCCCCTTCTAGTGATATTTCAGTTATTTCACTACTGTTTGTTTCCTCTGCACTACACATCCTTTTTGTAATAAAATTCATTCACATAATATACAAAAGATGAAATCACTCTATTCTAGTTTTTGGCATTTCTAAAATGTTCGAACGAAAATCATTTCGACTGTTATTTCATATCTCGTTCTTATTTACTTTAGAGACCAATAAAATAGTTGCAGCAAAATAAGTCTAAAACAATAAAGTAATAAAAATAAATAAAGTCTGAGTAATAAGTCAAAATAAATAAGTCTGAATGATAATATATTACAATGAAAAATAATACAAAAGTACCTTACATAGAGATAAATATCTTTTGATCTGCTTCGTTACAAGCATGATACCATATCTAAGATAGTCATATAAAACAACAAGAGAAGCTGTTCCTCTTGCCCATTTACCACAAGTATCAAGGTCTTGAAATAGAAAAAATTATTTTGCAAATAAAGGGTAAAAATGTTGTTAGCTAGTATGCTACACTCTACCAAATGAAGTAAGTATGTCCTCGCTGCAAAGTTGAATCGTGTTTCATGAAGTTTCTTAAAAAAATATAGTTTTCAACCATTCAAAACTATATGAAGCACCTCTATTAACCTTAGTTTCATTCACATATTCATCATCATCAATTCTCAATGGCCAAATGGCAGGTGAAAGGAGCCCGTCTTTGCGTGCAATCTCTCAGAAAAAAAATATAGGAGATTACAATCGATCATATGCAAACTACATCATTGAAGAGGACGTAACCCAGGTGTAGTAATCCATTGATTTATCTAAATAGGTAATACATATCTGATATCAATGAATTTATCTTGTTTTTAACCATTTGAAACAACTTTCAATGCACATTTATCCGGTTTAATTAAAATAACACACAATAAATTATAAAATTATTTAGTTTACTATATATATAATAAACAATATTATATTATACTTATATTAAACTATATTATATTATACATATAATAAACTATACTATAAATATATTAAACTATACATACTGTGCTATACTATACTATGTATTAAAATAAATTACTTACTAAAATGTCCATTTCACATTCTAGCTGCATTATAGTGCTCATAGTCCTTAAAGATGAAAAGATCGAAATGACTTCCAGAAAACAGAGGTTGGTCGGGCTGCTATGCATGTAATCCTGCTGCTCCTCCTGCTCATGTTGGGTATGATCATTAAACGCAGGATCCTAATGCTCCTCCTGCTAAAACTCAGGTTGAACATAATAATCCTCCTCTTGTTGCATCTATTTGTTCCTCTTTCTCTTTTTTTGAACAGCAGCTCCCTTATTAGATTGTGTAGGAGGTCGAATTCAAGAATGTTCCAAATGTTTTTTGCTCCTTTGATCCTCACTAAAAAAAATGTAAACAAATAAAAATTTGAAAAATGCAAAGAAAAAAAATATTGACCCCAAAAATTTCAAGAAAATGAAATTTCTGGGTTAGTTATTTTCAACCGAAAATTCAAGATACACAATTTAACTATCGTGAATTTTGAAACACTAAAATTTTCGGTTGAAAATAACTACTAGAAATTTCATTTTTAAAATTTCTGTTATTGAAATATAACTACCTAAAATTTCGAAGAAGTTCAAAGAAAAAAAAATTACGTTTTCGAAAATTTAGGAATGTGGAGATATGCTCAAGATATCTGATTTTTTATTTTTTTTATTTTTACTATTCACTTAGAAGTATTTTAGTAATTTAAACGATGTAAATTATAAATGGGAGTAGAAGTCTAAGTGACGGATATAAAATCCAATTTTCTAAATTTGAGTAAATTAAAAACTAGTTAGCCCAAAATGACATTCATCATATTGTTTAACCATTCACGTTCCCTATTTAGTGAATTAAAAACTTCTTAGGCCCGGGCAAATCTGATCTAAAATGACACACATCATTTTGTTTCACCATTCACCTTCACTATTACTTTTAACTACACGTTTCCCCATTCACTTTATTTAATACAACTTTTTTGTTTTCTCATATAAAAATTGTTGTAATCCATTAATAAATATTAATTTTTATGAGTTCAATTGATATTATAGGGTTTTCCTCTTTTAAAGGAATACATAATCAATAACCAAAACCATTGCAAGAAAACTGTGTGAATTACATGAGTGCATTATTGGAAATGTTCCAATTGAGTATGATTTGGTAGTGAAATTTCAACAAGCATAATAGAAATATGCTTATAGAAATATGTTTAATTGATGATGTCGACACGATTGTATGAATTTCAATTTTCAAAGGAAAAACCAATGAAGACAAGAAAATAAATTAAAGAAGGAGAAGCCACTAAACTTAGCTAAACAAATTAAAAAAAGACAGTCATGTATTCAGTTTCGTTCGGTTATTTTTTAATTTTCATATTAACACAAATAAATGGTAATAATAGTTAGAGTAGTAAAATAATGTTGGATAGAGAACTATGCTAATAAGTATTAAAAAAGATAATAATGCTTTTCTACAATAAAATAATCCTAGTAATACTAATAATGGTTGATTTGACACTGTCAAAATTTATCTTGTTTTTTTAAAATCTATTTTAGACAAATATTCGTCCTATACTTTTGTATTCATCAATTATAAATATTTATTCAATTTGGTTTGTTGTTTTTGTAGTTATTTTTTTATAAGA
>JBBPBP010009777.1:34981823-35049929 GCA_037974735.1 Cicer chorassanicum | reverse complement strand
ATTTTCTTATATTGATAGTAGATTTGATAATAGTTAAAACAATAATGATTTTTTTGTAGTTAATTATTTTTTATAAGATAGTTATTTTTTTTCTATCTATTATATTTCTTTGTAAAAAAATGTAGTTTACATATTTTTTGGTAGTTATTTTCTTTTTTTTGCTTATATTTACTTGTTTATCTTTTAATAATGATGTGATAAAAAAAGTAAACGAAGATAAATTTGTATTCTTGATAAGTGTTTTTTCTTTTCACCAAACCAACATTATAATATTTCCTGTTCACCTTGTTTAATTCTTATCTTACTTCTCTTTGGATCTATCTTATTTTCTAATCTAATTTATAACTCATGTTAGCATATATCCAAGCTTGCGATATTAAGGACCGTTCCAAAGATCGCAAGACTTTTCTAAGGAGACACCTTGTAAGTTGTAATCAAATGCATTGGCTCATTATGTCACTCATTGCTAGTAGGCAAACATAATCTATATTTATGGAAGACAATCTTTAGCATATTGGTTCATAAATTGTAGGCGTTAGTGAAATTAGTCTTTAAATATTATAAATTGATAAATACATTTATAAAATTGTAAAATATTAATTAAAATATTTTAATAGATATTTTATAATTTTAGGGATGTATTTGCTAATTTTCCAAAAATAAAGAACTAATTTGAACGACACTTACAATTTTAAAGACCAATTTGTATATTCACTCATCAACGACTTTTTAAAACTTGGTTATGAACTGAAGATATATTATGGTATTACTTATGAAAGCACTCATGTTTAGTGTAGTTGCTATTAGTGAAGTCTGAAGACCATAATGAGGAGGTTATCACCGACACTTTTCATAGAATGCATATTTCAGTGTTCAACATGTGTTAGAAATGATGTCCGACAAAACACCAGCACATCGATTATATCCAATTAATTCATTTTCTCAAATTATTATCATTGTCGACATGTCAATACAATGTTGTGTTCGTGTCAGTATCCATATTTCCTAATTTATGTTGACTTAATGAAAAGTTAATACAAAGTTAGGCTCAGGGCCGTCTTAAACATTTTTAGACCTATCAAATCACATTTCCAAGCTTTATATTCATTTGGTGAGAGTTTCAGGGCTTGTCCATCTAGGACTTTAAATGACAAACTACTATAAGGCTGTTCCTTGCACGTGTGGAGTTAAAAACAAGGAAATCCATATGAATCCAAGCGATAACAAAATTACTTTACACATAAAACACTTTGAATTGGGTATAACATACACGCATGCACCATTTTCAGCTTAAATTCGACTCATTTAGTTCATGAATCGAGTTTAATGAGTTAATTACCGAATCGAGGGTCAAACTATTTTCGAGTTGGTTTGATTCATTGTCAGCTCTATAAACTTCATTTAATCACACATACTTTTGTTTGTGAGTTTGGAATGAAGAGGAATGACAAGAGGAATGAAGACCCTAACCTCCAATATAGATGAACTCAAAAAATGAATTGAAGAATGTTTTCGGAGGATTTTGGAGGGTTGTGAATAAATAATGAAAAATAAACAACATGAACGGGTAAGTCACAAACACTTAGTGAGAAAACAACAACCACCATCAACTAGAAGGGAAACACACAAAAAAGGCAAGAATAATTGTTTTTCAATCTTGTGGCAATTATGTTAAACAATACTACATGAAATATAAAGAATTCTCAAATAAAGTAAATACATGACAAAATATTTAGTTGTTCGGGTAGAAATATTTAAATCCCAATTCATAAAGAAGTGAAATCAAAATGAACAACCTTAAAGAAAATGTCATAGGAAATCAAACAAGTAAAAACACAAATTTTTTAGAACCAAAAGGCGACTTCCTTTTTTAGGTAGCCCTCTCGTACTAAAGGTGGCATTTCCCTTAAGGGGGACTCTATCTAACAGATAGCTCTCCCCTCTCAATCCCGCAACGCATCATAACACATAAATTATGGAGCTTACACCTCGTTGATAACCCTCTACTCCTAAGAATGATATCTCTCATAGAGGCGGTACCATCTAACGTGTAACTCTCCTCAATCAAAACGATGTAACTAGGTGTACCTATCTCCATTAACGATTTCATAATTATAACAACGATTTCCAAAACACATTTTTAAAAATCATTTCTCATTTCATCGTAACTCATGGAAAACATATTTAACTGTATATCAATTCAATATTTAAATACTTTATAACTAATAAATAAATCAAACTATAAACATATTATATAACAAAGACAATAAAAAAAATGATGAAATTGAGAAATATTTAAAGGTTGTGTTCCCCAAATTTTTAAATAAATACTTTAACATAGAAAATGAGAAAAATAATAATTATAACATAATAAAAGTATGTGACAATGATCGTTGTCTATTCACAACTATAAAAAATCGACTAAGTTTGTTCTCCAACAACTCCTAGAGTAGTAGGTAGGATTTCATCTAACAAATCTGAGTATAAAAAATATTCTAAAAACTTTAGAAAAATTGTAGCTAACTCTAGGAAACCATAAAAATCATTTAAATCTACTCTAAGCACCAAAATAAAATTTTTAAACAAACCATATTTTTCTAGAGATTAATTCTTAGCATCGGAGTTGTCTATTTACACCAAAGAATCTCAATGAACAACTTTCAAAGAGCTGGTACATTTTTCATTTCTTAGAGTACAAACCCTAACCTAAAAATTCAACCCAAAGAAGTTGTGAAAATATGAAAAGGCTTGCTTAGGAAATGCATACCCTTGAGGCTAGTTTGTGACTTTAAGTGAGAAGAAGAAAAAGAGGAAAAGAAAATGGAGGTATGGAGTTGTAGCCGAGAAGGACAGGAAAGGAAGATGTGAAATGAGATAGAAGAAGAGTGAAGGTAGAGTAATTTGTATTGTTTTATTTATTTATTAATAATTATAATTATTAATTATAATAATAATAATAATAATAATAATAATAATAATAATTATTATTATTATTATTATTATTATTATTATTATTATTTAAACGATAGGTTTCATTTAGTTCACTATAAATTTGGGGTTGTTTTTGTTTTTACTCCGGACAAATAAAAGATCCTAATTTTTTAGAGACTAAAACATATTTAGTTCTATTTACAATTTAGTTGATGCCTACTACATTTTAAGACAAACTACTTGGAAACAAAAACTAAAACGAATATAGTAATGAAAAGTTAATACAAAGTTATGCTCATGGCCGTCTTAAACATTTGAAAGACTCTGACCAATCACCTTTCCAAGCTTCATATTCAGATGGTGAGAGTTCTGAGGCTTGTCCATCTGGGACTTTAAATGACAAACTACTATAAAGTCCATGTACGCGTGGAGTTAATTCTCGTTGCATAAATGAAACAAGAAAGTCCACCAGAGTCTAAGCGGATAGAAAATTACTTTAAACAAAAAAAAAACACTTTGAATTGGGTATAACATACATGCGTGCACAATTTTCAACTCAAATTCGACTCATTTAATTCATGAGTCGAGTTCAACGAGTTAATTATCAAATCGAGTATCAAACTATTTTCGAGTTGGTTTGATTAATTGTCAGCTCTATAGGCTTCATTTAAACACACAAGCTTTTGTTTGGGAGTTTGGAATGAAGAGGAACAACAAGAGGAATGAATAACCCAACCACCAATATAGAAGAACTCAAAAAAGAATTTCAGAATGATATCAGAAGATTTTGGAGGGCTTTGAATAAATAATAAGATTATTTTTCTCTCTTTATATTTCTCTCAAAACAAAACAAAAAATATAACTCTTAAGTAATATCTTCTATTCCACTTTCAAAATTACTCTCGAATAATGTGTGGGATTCCCTCCCTTTTTCTTCCTCTCTTCCCACTACAAATCCCAAACAAAGCTTTAACTTGTTGCTTATATGCTTTGTTGAAGTAGAATTCTAGCTGTGAGTTTCACAAACTTCATATATTATTTACAACTTAAAAAAAAAGGCAGTTTTGTTTTTCTTAAGGAAAATGGGGCAATGAAGCTAAGAAACTTGCTAAATGTTGGCATAAAGTATTGGGTAGATCCTTAACCATTTTATTAGGGAGTTTTTTTTTCTCCACCCAAGTCACTTTGGAATATACTTCCAAAAAAAAAACATCATAGTTAATGTTCTCCAAAAGTATACTTTCATACAAAAATACAATTTTTTTTACGGTCCAGAAGTATACTTTCGAGTACATGTGTAATTTTTTAGAAGCGTAAGGGTTGAAAAAGAAGCATTTAATTATACCTATCCAAATAAGAAGTCTAAACCATAGTATAATAATAAAATAAAAATAAAATAAAAAAACAGTTACATGAGTGGTGGTAAAAAGTGTAGATAAAGATGCCAATTTTGAAAGTGAGAATAGCATGATAACCATAAAATCTTCATTTGAAGAATTTGATATCACCTCTAGACCTATCTGCATCAAACCATAAAAGGTTAAAACTACTAATAGAAAATGCATATGTCAAAGCATAAAAACTGGCCAACAACAACCTTATATGCATAAAAACTGGCCAACTACCTTATATGTCAAAGCATAATGCATCCAATCATAATGATAGGTATAATCTCGTAATATTGACATAACACGAACATAAGGGACGACACTAACACGTCGACACCAGTGATAATTTGAGAATTTGAATTATTTGAATGTAATGACATGTGTCGGTGTTAGACAACAGACACACCGATAGAACATTGCAAATTAAGAGGAATGAGGGCCCACCATTAAAGGAATGAGAGAAGGGGAAGTGGGAAAGACATTCAGTTTCAAGAAGGATGAATGAAAGAAATAAAAGCTAGTTAATAATATCACTTAATTTATGTTATAAGAATGAGGGAATAGGAAGAGAGAAAGGTATTCAGAAAATTTTCTAAGAAATCAAGAGGGAAAATATTTCTCTGGTTAGGAGCAATTTTGCTTTGGTTTAGGAGTTCTTAGAACTCTGGTTTAGTTCTTTTTCGGCATTTTCAGATTTCCAGCATTGTAAGAGCTTCAGAGTTCATCAATTCTAGTCAATAAAATTCTGGTTTCTATCATTGGTCCGACCTGCCGGATTATCGAGAGGACCTAGTGAAATCGAATGCCACTGAAAATGTCTGACATAATCGAAGCTTTGGAGATACTAATGGCGTCCATGGAAGGTTCGGTGCGCCAAACCTTGGAGGAGTTTCGTCAAACTATCTTGACGGAGTTTGCAAAATTGTTGAATCGGCCTTCAGAGGAAAAACCGCGCTCATCTGTTGGTGATGAAGCTGTGATAGAGTACAAAATGGCGGTGAAGAAGGTAGAGCTGCCGCCGTTTGACGGAGACGACCCTGTTGGATGGATCACACGTGCAGAAACGTATTTCGACTTACAGGGGACAACAGAAGAGGTGAAGGTTCGTTTGGCTAAGATTAGCATGGAAAGAGCAACGATTCACTGGTACAACTTGCTACGTGAAACCGAGGATGAACTGACATGGGAGAAACTGGAGCAAGCTTTGATAAAGAGATATGGTGGGAGGCAAAGTGATAACCCCTTTGAAGAATTGAAGGATTTGTAGCAAACTGGGGATGTTGATGAGTACATCACTGCATTTGAGTACACTTCTTCGCAAGTGAAAAGGTTACCAGAGGAGCAGTACCTTGGGTATTTTTTGGGAGGACTCAAGTCGGAACTCCGATTGAGGGGGAGGACGTTCAGTCCTCAAACTAGACTACAGGCAATGAAGGTTGCGCGTGATGTTAAAGATGAGCTGCGTGGGATGGCTAGAGGAGGAGGAAACCGGTCAAAGAATTGGAAGAAGGGTGGATCTGACCGAACTGGGCCAAATGATTACGGTTTGGGGCCCAATAAGAAAAGTGACTCTGGGTCTAATTATAACCCGAGTCCATATCAAAATGGAAATGGGTCGAATGCTGGAGTGGGTCAAATCAAACCGGGTTCTACAATTTCGAACCCTAATCCGAATTCGCTGAAGACGGGAAGCGACGACGAACAGAGGAACGACGATCGTAATAGAGGAACCAAGCATCTTCCATATTTTGAATTAATGGATCGTAAGGCGCGAGGCCTCTGTTTTCGATGTGGGGAAAGGTTCCATCCTCTTCATCAGTGTGCTGAAAAACAGTTGCGTTTGGTGACTCTGGGAGATGATGAAGTGACAGACGACGCCTTCCTAGCTATCGAACTGAAGGAAGGGGAGGAAGACGCTGCAGTAAGATGCAACTCCACGATGCTGTTCAGAATAGCAGAGGAAGGCAGAGGTCGAAATTCGTTCCCTTTTCCCCTATGTTTGGAAGGTACTGTGAAGGGCATACCAGTCACGATGATGGTGGACACTGGTGCTACTCACAATTTTGTGACTCCTCAAATGGCTGCAGTTCTGCAACTTCCAGTAGAACAAATCCCGGTTACGAACCCAAAATTTGGAAACGGTTCCTGTGTGGCCATAACAGAGAAGTGTGGGAAGTTTGACATTCAAATTGGAAAGTTCCAGACCACTACTGAAGCTTACATAGTGGAATTACAAGGTGAGGACTTGATTTTGGGAGTGGCTTGGCTGCATAAGTTAGGCAAGGTGTTATTTGATTGGGAAGAAATGGCAATTTGCTTGGACTCGAAAGGGAAAGCTGTGAAGCTGCATTGTCAAAATCCGGAGAATTGGAGAATCAATCAGGAAAAAGAACTTAATGTTGTTACCACGAATATACTAAAGCCAAGAAAAATCATAACATGGGAAGGGAATAAGGAAACCATCAGCTGGGAACCTGGAAGTCTGCTACAGAATCAATGTCTTAATGTTAGCCTTGAGGACAAGGCACATTTTGAAGCGGGTGGCAATGATAGAACATTGCAAATTAAGAGGAATAAGGGCCCACCATTAAAGGAATGAGAGAAGGGGAAGTGGGAAAGGCATTCAGTTTCAAGAAGGATGAATGAAAGAAATAAAAGCTAATTAATAATATCGCTTAATTTATGTTATAAGAATGAGGTAATAGGAAGAGAGAAAGGTATTCAGAAAATATTCTAAGAAATTAAGAGGGGAATTATTTCTCTGGTTAGGAGCAGTTTTGCTCTGGTTTAGGAGTTCTTAGAACTCTGGTTTAGTTCTTTTTCGGCATTTTCAAATTTCCAACATTGTAAGAGCTTCAGAGTTCATCAATTCTAGTCAATAAAATTCTGGTTTCTATCACACACCTTCGATCATAATTCAGTGCTAGTCTTACCTCACAATCATGAGGAGAAACAAGGCTGGAAAGTATCAAGTATCATACTTGAGCATTGGCATTGGAAAAATAGCCCAACAACCAAACAGAACTAGAGCTAGCTTTGGACTCTGAATCTCCACAGTTGAAAACTGGTTTCACCCGCTTCAACAACTCCAAGTGGTTAGCTACTCTGGCCATTGACAACAACCCTTTACACTGCTTGTGCTTCCTGTTATCGTGGTGCTTTCGCTTGATCAAGAAAACTCTGACAAAAGAAAGCCTGATTTCCGTGTTGCCTCTCCTAAAGCCATCAGCAAGTCGTAAGAGGATGGTATTAGCAAATAAATCATCTTCGCCTGTAACTACCAGATTCGAGTTCATACTGAAAGTGAGGTCCCATTTGTCATATGGCTTTGACAGGTACACCTGATGAAGAATGAGACTCAGTCAAGAACCAAACACGAGCTAAAATCTTCTCCATTTCTTTCCTCTTCATAGTTACTAGTGTTAAACATGTTTAGTTCCCTACAAATTTAGGGCTGTTTTTGTTTTTACTTCAGACAAATAAAAGACCCCAATTTCGTAGAGACTAAAACATATTTAGTTCTATTTACAATGTAGTTGATGCACCCTACATTTTAAGGCAATCTACTTAGGAACAAAACTAAATCAAATACAGTAATGAATATATTCATTTTTTCCTTTTGAAAAATTAACATAGACAAAGTTTGTAACTGTTCCAAGAGTCACAATAAGGAAAGCTACTAAGTTTTTCTAAAATAAAATAATTGGAGATAACCATTAAAACAAAAAATAAGCTCTCTATAGTGAAATCAAAGAACTCTATTGCCCAACATATGACCCTGCATTCTTCTTTATAGTAGAATTTCTCCCTTTCCTAACTCTCAGCTTCATAAATCATATCAAACATCATAAATCTTTTCACATAGCAACACAAACAATAAAGTAGAAGACACTTCAAGCTTCTATAACTATAAGCTTGCCATATCATCTAACCTCCAAAGTTTAAATTACATTGTTGCATTTTGTCATAACAGCATTACTTCCTACCACTGGATCAGGATGTGATAAGTCCAGTTTTAGATAAATCCTAAACATCTTGTTTTAAAAAAAAAATTATCTTTTAAAAAACTCCTGCTTTGCTCAATTATGTTATGGTTGCCAACTATCGGCCATGGCGATTTATGGTGGCTTAAAATGGAGGAATTTCGGCTTCCTTCCATGTTCCACCATCCGCCATCGACAACGGTGGATTGTATAATTGGCTGAAGAAAATGACAAACACTTATTTTATCGCCTTATCTGGTCCATCCCTCATGGTTTTTCTTTGTATGCTGACATATACGCCTTCTTGTTAACCTCTATATCATTGAACATCATATTGACACAACTATGAAATACTCAGTTAAACAAAAACTTGAAGCTATACCTAATTCCATAACAACGTCCTATCAACTCTATAACACCTGCGCCTCTGATCAAATGTGTGTTTCGGTATCCGAGACGGCACCGACACATTGACTATATTCAATTATTATTGTATAAACAACAAAGGAAATACAGTAGAAATGCAAGTAGCGGAAATAAAGCAGAAATGGTGCAATATGTTTTAAAGAAGAAAAGAAAAATGACCAAATTCAATTCAACAACTTCTATGCTTAAGAATCATAAAATCAAATCAATTGTGACTATATCAATAAATTAAAAAGAAAGATTTTGACGAATTTAATAGAATAATTAACTATATAAGCGAAGAATCGAGAAGTTGTATATACCTGGGAAAGATTGATAGAATGAGAGGAGAAAAATTGGAATGCGGTGAGCGTGGATCGAACACGCGACCTTCAGATCTTCAGTCTGAAGCTCTCCCAACTGAGCTATCCCCGCATATATTAACCTCTCCCCGCATATTCTACCACTAGATCACTGGTGCTTTTTGTTGTAACCTTTCTAAGCGTCTCCAACTAGTTTCGTTTTCATGTATAATAAAGACTGGAATTGAAGCATATCCAACGTCTGTTCAACTTTTTCCTTACTACCTTCAAATTAGTACAAACGTTTGCTTGTTTCAAATAAACTTTGTGGGTTGCATGTCTATGAATTATTATATTATTTTTAGTTAGGTCTTTATGTTAAATGAAAAGTTAGATAATTATTAATCAATTTCTTTTTTATAATTTTGTTAATTTTACAAAATATTAATTAAATCTTTAAACACTTTTTCTTTAATTTTTTAGACAACTGTTTTGTTCGAAAGAGATAAACTTATCGCTACAGTTGTAACATTGATATAGAGATAAATTTGGCCACTTTGTGTTGCTAAGAATGAGTTGGTTTACATTGATATTGACGTCTTCCACAACAATAAGAATGACTTTACTGAATTTAGAGCTATCATCAAAGATTGTAAACGTCTCTTTTGGAATTTTTATAGAAATTCTCATGTTGATCTTGTTAGGAGATAAGTCAATGAGGTTGTCCGCGCTCTTGCAAGAGTGGTTCAATCACTTTCTAGTTTCTATATTATGATTGATATTCCAACATGTGTTCATCACATTATTATAAATGATATGTTATAAGCATTATCTTGTCCAAAAAAATATTCATGTGACAATGTGTCATGAAAAATGTAGGAGCTCGAAGAGCGATACAAAGAGCAAGAGCAACAATGGCAACAAATCCATTGTTGGGTCGTGACTCTTGAAGATCTTGAAGAGAAAGGGAAAATTTAATGTGGTTAGGGAATTAAGTAGTAGTTTGCAAGGACAGAAAAAAGCAAAATGGATGATGAAACTCTCTCAAGGTCTCTCTAGCACTGTGTTGATAGTTTTGGATGATGAGATATTTACAATGAAATATAATTTGAATGGTGATGGTTTTGTGAGAGTTTGTATAGAAAAAGAGGGATATATCTTTTATATAGTAAATACATACTCCCTGTTCAATTGAAGAAAAAAAAAACAGGTTATGGGCAGATTTGGTGGATTTGAGTGGATCTGAAGAGTGGTAGTGAGAAGTGGGAGTAGTCTTTGGTAGGTGATTTTAATGCAGTCTTGCATAAATTAGAAAGGTGAGGGGTGAATAGGGGTTGAAATTTTTCTCAAATGGGGGATTCTGCTGAGCTCGTGGAGGATATGAATTTGATTGATGTTCCACTGCTAAGAAATATTTTTACTTAGTTTAGACAGGACAGGAGTGTTATGAGTAAAATCGATAGATTCCTTCTATCTGAAGGTTGTTGAAAATGTGGAAGGTAGCAAGCTAGTGGGTGGGAGATAGAAATATTTCAAACTGTTTTCCTATCTGGTTGAAATAACCCATTGACAATTGGGGTCCTAAGCCCTTCATATATAACAACTATTGGAGGGACGCACAAAGAATTCTTGTCGTTTGTTGAGAAGTGTTGGAGTTTCTTCCATGTAAAAGAGAGAAAAGTCTTTGTTTTGAAAGAAAAGTTGAAACTTTTGAAAGAAAAATTGAGATGTTGGAATATAGAAGTGTTTGGGTTGATAGATTTAGACATAGGGGGAGAGTCAAAGAACTTAATGTATTTGATGACTTTGGCTGGTTAAGAGGAGGTTGATGTGGATAGTGATAAGACAAGGGAGGTGGAAGAGAGGTTTTGAAAAAAATTGAGACTTAATGAAAGTTTATTGAGACAAAAACTCAAGAAGGAAGTGGGTGAGGGAGGGAAATGCTAACACTAAGTTTTTTCATGCAGGTTTGCAGAAATGGCGAAGGAAAAATCAAATAATTTCTCTATAGAATAGAGATAATTGGGTGAAAGGGGTGGATGCGATCAAGGGTTTGGTAAATAATCCTTTTGAATATAATTTCAAAGAGAGGAAATTTCGACGTCCTAGACTCAGTGGACTTTCATTTCAACAAGTATCAACATTGGAAAATGAGAGACTTATATCAGCTAAAGGTTGAGACAAGGAGATTGTCTGTCTCTGTTTCTCTTCTTGATAGCAGATGAAGGTCAAACAGGTTTTACACGCAAGGCAGTAGAGATTGGGACTTTTATAGGTTACAAAGTTAGTGAGGAGATTAATTTTTATATTTTCCAATATGTTGATGACACTATTCTACAAGGAGATGACACTTCTTTTTTGGTATGAATATATTCAGTGCTAAGTAGCGTCCTGCTAGTTTATTTATCTTTCTATAAAGTGCCAAATAAGGTAATTGATGGTGTAGGGTGGTGGGTTGGAATGAAGGAAAATTACCAAAGTAAGTTGGGAAAGGGGTTGTCTCTCGAAAGAAGAGGGAGATCTTGGAGTAAAGTACTTACGTTTATTTAAAATTTCGCTATTATGTAAATGGTTGTAGAGAGGTTTATCAGATTCGACGATGATTTGGTTTTGTTAAATTAAATTTTGATATTGAAGGATTGAGGAAAAGTTGTTGTGCCTGGAAGGTTTATCAAGCAGTATAAACAATACTTTATGGTGGAGAGATTTGTGTTTGATCAAAAAGATTTTCATGGAAGAAAAAAATTGGTGTTCATCAATAATTAAAAGCTATGCAATAATTTTATGTTGTTGTTTAATGTTGCGACTGATAAGGATTGGACAGTTGCAGCAAAAGGTATTTGGAAGGATAATTGCTGGGAATTCCAGTTGAACTAGATGCGCCAGCTGTCTGCAGAATAAGCTGATGCCGCGACAACTCTGTGTAGACTGCTTCAGCAAGTTTGTCTGTGGAAAAATGAGTTGGAACAACTTTCAACAGTTAACAAGTATAATGCTTCAGCAGCCATAAAAGTTGTTATGAGTTGCTAGATAGTTACAGGTTGAAAGGGGTTGGCAACAAAAATTTAATTGTTGTTGTTTAACGCTTATGGTTGACTTCAACGCCGTTGAAAGTGTGTGTTTTTAGGTGGATATTGCTTCAAGATAAAATTCCAACAATAGTAGAACTAATTAGAAGGGTGACGTTGAATGATGTTCATCAACAAAGTTGTGTTTTCTGTTATACAGACTTTAAGATAGTAAAACAATTATTCGTCAATTGTTCAAACAAAAGAGATTTGGAAACATATTTTTGGTTGGAAAAATTGGAACGCAGTTGGATGGAGACAGGAGGGGATTGAGGATATATTGGTGTTCAATATGGTTTGCAATGGGATGAAAGTTTCACATTTGATTTGGCTCTCATAACAATGTTGAGTGTGTGGTTGGAATGCAATGATGTTATCTTTAATGATATAGTGGCAAATATTTCTGAGGTGGTTGACTGAGTAATCCATTTATCTTGGTAATGGTTTAGTTATAGGATGGAGAAAAATAAAATTTAAGTTATTCTAATTGATGCAATAATCCAATTGCTTTTATGCAAAGTGTTTAAAAGATGATATTATATAATGAGTTTCGAGTATCCCTTGTACTCACGTTAATAAATATTTGCTATAAAAAAAGTAATATTTTAATATTAAAAATACATTACCAATTTTATTTTAATGGAAGCACTTAATTGAAAACAATTTAATACTTCAACGACCTTACTACAAGGACTTGTAGGTTATAGGTCCACCACGCTTCCGCTGCACCACATGACTTATCAATTCAAAGACAAAGGTTTAAAAAATTTACGATAGAACAAACATGACTTAGAAAACTTCAAACAACATAAGATAAAAAAAAGTTTGAATAATTTTTCAAAAAATAAAAAAGTAAAGTTTGAGGAAAATAGTTGTTTTTCATGAAACAACAACTAACAAATGCTTGTTAATTATAATGAAAAGTATATGACAAAGTCACTCCTTAATTAATACATATTTCATGATTAAATTTGTAATTCTCATTACCAATTATTTAGAATTTGACAATTGAATCCATACACCTCAATAAAACATAAACAAGTATTATAGATCAATAATAAGCATCATTAAAGTAACTTGTAACTACATTTAAACAACATAGTTTACAACTTAATTTAATGAACTATTTAATTAAATTACAACAGCAAGTATGAAATTATAAAACTATTCCCTAATACATCAAGTTACATCAAATAAAAATAAAGCACTAAGTCCAAAATAGGGCTTGCAAATCATCATCTGGTATTGGGACTGAGCATCAGTCACCTTTAGCGGCTAATGTATATAAAAAATAAAAAGGGTGAGATAAAATCACAGTGAGATCTAAAAATAAAAGGAGGGGTAGTTTTAAAATATTTCTTTCATAAATATACATAAACATGAAAATATTATGCATCTCAAGATAAAGCTCTTAGTTTCAATTTTCACAAAAGCTTAACTTAAAACATTCTTTCTTTCTTAATAATTCTGAAAAATATATGCATGACCTTAAATCTATTCATTAGAATATGGAAAATTCGTCTAATTATCTTATGTGGGTCCCCAAGATAACTAAGACCTGATTGGTAAAGGTGGTCTGGTCAAACCTCAATCAACGTCATAATTGTTCTCCTTTACCTGTTATTCCATGCTTGGAACAACCTGAATGTCCCATTGTGAATAAGGCCATGCATGATCTGATTAAAAAGAATGCAATGCACTTGAGATGTTATGTAAGTAATGCCTTTGTAATGTCATCTATGCAATCTATCATTCATCCATAACACTTATAAATAACTTAACAATATATTGAAAATCAAGTGGGAATTAAATCCTAAGTCCTTGAGCTGAACTGGAACTAGAGGCAGACTTAGCTAGAGGCAGAACTCCTGACCAGAGGTAGTGCATTGTGGAGTAATAGATCTGAGGCAGCATGACTAGAGGCAAGGTCTGACTAGAGGCAACATGACCAGGGGAGCATGAGTCAGAGGCACCACAATCAAAGTTAGAGGATATGTGACCGGAGATAGCATGGCTAGAGGATACGTGGATCAGAGGCAGCATGATCATAGGATACGTGGGTTAGAGGCGGCTTGAATAGAAGATACGTGGATCAGAGGCGGCATGAATAAAGGATACGTGGACCAGAAGCGACATGATCAGAGGAACTTGGATCAGAGGCAACATAACCATAGGCAAACTCTGATAAGAGGCATCATGATTAGAAGAAAGACAGAAGGGAAACATCAGAGGCGAAATGGAAGGAGAAAATCAGAAGCAAAGAGAAGAAGGAAAAACCAGAGGCAGAGTAGAAGTGTATTATCATAGGCAAAATACATGGAATCATAAAATAACTAACAGAGGCAAATTGCCTAGAAACATAAAATGACAATCAGAAGCAAAGTGCCCAAAAACGTAAAACAGAAATCAATTAGAATAGAATTAGAAGCTGATAGAATCAGAACAAAACTGAGTCAGGAGCAGACAATATCATAAATAGGAATAGATTCAAAAGCAGGATAAAGAGTAGGAAATTAGAGGCAACTGAAATAAGTAGAAGGATATTCTTCAAATCCTATAATCATATTTACCTCGTATTTCACCCATCAGATTCACTGTATTCCTTAAATTCTTAACACATCACAAACATCAAATATTCTAACACATCACATATGCATAATGCATGAATTCCAAAAACAATTTAGTGCAATTTCACAAACATTTTCTCATGCTAAAATCAACAATTTCTCTCCCTCTCAGCTTTTAGAAAAACCCAAAATTAAACCCAGGAAATCATTTAAAACTAGAATATGACCCGCGCTTTGCGCGGGTTTAGTTTTAATTTTTTTATAAGGTTATATATATATATATATATATATATATAATATTAATCTTGTAAATTTTTAAAGTTATAAAAAAATGCGATAAAAGATATTGTAGAGTTTGTAATTAAATGAGTATTTTTACTGCTAAAAAAATGATAAAATAACAATATCTTGTAAAAGTTTAATCATAAAAAAAATTAACAATTTTACAACCGTTTCAAGTTAGATTTGAACTGTATTTACAATATCCAATTTGTACCATTTAGCTGATTTTTTGTGGTCTATAGACATAAAATATTAACCATGATTTAAAAGATAAATTATATAATTGATAATTGTAAACTCTATTTTTATTAAAGTATATAAGTTATGTAGGAATTTGTAAAATTGTAACATTTTTTCCTACACGTATTAAAAAAATTTCAAAATAATGCTCATGGTAAATATATGCATTGATAACTAATAAGAGAAACAAAACACAAATTTTTTTATTAGATTGACTAATTGTTATTTGTTTTGGTAAATATATGTGACGACACAATAATAAAAAAAATACAAAAGTTGTATATTGACTATTTTTAATGTCTACTTTTTATTTTTATACACTTTAACGTATTATTTTATCAAAATAGTAAGATTTCATGATTTTGTCCCTAGAAAAAAATGTGTTTCAGAAAATATATAAATTTTTCTCTAAGTCCACGTGAGTAATGATATAATAAGAAAAAATAGAAAAACAAATTGTTGGCCTAATTCAAAATTATATCTCTCTATTTGATTTAAATATTAAATTTTAGTTATCTAATAAGTGAAATGTGATAGATTTCGTAGATATTATAAATTTTATTAAATTATTTTTTTTTCCAATAATGATACTATATAATATTCAATTTGAAAATATTTATGGAGGAATAACCGTTATCAATAATAATGGAGCACAAATAATTGATATTTATTGTATTGAAATTGGTAACTTATGGCACATGAATTGGTAATTTATTGTATTGATTGATATTGATAATAGATACTGGATTTTGGGGCAGATTCGGATTGGTCAGGAGAGAGGGGAAAAGCTACTGTTATCAATAATAATAGAGGACAAATAATTGATATTTATTGTATTGAAATTGGTAACTTATGGCAAATGAATTGGTAATTTATTGTATTGATTGATATTGATATTAATAATATATACCAGATTTTGGGGCAGATTCGGACTGGTCAGAAGAGAGGGGAAAAACTATTCAGAAAGTGAACAGGAAACTCTATAGGAAGATGTACACATCAACTTTTTAGCTGAGGTGGCAAATGTTCGCTGACGTGGAGAAAATAGCATGAGGTGGCAGGAGTCTCTTTTAATTATATATAATAGATAGTAGGAAGAATGGTATTTGAAACCTAGAACCCTCATTAAATGTAAAAAAAGTTCTAAAAAGAACTTATCGTTTTTCTGTGAAAGTTCCTCTTTGATTTGAGCTGGATTAGGGTAGTTATCAACTCTCCTAACTCTCAATCTCTTCAGCCTTCATTTCTGACTCCAATTTCTTTGAGTGTTTCGTTGCTGTTCTTGACTTCACCTCAGCTCGATTTGGTTTATTGTTGATGGTTGAGAGGTGAAACCTTGCATATAATGGGTCAGAGCAAGTATGATGGGGCTACATGAACTAATGTTTTTGGAGATTTTGAAAAAGAAGGAGAAATTGGGGATTTGAGGAATATGATGAACAATATGGTTTGGAGATGTTTTCCATGTTTTCGGAAATAAAAAGGAAATAATGAGATGATTGTTCCAGACATTTCCCGAGAAGGACTTAAGTGAGAGAAAAGAATGTGATTTCTCTATTTTGACCTTTGGATAGTTCCCTTATTACCCTGTTTTTTTTGCTTATTCCCATTTTTAATAAAATACTTTATTTTCAAATTAATATGTTAATATTTTTTAAAAATCTTTATTTTAATAGACTTTAATTAAGTAGGTTGCAAAATTAGTCATTAATTTTTTTTAACAAAAATAAATTACTCATTAAAATATCAGACGGAAAGATTAGACTCCTTTAAATTGAGTAAATATCAATCATTGTGATCAAATGAAGAATTGATATTATTTACACATACATGACCAATTGTATGTGTTCATAGTTGACACACTTTACCAACTTCTCACATTAGTGAAGCCAAATTTCATATGCAAAGCCTTAGTAAATAAATTAATTAACTAACAAAATAAATGAGCACAAATTTCTAGCATAGTTTTGTTGTAAAATATGGACCTCCAACGCAACCTGATCAACCTCTTTTGACAACAACACCAATTAAACCTACAAACACTAGTGCATTTTAACCTTGTTACATCGTTGATATTATATCGGTTGTTATACATCCAATGTAATAAGCAAGACGGTGACAAATTTGTTATTATGGTAAACTTTGTTAGATATGTTCTAATTGAATTGTTCTAACATACAAATTAAAAAAAAAAAAAAACAGTGGCAAATTTGTTATTATAGTAAACTTTATTAGATCCGTTCTAATTGAATTGATCTAACAAACATATTTTAAAAAAAGCTGCACAAAAGAAAAAAGTGGCAAATTTATTATTATAGTAAACTTTATTAGATCTATTCTAATTGAACTTATCTAACATACATATTAAAAAAAACTGCATAAAAAAAAAACGGTGGCAAATTTGTTATTATTACAAATTTTGTTAGACATGTTGTTTTAGACCGATCTAACAAGCCGTTTACAGAAAAAAAATCCCTAAATTAACCAAAAAAATTAGAAATCACGTGCCAATGCTAACCCATTTTTCATCTTCATCCTTTGTTCTTCTGCAAACCCAGTCACGCGAATTAATCACCCGCAAATACAAACCCATTTTTTATCCTTCATCAAGTGAAGTAAGGTTTTCATTTCCATTTACACTTTACTTCACGTTTTTACCGTGTTCTTCTGCAAACCTTACTTTACGTTTTCACCTTGTTCTTCTGCAAACCTAGTCAGAAATCACGCGCGAATACAAACCCATTTTTCATCCTTCATCATTCGTTCTTCAACGTAAATGCAAACCCAATCACGAATTAATTAGTTAAGTTGCATCAATTCATTCTTCATTATTCATCCTTCATTTGGTCACGAACCAAACAGTCACGAACCCATGTCTTACCCCTTCAACGCTGCAACGTTTTCATCCTTCAAGTTTTAACCTTCATCCTTCAATGAAACGCGAATGGAACTTCATCGCCAGCGACGAGTTGGTCCGACGCAACATTTTTCTACTTCAGCACCGACGACGAGTTGTTTTTGTTTTCCTCTTCCATCTATCAAGGAGCATTTCGGTCGAGAAGTGTCAATTTCTTTCAGCATCGAGAAGTGTTTGTTGCTTTCTCCGGTAATTTTCTAATAATTTTTGTTTGTTACTCGACAATTTAAAATTATTTCATTGTTAATTGTTCTTATTTTTATTTTAGTAATATTTAAAATAATTTCAATGTAACATTTAACAAGATTAGATTGTGTTGTGAGATGTGATTGAAGGGGAGTATTGAATTGTTTATGTAGTAATAGTTAATTAAACTCTTATTAATTACAGAACTGATGGAGAAATTTGAGAAGTGGTAATGACTAAAAAATAATGAAAGTGATGGAGAAATTTGAATAGTACTAGTTACCCCAATTTTCAACCATCCTTTAAAATTGTATGCTATGTGTTTTTGAGATTCTCTCTGTTAATAAAATTGCATGCTATGTGTTTGAGAAATTTGATGTTTGTTTCTGTTGTATGTTGCTGTAAGCTCTTGTCATGGTTTGGTTCTTGCTAACTCTAAGAAATGTTTTTTGTTATTAGCAACAAGTATAATTCCAATCATCAAAATTATCAATCATTTCATACTCATCCAAAAATCCTCTTATTCACAAGACAACAGTATCTCAAATTCATAATTCTCAATGGCAAATGGAATTCTTAACTTTCCAATTAAAAAACTACTCTGAAGAAGATCAAATGGTATTAGAGAACAAAATCTTGAATGAAAATTTTGTCTTGTAAAAGAATCAGTATGAACTATATGCATTTTCTGTCTGCATTTTCCTCTGCATCAGTTTCCTAAATGAGAAAGAAAAATTCAAAAATAGAGCTGAATGAAATTGAGATAACTAAAAACCATTAATATAATGCTTTGAGATAACTAAGCAAGAAAATGAATGGATGGAGTGAAGAATTAGAAATGCAAATGAGGGAAGTTTAGGTGAGAAAGATTTAGAAAAAAGAGAAAATGGAGAGTTGTTTGAAATGAAGATGGCTTTGCAGTTGGGGAGAAGTGTATCTGAACTGAGAAAACTTACATCAAAATCAGCTTCTTGTCGCATGGAAGGTGTTGATATTGATGAATTTGCCAACAAGCTCTTCTGAGATGATTTTCATGACAACCACATTCTTTTGTTTTTTATGTATTGATCACATTCTTTTATTCTTTCAAGTAAATATATTGTTAGTCATCTAACATAGAAAGCAAATGTTTATATAGGCTAGAGAGATCTGATTTTGCATATATAATTTCATTTGTTTGTTTCAACATAAATGGATAGTAAGATCATTAGACTTCCACCCAACAAAACAAATGAAGATCTGTGAGTACTACAATACTGTTCTTTCATTTTCTTGCATGCTCTGCTTTCTTTTACTTTACATTAATTTACCTTATTGTGTTCTGTGTATAGTTTTCGAATCTTTCTTTTACTTTACATTAATTTACCTTATTGTATGATTACCTCAAGAAGCGTGGATTCTCCCAAACTGCCGAGACTTTACGAAATGAAGCTCAAATTACTGCACGAACTTCCTCTCGTATGTATATATTTCTCGTTTCTTCGTTTATTCAGTTGCCTTATAATATACGCTTGTGTGATTATGCTGCGAATATTGCTACATATATCTTATTATTATATTTTCTTTCCTTTCTTTTTTGATTCATTTCTGTGACCCTTTATTCTTATGTAACTGTGTTTTCAGAATTTGATCATCCATATGATCCATATGGAATCTTGTACGAATTTTGGGTTGCATTCTATGACATATATCAAGTTTGGCTAATACCAGGACTCTTCAGTAAGAGTGATCAGGTTCTGATGGCTTAATATTATGGTTCAATGTTAATTAATGGTTCTTGGTTTCATAGTGCAACTCACTCATTCATTAATTTATCAATTTTCAGGCCACAAATGTTGGTGCTTTAATTGACTCTATCCCTCAAATAATTCGTGAAGGATATTCTATTCGATGTATTTCACGTAAATTTCTATTCTCAATATCTTGCCTTCACAATTCTGTCAATTAATCATATACTCCATATACTTGATTTTTCCAAAAATATACTTCAATACATTCCTCTCTGTTGGTTTGACAATGTAGGAAATTTAATTGATTAAATATTTATTTGAATTTCTTTTCTAACACAAGGTTGTCCAAGCAAACAGACGCTTTTGTCCTGCGATTTTTCATCAGATGGAATGATTGTAGCTAGTGGAGGAATTGGGATGAAGGTGAATAATAATCAATGCGTTAAATCTTCCAATTCAATTTGTTTAATGCCACTTCCTCAACGTGTTTGATCGATGTATTTATCCTTACACCGTGGTTTTTGTAGCCTTTCCTTTGCTACGTGGAGACCTGTGATTCTGTTACTACATCAGAGTCACATTCATCTACCATCTTAGATGTTAGATTTCAAGCAGAATCAAATTTATTTGCAACAGCTTCTGCTGATAAAACAGTAAAAATATGGAATGCAAGAAGAGTGAGTCTCTTTCTTTTCATATCCCCTTTTACTCACTCTTCTACATTAGTCTTTCCTTTTTAACTTAGAATTAATTAATTATGTCTTGATGTTTCATTATATATATAGCCTGCAACCGTGTTGAACGATTTTGTTGGACATAAATGGATAGTAAGATCATTAGACTTCCACCCAACAGAAGGAATTCTTTGCTCGTCTGATACCCACGGTGTAATTGAAGAATGGAATCTCGATCGGCGTGTTAGGATGAACACCTTTAAGGTGAATTTTACACTAGTAACTACTCATTGCTCACATGAATACAGTGACATATATAAAAATGAATTTCAGGCAGGTGGAAGCCTAGTGAGATTTCAGCCTGGATCAGGGAGGATTTTGGCATCTGTCACCTTACGCGATTTCAAGACTTGGACTGTTGAGAAGCGTTTTCAGGTGAGGTTCACATATCATCATATATAATTTATTAAAATGTGAATTTTGTTGGAACAAATGATAATGCGCAGCGGGAAAGGAAGAAGAAGAAAGAAAACGAAATTGCAGAAGCAGAAAATTGATTTCTGTATTAATCCAAGATTGATCTTTTTATTGATCCAAGATCGATCCTGGATCAATCCTCACAGAATAATTCTGTTATTCACTTATTGTCAATTACACAAATACACATATGTGCTGTTAGTTATATAGGCTTGTTATATTATGATGCAAGACACTTAACTAACTAACTATAACAACCCTCTAAATGGCAATTATGAATTAAACTCAACACTTCCCCTTAATTCATAATTGTTGTACATTTATAACACCAAGCTTCTTTCTCAAAAACTCAAATCTGTCAAGTTTCAAAGCCTTTGTGAAATCATCTGCTAGTTGTACTTCAGTTGGGCAATATTGCACTTCAATCATTCCATTGTTCACTTGCTCTCAATTGAAATGGAACCTTGTATCTATATGTTTACTTCTGCCATGTGAGATTGGATTTTTAGCAAGGCTGATTGCTGACTTGTTATCAATTCTGAGTTTAAGAGGCTTCATCACTTCACACCTTAGTTCCTTCATCACTAAATCCAGCCATATTGCTTGACAAGTTGCAAATGTTCCTGCAATATATTTTGCCTCGCACGATGAAAGTGCAGTCACTGGTTGCTTATTTGTACACCAAGACATGGCTGCTTCATTGAACTTGAACACATAACCAGATGTACTCCTTCTATCTGTGATGTCTCCACACCAATCACTATCCGAATATCCAATGAATTCACTTCCTTCACCTTGGTTGCCATTGGGAAATAGCAGACCAAACTCCTTTGTGCCTTTTATATACCTGAGTATTCTTTTAGCAGCTATCAAGTGAGTCTTCCTTAGATCATTCATGAATTTGCTAATTACACTGACTGAGTAACATATGTCAGGCCTGCTGTTGCACAAATATCGCAGTGAGCCAACCATCTGTCTGAATATTGTTGGATCGACCCTTTCTTCCTCACTGCACTCATCAATCTTTGAGCTTGTCTCTGATGGATTTGAGACTGAATTGCAGCTATTCATCTCAAAATTTTCAAGCAATTCACCTATATACTTCTGTTGATGCATGACTATTCCTGTTTTCAACTTCAGAAATTCCATTCCTAGGAAGAATGAGAGTTCACCTAGATCAGTCATTTCGAATTCAGATTTCAGCTTGTGTTTCACCCTTTCAATCTCTGCTGCTTTGCTCCCAGTAATGAGCAAATCATCCACTTATAAACAGATTATCATTGTTTCTTCTGCACTTGAACTCTACACATATACACCAAACTCTACTGCACACTTTGTGAAGCCTATCTGCATTAGGAACTGATCGATCCTCTTATTCCAGGCTCTAGGGGCCTGCTTCAAACCATACAATGCTTTATGGAGTCTATACACCATGTTTTCTTTGCCTTGTATTTCAAATCCAAGAGGCTGTGACACAAACACAATCTCTTCAAGTGGACCATTTAGAAAGGCTGATTTTACATCCAAGTGGTAGAGTGACCACCTTCTCTTGCAAGCTAGAGCCACCATTAATCTTATAGTCTCAAGCTTTGCAACTGGAGCAAACACTTTATTGTAATCAATACCATGTTTCTGTAAAAATCCTCTAGCTACCAGCCTGACCTTATGTTTTGAAATTTTCCCATCAGGATTAATCTTCAGTTTGAAGACCCACTTTACATCAATTTTCCTTTTCCTGTCTGGCAAGTTAACTAGCTCCCATGTTTGATTCTTCTCAATTGATTGGAGTTCTTCCATCATAGCTTTCCTCCATACATCTATCTTCAATGCTTCTTCATAATTGAGAGGTTCAGAATCTGCCAACAATGCAAAGTGAATGATATCTCCTTCATCATTTATTGCATTATCTGAAATTAATTCACAATCATTCAGCCTGCTTGGAATTTGTCTGATTCTTTGAGGTCTCACTGCTGCTGCCACTTTTTCAGGTTCACCTGCATCATTATTGATCACTTCTTCATCCTCTGATTCATCACTGGAATCAGGATAAATGCAGCCTTGTTGATTCTCTTCACTGTACACTGGTTCCTCTTCCCATTTCCACTTCTCAGCCTCATTCACAATTACATCCCTACTGATATGCACGTTTTGAGCTACAGGATTATAGAGCTTATAGGCACCTGTGGGATGATAACCTATAAGTATGATAATCTCACTCTTATCTTCAAGTTTGCTCTTCCTAACATCTGGTACATGCTTATAGCACAATGAGCCAAAAACCTTGAAATGCTTCACACTCGGCTTTCTGCCACACCAAGCTTCCTCTGGAACTTCTGATTCAGCTTCTTTGTAGGGCATTTGTTTAAGATATAAGCAGCTGCAGTGACTGCTTCACCCTAGAAATTGTGTGGTAGATTTTTCTGTTTGATCATGCTTCTTTCCATATTCAATAGGGTTATGTTTCTTGTCTCAGCAAGTCCATTGTGTTGAGGTGTATATGGAGCTGTCACTTCATGCACAATGCCTTGATTAACACAGAAATCTTCAAACTCTTTTGAGGTATATTCTCCTCCACCATCAGTTCTCAAGATCTTAATAGATTGGTCACTTTCTTTTTCAATTAAGCTCTTGAATTTCCTGAACATCTCTAATGCTTCACTCTTAAGCTTGATTGTATACATCCACATCATTCTTGTAAATCCATCAACAAAAGTGATGAAGTATCTGCTTCCCCCAATGAAGATACTTCAAAAGGACCACATATATCAGAGTGGACCACTTACAGTGCTGCATTAGCTCTTTTAGGTGCTTCAGATACAAATGGGAACCTGCTTTGCTTACTCTTCACACATACTTCACAAATAGTTTTTCCGACATTCAGCTTTGGCAGCCCATACACTAGTTCTTTGGAATTCAAATCACTAAGACTTCTAAAGTTTAGATGACCATACCTCTTGTGCCATAAGCATTCAATATCTTCACTAACTGCTGCAGACAAACACATCATTTTCTCACTTGAAATGTTGCATCTGTAGGTTCTATTTTGTGACATATTTGATTTGAGCACCAAATTCTTCTTTGCATCAAACAGCTTCAAAGAATCACCATCCATAGTCACTGAGAATCCCTTCTCCACCAATTGACCAATGCTCATGAGATTACACTTCATCTCAGGAACATACATCACATCTGAAATAATGATTCTTCTGCCATCATTGCTTTTGATCACTATATTTCCACTACCTTCAGCCATCAGATTTCTGCTATCAGCCAATTTTATGCTTGTTTTCTTCCTAGCATCAAAGTTTGTAAACCATTCTCTATGTGATGTCATGTGGTTTGAGCAACCAGAGTCAAGAAACCACTCTTCATTCTTGATCTTCTCATCACTGGTAGTAGCCATCATCAACACTGTATTGGAATCATCTGCAAAATGCCCATACTTCTCACAGTTGAAGCATTGTACCTTACTTTTGTCAAAATCCTTCTTCTTGTTCTGATTTTTGCCAAAACCCCCTTTCTTTGAAGATTCAGCTTTGTCTTCACTCTTGTTCTTACCATTGTTGGACCAATTTGCTCTTCTCTTTCCCTTTTTCTTGAAGTCTTTATGGTTTCCCTCCTTCTTGGTAGTTTGAACTTGAAATGCTTGTTGAACTGATCTTTCAGAATTTCTATCAAATACCAAGAGTTCATGTGCCTCCAATGAATTTTGCAGCTCTTCAATTTTCATAGTCTTCACATCCTTTGCTTCTTGAATAGCTACCACTATGAAATCGAATTTTGGACTCAAAGATCTCGTCACCTTTTCAACTACCATCTGATCTGTAATGTTCTCCCCACAAGTTCTCATTTGATTGACTATGGCTGTTAAATTTGAGAAGTAATTTCTTACTTTATGATCTGCCTCCATTTGCATCATCTCATACTTTCTTCTATAGGATTGTAGCTTCACTTGCTTCACATTTTCTCCACCAGTGTGATAGTTTTCTAAAATGTCCCATGCTTCTTTGGATCTTGTGGCTTTCGAAATCTTCTCAATGTGTTGGTTGTCAACATTCTACTGAATGTAGAACAAGGCCTTGCAGTCCTTTTTCTTGGCTTCCTTGAATGCATTCCTCTGTGCATCAGTTGGATTCTCTACCAAGTCCTCATAGCCATTCTGCACAATTTCACTCATTTCTTGTGCTCCAAATAAAGATTTCATCAATGCACTCCATCGATCACAGTTCTTGCCATCAAAAACCAGAATATGTGATCCAAAACCGTTGCTATTCATTATGCCTATCAAGAATCTATCACTCTATGTTTCCCTTGATTGTTCCCCTCACTTTTTACTCGTGTTTCCCTTGATTTTAACCCAACTCTAGATGCCAATTGTTGGAACAAATAATAATGCGCAGCGGGAAAGGAAGAAGAAGAAAGAAAACGAAATTGCAGAAGCAGAAAATTGATTTATATATTAATCCATGATTGATCTTTTTATTGATCCAAGATCGATCCTGGATCAATCCTCACAGAATAATTCTGTTATTCACTTATTGTCAATTACACAAATACACATACATGTTGTTAGTTATATAGGCTTGTTATATTATGATGCAAGACACTTAACTAACTAACTAACTAACTATAACAACCCTCTAAATGACAATTATGAATTAAACTCAACAAATTTTGTATCATAATATAGACCATGTGTCCGAATCTCATTCGCTGTTAGGGACATGTCAAAGATATTCGTTCCATATGTTGGGATGTTACTGGACAAACGATTGCCTCTGTCAGCGAAGATGAAGTACATGTCTGGACTATTAATATGGAAGGAAAATGCTTATATGAGTATCCATTAAAAGGGAAGAGGTTTCAGACTGTCATATTCCATCCTCAATTCCGCAACGTCTTATTTTATATAGGCTAAAGAGATCTGATTCGGCATATATAATTTCATTTGTTTGTTTCAACATAAATGGATAGTAAAATGTTTATATTGTATGAATTCATTGATCCATGTTTCATTCAGAGTAATATGATTCTATTGGGGCTCAAAAATACATACAAAATAAGTTGCAGCAGGATCAAAAAGAGTGTTATTTATTACCTTATCTCAATAAGTAAGTAAAATTTTATTATAATTTATCCATTTTGAGTTTATAACATAAATGTACTTAACACTTTTAACTTTTTGCACTTATTTGTCCTAGGAAGAATACTATAGTCTTCCTATGTTCGTTGGGATGAAAATCAAATAAAAATATCATGCACATCGTCAATTTGTAAGTGTTTAATGTATTTTCCGTATACGTATACGTATACGTATATAAACTTTTTGATATGTTTTATAATACAATTTTAATGAATATTTTATTTTTGTAGAGCTTTGGGTGAATATAATAAATTGCGAAGATTAAGAAAGAATAAACCCACATGGAGCATTTCCACTGTAAGTTGTTTAGATTATATATATAGAATTTCAATTATAATTTATATGTCTTTATCTATATAATATTTACTCACTATAATTTACATATGATATTCAATTTTAGTGTCAAAGACAACCTAAAGGTTATGAATGTGGCTACTACATTATGATACATATGTTAACATTATATCTAGTGGTCTTGTTGATTCATGGATGCGGGTATGTGATAGATTTTTCAAAGTTAGTATTAATTAACTACTTATGATTTTTATGGTCACATGATTTAGATAATTTTGTTATTTCAAAGTTTATAATTAAGATATTTGGAGACTCCAAACCATTCGAAGATGATGAAATGATGAATGTCCGACAACGTTGTGTAAACTTGATTCTTGAACTAATAGTATCTTTAGATTGTTAATAGAAGCTAATGCTTTTTTTTTAACAAATAGTGAAGATTATGTAGCTCTGAATTTGATAACTTTGATTTTGTAAAAAACTTATGACTCATTGTCATTGATTTTTAAATGTAAAGCTTTGCCTTGAAGTTTTGTGTTTGATGATTGAATGAGAAATTTTAGTTAATAGGGTAATATGTGAAATTCTGAGGATGCATATGCGAGGGGTGAAAGTTATGAAGAAAAATAATTAAAAAATTAATTATTTAAATCAGTTGACTCATCGATATAATAAATCAATTTTGAATATGACTTGGTCCTACGTTTGCGAAATCGCACTTATTACAACGAGTCTTGAAGTTCAAGTTTGGGAGAAGTCCCGCTTTGTTAGGTTATATTGGGAATGAGAGTTATAAGTTGTATTTTACTTATTTAATTAGAAACGATTTTTTTATATGAAAACCATACAAGTACTACTAAGTGTTTGGAATTAAATAAAGAAATTATAGTTAAATTAAGTTTATTGAGATTGCACTTTTCTAAGCCTTGAAGTCAAGTGGTGCAATTATGGTCTATCATGATCAAGAAAATGAAAGAAACTCAAGTTCCAACAATAATTACTGTTTGGTCGTAATAGCCATTATGGCTGAACGAGAAAAAAAAAAACAAGAATTTGCCACTCAAAGGCAGCATGGATTGCTGCATGGCCGTTATGGTCGTAATCTGTTCATTTTCTGCTGTTGAACCGTTTTTCTTCTACGAAATTCTAATGGTTTCTTGTAATTAAAACTCATGAAAACACCTAGGACTATAAAAAGAACGAAAATACTCAGTTTTAGACACAGTTCCTACTCACAATCTCTTGTTACTCTTACATTTGTTCTTGTATTACTCTTAGCGAATTCCAAGTTTCAATAATATTCAATTTTCCATTTTTACTCTGTTACTGTATTCTATTATTTTATATTTCCAATGTTTTTATATTTAAGCTTTGATTATACTATGATCACGTGTGAGTAGATCTTCCTTGTCTTGGGATTGTAGGATTTCCAATGATGGATCTCTAACAATTTCTATTTCTTTCTGTCATGGGTATAAATCTTTTAGTTCAATCTTAGTAAGAATCATGTTCATACTTAGATATTAATTAATAAACCGAAAGGTAAGTTTTTCTCTTAAAGAATTTTGCTTATACATCAATCATGAAAATAGGTTGGTATTAGTTTAAAGGCCCGTTTGATGGACCGGATATGATAGACAGACACGTGATAGGATAAGGAACAGCATATAGCCAAGATATGATATGAACAGGATAAAGAGTTATCATATCATGTATTTGATGTGCACATGATAACAAACTTGATAAGATTAGTTTATCATATTCAGTGTTTGATACACAACAGATAATAATAAGATGATGTGATTTATATTTTGATAAAATGACAAATTTGTCCTTATAATCTATTTAATTTTTTTTTCAAAATAACATTCATATAATTTTTTATAAATAAATAAAAATGCTAAAAAAATGTATATAATTTATGAAGTAATTTTATATACTTGAAAAAATTGTGATTTCTCTATCCATCACAATTGAAGAATGACTCACTACCATAAAAATTGTGATTTCTCTATCTATCGCATTTGATTAATGACTCACTATCAATAAAATGTAAATAATTTATGAAGTAATTTTATATACTTGAAAAAATTGTGATTTCTCTATCTATCACAATCGAAGAATGACTGACTTATTATCATAACATCATCTCGATTGATAAACTCTCTGAAAATTCTCCCTTTAATCCCTCTCTATCAATTAGTCGATTTCTATTGCTATAATTTTCATAAAACTGCATTGAAGAATAATTCACTATCATAAAAATTGTTAAACAAAGTCCAATAATCTCTAAAAACATTTGCTCTAAGATTACATATAGCATCACATTATTTTGTTCTCGTGAATTTATATTTACATATATATAAATGTATCATCAACATTATTATTATTATTATTATTATTATTATTATTATTATTATTATTATTATCGACACAAAATAAAATCTCAATAAATGATAACACAAAACATGGATGACAAAGGAAAATAATTATTATTTTTCATCAATTTTTTTATATTGTTATAGAATAAAATAAATAAGAAAAAAAAAATCAAGAGTCGAACACGACTAGTTGAGGCTAAAAGAAGAGAGAAACGCTAACAATTCTTATACGGTTGAAAACAGATTATTTTAAACTACCTTAAAACAAGGATTAAAAAATACGCCCTGCAACAACATAATTTAAAAAATTTGATTAACGTATAGTATCTGATTGGTGGGTTGAAATCGGATACGCCTATGATATCGTGTGCATCAAACGCGCCCTTGCTCTTTAAATAATTGTTTATATATGATTTTTAAGAGTTTAAAACCCATAATTCAAAAAAGGTTAATATTATTGTATCTATCATTGTGAAAAATTACGATCCCAAGGTTTTGTTTTTAAAACTAATTTTAATTAAAAATCATTATCAACATTTACCTTTTAGCTAATCATCATAGTAAAGAGAAATTGATACTCATAACGAAGTCTTGGTGGGAATAATTATAATAACATAATAATATCCACTTGCAGTCCTATCAAGAACCACAAGAGCAGTGAAGAACCCAACTTCCTTATAGAATTCAAAAACTGAATTTCAAAATGTTATCAAAACATTTTGGAGGGCTTTGAATAAATAATAAGATTATTTTCTCTCTTAATATTTCTCTCAAAACAAAACAAAAATATAACTTATAAGTATTATCTTCTATTTCGTTTCAAAAATACTCTCGAATAATGTGTGGGATTCCCCACCCTTTTTCTTCCTCTCATCCCCCTTCAAATCCCAAACAAAGGTTTAAGTTATTGTTTATATGCTTTATTGAAGTAGAATTCTAGCAGTGAGTTTCACAAACTTCATATATTACTTACAACTTAAAAAAAAGGCAGTTTTGTTTTTCTTAAGAAAAATGGGGCAATAAAGCTAGGAAACATGGCTAAATGTTCAAGCAGTCTGTCAAACATGTACATGAAAAGTTGGCATAAAGTATTGGGTAGATCCTCCAAAAGTATACTTCCAAACAAAAATACAATTCTTTTACCGTCAAGTATACTTTCGAGCAAATGTGTAACTTTTTAGAAGCGTAAGGGTTGAAAAAGAAGCATTTCATTGTGCCTATCCAAATAAGAAGCCTAAACCATAGTATAATTATAAAATAAAATAAAAAAGCACTTACATGAGTGGGGGTAAAATGTGTAGAGAAAGATGCCAGTTTTGAAATAAAATCTTCATTCGAAGAATTTGATATCAGCTCTAGACCGATTGCATCAAACCATAAAAGGTTAAAACTACAAATAGAAAATGCATATGTCAAAGCATAAAAACTGGCCAACAACAACCTTATATGCATAAAAACTGGCCAACAACCTTATATGTCAAAGCATAAATGCATCCACTCATAATGATATGTATAAACTCATAATATTGACACAGACACGAACATCGGGCACCACAGTGACATGTCGACACTAGTAATAATTTAAGAAATTGAATTAATTGAATGTAATGACATGTGCCGGTGTTAGACAGCAGATACACCTTCGAGGTGCTAGTCTTATCTCACAATCATGGGGAGAAACAAGGTTGGAAAGCATCAAGTATCATATCTGAGCATTGGCATTGGAAAAATCAGCCCAACAACCAAACAGAACCAGAGCTAGCCTTGGACTCTGAATCTCCACCGTTGAAAACAGGTTTCACCCGCTTCAACAACTCCAAGTGGTTAGCTACTCTGGCCATTGACAACAACCCTTTACACTGCTTGTGCTTCCTGTTATCGTGGTGCTTTCGCTCGATCAAGAAAACTCTTACAAAAGAAAGCCTGATTTCCGTGTTGCCTCTCCTAATGCCATCAGCAAGGCGTAAGAGGATGGTATTAGCAAATAAATCATCTTCGCCTGTAACTACCAGATTCGAGTTCATACTGAAGGTGAAGTCCCATTTGTCAGATGGCTTTGACAGGTATGCCTGATGAAGAATGAGACTCAGTCAAGAACCAAACATGAGTTAAAATCTTCTCCATTTCTTTCCTCTTCATAGTTACTAGTGTTTAACATGTTTAGTTCCCTACAAATTTGGTGCGTTTTTGTTTTTACTTCAGACAAATAAAAGACCCCAATTTCGTAGAGACTAAAACATATTTAGTTAATGCACCCTACATTTTAAGACAGTCTACTTGGGAACAAAACTAAAACAAATACAGTAATGAATTTATTCTTTTTTTCCTTTTGAAAAAAATACAGTAATGAATTACATTTTAAGTAATGTTTTTACTTCAGACACTTCAAGCTTCTATAAACTTGCTTTATCATCTAACCTCCAAAGTTTAAATTACATTGTTGCATTTAGTCATAACAGCCTTACTTCCTACCACTGGATCAGGATGTGATAAGTCCAGTTTTAGATAAATCCTAAACATCTTTTGTTTTAAAAAAAACATTATCTTTTAAAAAATTCCTGCTTTGCTCAATTATGTTATGGTTGCCAACTATCGGCCATGGCGATTTATGGTGGCTTAAAATGGAGGAATTTCGGCTTCCTTCCATGTTCCACCATCCACCATCGACAACAGTGGATTGTATAATTGGCTGAAGAAAATGACAAACACTTGTTTTATCGCCCTCTCTGATCCATCCCTCATGGTTTTTCTTTGTATGCTGACATATATGCCTTCGTGTTAACCTCAATATCATTGAACATCATATTGACACAACTATGAAATACTCAGTTAAACAAAACTTTGAAGCTATACCTAATTCCATAACAAAGTCCTATCAACTCTATAACACCTGCACCTCTGATCGAACACATTGACTATATTCAATTATTATTGTATAAACACCAAAGGAAATACAGCAGAGATGACTATATTCAATTATTATTGTATAAACACCAAAGGAAATACAGTAGAGATGCAAGTAGCGGAAATAAAGCAGAAACTAGAATATGACTCGCGCGTTGCGCGGGTTTAATTTTAATTTTTTTATAAGGTGATATGTATATATATATATATATATAATATTAATTTTGTAAAATTTTAAAGTTATAAAAAAAATGCGACAAAAAAATATTGTAGAGTTTGTAATTAAACGAGTATTATAGACATAAAATATTAACCATGATTTAAAAGATAAATTATATAATTGATAATTGTAAACTCTATTTTTATTAAAGTATATAAGTTATGTAGAAATTTTTAAAATTTTAACATTTTTTCCTACACATATTAAAAAAAAATTGAAATAATGCTCATGGTAAATATATGCATTGATAACTAATAAGAGAAACAAAACACAAATTTTTTTATTAGATTGATTAATTGTTATTTGTTTTGGTAAATATATGTGACGACACAATAATAAAAAAAAAATACAAAAGTTGTACACCGACTATTTTTAATGTCTAAATAAATATTTAAAAGTGTTTGAACATTTTATCAACTATATTGGTAACATTTATTAAAATATTGTGTATCAAAATTTACTTATTTAATTTGATTTACACCCGATTTCACGATTTCTAAATAAATAATTTAATTTTATTAAATTTTTTTTTTCAGTAATAATACTATATAATATTCTATTTGAAAATATTTATAGAGGAATAACCATTATCAATAATAATGGAGGACAAATAATTGATATTTATTGTATTAAAATTGGTAACTTATGGCACATGAATTGGTAATTTATTGTATTGATTGATATTGATAATAGATACTGAATTTTGGGCCAAATTCGGATTGGTCAGGAGGGAGATTCGGATTGGTCAGGAGAGAGGGCAAAAGCTAATTTAAAAGTGAATAGGGAACTCTCTAGGAAGATGTCCACGTCAGCTTTTTAGCTGAGGTGGCAAATATTCGCTTACGTGGAGAAAATAGGATGAGGTGGCAGGAGTTTCTTTTAATTATATATAATAGATGGTGCAATATTTTCAAAGAAGAAAAGAAAAATGACCAAATTCTATTCAACAACTTCTATGCTTACGAATCATAAAATCAAATCAATTGTGACTATATCAATCAACTAAAAAGGAAGATTTTGACGAATTTAATAGAATAATTAACTATATAATCGAATGAGAGGAAAAAAAACAAAAATTAGAATGTGGTGAGCGTGGATCGAACAAGCGACCGACCTTCAGATTTCAGTTTGACGCTCTGCTAACTAAGCTATCCACGCATATATTAAGCTCTCCACACATATTCTACCACTAGATCACTGGTGCTTTTTGTTGTAACCTTTCTAAGCGTCTCCAACTAGTTTCGTTTTCATGTATAATAAAGACTGGAATTGAAGCATATCCAACGTCTGTTCAACTTTTTCCTTACCTCCTTCAAATGTGTAAAAACGTTTGCTTGTTGCAAATAAACTTTGTGGGTTGCCTGTCACTCATCTCAATTCAGCTTGCAAATTGACAGATTCATGAAACTTTTAGTTGGACTCTCTTAAATAAATGGAACAAGTTTAAGCAATCCATTTTTCATAAGTGGTTCAACTATTTTGGAATTTTTAAGTAGGTTATTCAACTAAAAAGAATTTGTAAACATATCTCTTAATTATTATATTATTTTTAATTAGGTCTTTCTATTAAATGAAAGTTAGATAATTATTAATAAATTTTTTTAATTTTTAAAATATTGATTAAATTCTTAAACACTCCCTTAATTTTTTAGATAACTATTTTCATGAATTGCCCTTAGTACCAGATGATTTTGAGTTATATTCGAAATGAGTGGTTGACGTCTTCCACAACAATAAGAATGACGTTAATGAATTTGGAGCTATCATCAAAGATTGTAAACGTCTCTTTTGGAATTTTTATAGAAATTCTCATGTTGATCTTGTTAGGAGATAAGTCAATGAGGTTGTTTGCGCTCTTGCCATAGTTGTCCAATCACTTTCTAGTTTCTATATTATGATTGATAATCCAACATGTGTTCACCACATTATTATAAATGTTTTGTTATAAGCATTCTCCAAAAAAATATTCACGTGACATGGAAAATGTAGGAGCTTGAAGAGAGATACAAAGAGAAAGAGCAACAATGGCAACAAATCCATTTTTGGGTCGTGACACTTGAAGAGAAAGGGAAAGTTTAATGTGTTTAGGGAATTAAGTAGTGGTTTGTGGAGATCGAAAAAAGTAAAATGGGTGATAAAATTTAGCATTGTGCTGATAGTTTGGGATGATGATATGTTTATAGTGAAATATAATTTGAATGGTGATGGTTTCGTGAGGGTTTGTATAGAAAAGGAGGGATATCTCTTTTGTATAGTAAATATATATTCTTCATGTTCAACTGAAGGAAAAAAAAGAGATTGTGGGCATATTTGGTGGATCTGAAAAGGGGCGGTGAGAAGTGGGAATGGTGTTCGAGAGGTGATTTTAATGCAGTCTTGCATAAATCAGAAAGGCGAGGGGTGAATAAGGGTTGAAATTCTTCTCAAATGGGGGATTTCGTTGAGTTCATGGAGGATATGAAATTACTTAGTTTAGAAAGAACATGAGTGCTATGAATAGAATTGATAGATTCCTTCTATATGAAGATTGGTGAAAATGTGGAAGGTAACAGGCCAGTGAGTTAAGATAGGAATATTTCAAACCATTTTCCTATCTGGTTGAAATGACCCATTGACAAAAGAAAACAAAAGAAAAAGAAAAAGAAAGAAGAAAAAATGCAGGAAGAAAAAGAAAACAAAAGAAGAAAAAAAGCAAGGAGAGAAAAAAGAAAGACTTAGATGGAGACGGAGGAGACCGGAAGGGAGTGTGAAGACCGTGAGGGGGAGTGATCAAGAGGCCGAGCACGTAGAGACCAAAAAGTAAGATCGGCGTTCTGGCGACCTCGACGACGTCATCAAAGGTTTGAGTTTTTTAATCTTATTTTCTCTATTATCTTCTTCATAACTTACTTGTTTGTTTATACTCTCACTGATCAAAACATTACATTTGTATAACAACATAGTTTTTTATTTTCTCATTCATAAATCATCTTATATCGGGGCATTACATTTGTATAACAACAAAGTGATTATAATGTAAAGAGAAAAAAAATACCTTAACTCTTCTTCCTGTTTGTTTTTCTTTTTTACTAATCTGCTTGTTTACTTCTTCTTCTTCTTCTTCTTCTTCTTCTTCTTCTTCTTCTTCTTCTTCTTCTTCTTCTTCTTCTTCTTCTCCTTCTTCTTCTTCTTCTTCTTCTTCTTCTTCTTCTCCTTCTTCTTCTCCTTCTTCTTCTGCTTCTTCTTCTCCTTCTTCTTCTCCTTCTTCTTCTTCTTCTTCTTCTTCTTCTCCTTCTTCTTCTTCTTCTTCTTCTTCTTCTCCTTCTTCTTCTCCTTCTTCTTCTTCTCCTTCTTCTTCTTCTTCTTCTTCTTCTTCTTCTTCTTCTTCTTCTTCTTCTTCTTCTTCTTCTTCTTCTTCTTCTTCTTCTTCTTCTTCTTCTTCTTCTTCTTCTTCTTCTTCTTCTTCTTCTTCTTCTTCTTCTTCTTCTTTTTATGTGTTTTTTAGTATCAGATCTCACCCAACAAATTGTCTCTCTTTGATTGATTTTTTAGTCTCAATTTATAGGCTAAAATGATGAATCTTTGTGTGCATGAGATAAAATTGATGTATGGTTTTTCTAATGTTTTTGTAGAAATTATGGAAGTGTGTAGGGATAGAAAAGGAAAAAGGTGGCTGAACTTTCGGTTTGTGTGCATCCTTGGTGAAGATTATAGCATTATTATTAAAAAGGAGAAGAAAAATTGAGGCTAAAAGAATGGGAGGAGGCGTTGCCTAGAGAAAAAAGAGGAATAATACATTTTTTGTTTTTATTTTATTTTATTTTTAGTGTAATGTAATAGGAACACTTAGGTAAATATGGACTCAAAATTAGGTTAGATTTATAAAATGATGATTTTTTAAATTTTATAATAATACTTGCAAAATGTTTATTACACATATAATTACTTATTTTTTGAATTATTTTTAATTGGTAAGAAAAAATTGTGTTGTTTTATTTATTTTTGTATTTTTTATTTTATTGAAATGGTGCATTTCAATCTCTTCCCCATGTGAAAATTCATCCTCAAATTCATTTGCATATATGACTTCTTCGGGTTCCCAAGTTGTTTCTTCTCCGGGTGGACCATGCCAAAGAACTTTTATTGAAACAATATCCTTTTAACATTAACGCCTCACTTGTTGATCTAATATAGCTACCGGATGCTCAACGTATGATAGATTATCATATAACTGCACATTTTCATGATTAATCTTCATGATTAATCATGAAAGAAGGGTCGTGAAGGTACTTTCGAAGCATCAAAATATGAAAGACCGGATGAACACCCGAGAGATCCGGTGGAAGTGCCAAGCGATACGGTATCGGTCTAGCCCTGTCTAAAATTTCAAATGGTCCAATGAACTTTCGAATTAGTTTTCCCTTTTTACCAAACCGCAAAACTCCTTTCATTCGTGAAACACATAGAAATACATGTTCTCCCACTGAAAACTCCAAAGGACGACGCCTCTTATAAGAATGGTATTTTTGTGTACTTTGAGTTGTCACTAACCGATCTCGAATCAGTTTAACCTTTTCAATGGCGTCTTGAATTAACTCTGGACCGACTAGTTTAGCTTCTCCAACTTCAAACCATCCTATTGGAGACCTACTCCGTCTTCCGCACAAAGCCTCAAACAGAGCCATCTGAATAATAGATTGATTATTATTATTGTATACAAATTCCATCAAGGGAAAATGTTGATCCCCATTACCTCAAAGATCCAAAACATAAGCACAAAGCATATCCTCTAAGATTTGTATAGTCCTTTCAGATTGGCATTCTGTTTGAGGATGAAAATATGTGCTAATCTTCAAACGAGTTCCTAATGAAGATTGGAACGACTTCCAACATTGAGTAGTAATTAGGCTTTATAGTCAGAAACAACAGACACCTACACCGAGTCATACCACTTCTAGATTCATGGAAATCTAGTGACAAAATCCATAACGATGCCATCCCACGTCCATTTAGGTATTTCGAGAAGGTTGAAGTAATCTTGTAGAATTTACAAACTCAATATGAACAAAATCAATCTAGAAGAATTGTTCATATTGGATTCAGAAATAAAGAGTTGGCTAAAGATCGCATTATCAAAAAGCATCTTGTTCAAAATTATTTTTGAATAAGATCATTGTTGACCAAGCTAGGAATGATGATACAATTCAGAATTAAATAAGGACAAAATTGAAGCCCTAATTTTAACTATAAATAAATACTCAAGGTTGAAGAAGAGGATCATCGAAAATCAGAAAAGAGTTGAAGAACTCATAAGCTCAAAATTTCAAATTCATCTTAGAGTTCAAAGAGAGAAACACTTGTTCAAGTCAGACATATTTTCTAAATGTTTTTTCTTAGAGTGTGAAAGTTATTATTATTATTATCAACTTTGTTAGAAGCAAACACTTAAAGTTCCAATCTTTTGTATCCAATCCAATAGTTGTTTAGTTCCTTTTTCAATCTGGAGTTTTCAGGTTGTTGGCTTGTAAGGTCAAGGTGCTTAGCTCCTCAAAAGCCTGGGGTTGTCAGACTTGCTTGGAGGGTCATGTGCTTTGTAATTAAGGGTATTTGAATTAGTGGATTAAACCCTTCTAAGTGAAGGGATTGGATGTAGCTAAGTTAGTGGTGAACCAAGATAAATCTATGTATCCATTTATTTATGCTTTCATTGTTTGCTGCCTCTGAATCCTATTGCTTCTACTTCAGGTAAGTCACCAAAACCGGACCATTTTTTTAATAAATTATCAAAAAGTTATCATTTTTGACAAACACAACCCCTCATTTCTCGTGTTTGCACCATTAATTGGCATTAGAGCTCGATCTCAAGGTTGAGCACTTTACAGTGTTTGAGGAAAGATCCAAGGGTTCAACGTGTCTGGATTCAGTGAAGAAGTTGCTGGAGGAATCATCAATAGACGACCTCTGTTTGATGGAGAATGTTGAGTACTGGAAGGACAATATGAGAGGTTTCTTTAAGTCACAAGATCCTGAACTTTGGGACTTGGAGGAAGATGGTTATAGTGCTCCAAAGAATACTAATGGTATTGAAATTGAAAGAAATGAGATGAATGTTGATCAAATGAAGATGTATAAGATGCATCATAAGTCCTGAACATTCATGATAAATGCAATCACCTTTAAGGAGTTTGAGAAGTGCACTAACAAGGAGACAACAAAAACTATTTATGATAGTCTGATTGTGACCTATGAAGGAACCAATTAAGTTCAAGAAGCAAAAGCCAACCTCCTAGTCAAAAAGTATGAGCTGTTCAAGATGGAAGAAGTGAAGACATTGAAACAATGTTTTCCTGATTCCAGACTCTAGTATCAAGATTAAAGGTACTTGTAAAGAGTTATACTATTGCTGATCATGTGAAGAAGATACTAAGGAGTTTGACAAGCAAGTGGAGACCTGATATCACTGTCATTCAAGAAGTAAAGGATCTGAATACTCTTAAACTAGAAGGATTAATCAGCTACCCAAGCAGAAAAAGGTTCTAAAGGCAATATCATAATTAGAGGATAATGATTCAGATGATCAGAATCTGAACTTAGAGGAAGAGGAGATTGCCTTCATATCTATAAGAATTCAGAGGATGTGGCACAACAAGAGGAAATCTTTCCCTCAGAAAGATTCCAGGCAATTCAGCAAAGTAAGGGATGAACAATTTGACAAGAAAAACATAATTTGCTATGGATGAAATGAACCTGCACATATCTGAAGTAGCTAAAATATCACAAGAAAAGGGGTTGAATTGAG
The DNA here is from genome assembly GCA_037974735.1 of Cicer chorassanicum. Taxonomy (NCBI): domain Eukaryota; kingdom Viridiplantae; phylum Streptophyta; class Magnoliopsida; order Fabales; family Fabaceae; genus Cicer; species Cicer chorassanicum. The sequence continues at coordinate 35,011,059 of JBBPBP010009777.1, read as the reverse complement.
AGATTGTATTTTTCTTTTTAAAATTGTATCCTCTATGTGAGGATAATAGATGGATGTTAGAGGATATAAGTTTAGAACTGATTTTAGAGTTAGAAAAATAAAGAGAAGAGAGTATAGAGAATGACACACCCAAATTAATACTGGTTCATCCAAAATGGGTTATGTTTAGTCCTCACTTACTTGTGAGTTTTTCAATATGGCTAAAAAATGCTCGTTCTCTTGAAAGGATTTTCACTATGTATTGTCTTAGCCTTACCAGGCTTACATATACAATTTCTCTTCTTGTTTTACAACACTTACACAACTATCAGCAAGTTAATACTAACTTGAGGATATACAAGTTTTTTTGAAAAAATTGATATGAGTGGATTCTTCCACTATGATATACTTTCTAAGAGGATGATATCAAAGATATAATTAAGATTAGTAGAAAGTATGTTGAGGATGAGATCATCTGAATTTATAGAAGTGACGGTGCTTCAAATATGAGGAGAAACATAAAGTATCCGTTGGAGACTTAGAGGATTACCCATGGTCTTTATTTGGGATTGCAAATATGCCCTTCAACTATCCTTGTTAGAAGAATGCTTGGAGGATAAGTGTTGGATAAGTGTTCTAGTCTATTCTCGGATAGGAGGATGAAGCTTCCATTAATTCTGACGCGACTTGTGCTTTTTGACTTTTTTCCCACCAATTGTTGTCTCTTGCCTTATGAGTTAAGGACATCACTTTTTGTACTTTGATACTTTCACTCATTTTCCCATGTGCGAGGATGAATACAAAACAGAACTTCATTATCTCTTCTACGTAGTTAATCTTCTGACATAAAGGACATAAATTCATCATCTCATCAGTATTGTTTATCCTCTGACATAAATTCATCACCACTTCAGTATTTTTTATCCTCTGTTATAGAGGTCATAATTATCATCTTCTTTGTTTATCCTCTATCGTAGATGACATATTAATATGTGTTAAAATATTTCATCTCATCAAGAAGGGGAGGAACCTGTTTTCTAAAATTGATACATTCAAGAGCGTATGTGTTAAAACATTTGGGAGAGGTTTTGTCTCAACAATCTCCACCTTTTTTATGATGACAAAATTCTTTAGATTATGATTCTAGTAAAAGAAATTACATAAGTATTAAATTTTTTTAACTATGCTCCCCTTTAATATATGCATAATCTTTGTGTTTTTTAAATTATGCTCTCCCTCAACATATGCATAAATTTTTGTGATAACCATTTTGAACCAAAATATAAATTCATTAATTGTTCAAGAAGACAGTGACTACAGATTGGTTCAAAAACAAAAAAGATCATAATATATAAAGAGGATTGAAATATAGATGTTTCATAAAAGCATCCTCTAGTCTTGAAAAATTTGACAAGTTGTTACTTTAGCTCATAATCTTTCTCCCCCAAGATTTGTCAACCATTAAAAAGTAAAAAAAAAAACAACAGCTGCCGCAGAGCTATTTAGACAAAGATGAATCATCAAAAGAGGAGGATGTTGAAGGACGAGGAAGGTCAGGATGAGGAGGTTGAGGCGAAAAAACAAGAGGATGATCCCCTAGGACAATGGTGGTGATGAGATGTTTAGTGACCCATTCCAAGAGGAGGCCAAAGTTAGCCAACGTTTGCTGAAAAGAGTTGAAGCTTGCAAATAGTTTATTTTGATATTTTATGACTTTTTTGAGAAACCTTAGTTCCTTTTGAGTTCGTTTAGCTTTCTTCCTCTTTTTGGACCGATTGTTGTGTTGATCTTGAAGCATGGCATTGACACTCGCACTTTTGTTTTGGGAGCAAACGCCTTTGTCTTGGGAGGAATTTTCACCAATTCTAGCAAGAAAGGAATCGATGGAGTAGAATCTTCCAATGACCTCAAGAATATAGAGTTTTGAAGTTTATCAAGTTGTCATAGGTTGGACAAATGTATCAAACAGTGGAGGAGGTGTGGGAAGAACTAGATGAGGGTCAACAACATGGCTTACCTTGACTGGAGAAGTGAAGATTTGAGACATTGTACAAGATAATTGTGCGTTTTGATTTGGACTTACAAATAGATATGGTGGAAAAAGGAAGGTGTCTTGTAGATTTTGAGAAATCTTTATGGTCTCTTCAGCCTGTGGAGTTTCAAGAGGTGAGAATTGATGTTGGGTGAGGTTGAGATCAAAGTATAACTCTTCACCATCTTCCAGAGGTTGGTGAGCAGTATCCTCCAAGAGGTCCTCAACAAGATGATTGATTTCAGGAAATGTAGAAAAAAAGATGTTGTGATTTGGAGATGGAATTGTTTCAAAATCAAATAAAAGTTAATTTGTGGAGAGAGATGTGGTGAGGTTCTTAGATATTTTTGGCTCTTGAGTAGTGGTAGTAGGAATGCAAGCATCCTCAAAAGGAGGACTAGTGATAGGCATTTTTGTTGTGAGTGGTTTTTGTGAAGTGGGGTTGGTTTTTTTTTCATTTTCTTCTTAGTTGTTTGAGGAAGTGAGAATATCTCCTTTTTGTTGGGATTTTTGGTGAGGAGGTTTGAAAGTTTCCTTTTTGTGAGATGGTTTGTCTGCAGGATTAAGCCTCATTTGATTGATGTTCCTAGCAGAAAATACATTGTTCATATAAATGGTTTGCTCATCACCCAATGGAACTTTAAAAAATTTGAAAATTTTGGTGAGGAGCATTCCATAGGGAGTTGAAAGAACAAGTTTGGCAGCATTCATCATGAAGCTGAAAATTATGTTTCCCAGGTGTAGACGGCTGCCAGTAATGAGATGATGGATTATTAGTAGGTCTAGTTCAGTGACTTTTTCAAAACTTCCTACGCGAGGAACGATAGTGTGAACACATATGTTATGAATAACTCTGCACATAGGAAGTAGGTTAGATTCAACCTGAGGTTTAGGAGGCGTGATGAGAATGTTATTTAAAACATTTGTTCGAATGACTTTACACAAAGAGTACCATGACTTAGTGAAGATTTAAGGACCTTCATTTCAAATGTCCAAAATATGACACAAAGTATCATGAATGAGATCGATATGAACGCCTTTGAGAATGATACCGAGAAATGTGTCACCTTTGGAGACATTTGCAGCAGCATAGAAGGCTTTGACAAGTTTGGGATATTGAGGTTCATCTATCTTAAGGAAGGATGTCCATCCTAGTTGATCACAGATTTCTTCAACATTAAAACCACTCTTTTTAAGCCCTTCAAGATCAATTGTTTTTCCATTTAAAACTGATTTGTCTTGTCACTTTTCAGTGTACCTTGTTTCTAATGCTCTAGAATCAAACAGAGGAGTTTTTGCTTTGATTTTAGAAGAGGAGGATACACGAGGTTTTGGTTTTGAGGAGACTTCCTTTTGAGAGTTCTTCGAGGTGGTGGTTTTAGGACTAGAGGTGTTAGATTTAGGAGGTTTAGAATCATCTGAGTTTATGACATGGATAATGTTGTCTTGTGGTAGTTTGTTTTTGGAAGAGAGAGCTCCAGACATGAGTCATGAGGATCTTCAGGAGGGGGCAGAAGATGAAGTTTTTGACGATGAGGGTTTTTTGTTATGGTTGAAGTTAGATGAGGAGGATGTGAGGAAAGGACAAGTGGAGTGGTTGTGTACAAAGGAGGATGAATAATACTCACTGGTTTTGGTTGTACATGTTGGAACCAAGTTTATTTTATACTTAGAGTTTTGATAATAACAAAAGTATTTTATGAGAACAATAGACTTGACTTCAAAGAGTGTAAAAGAAGATTCATGTTCTTGAAGAAAATCTAAAATAAGATTTGATTCAAATTTATAATTGAAGAAAATCTAAAATAAGATTTGATTCATATTTATAATTGAAGAAACTTGAGAGTGATTTGAATCACTTGAAAAACTTTCAGATAAATGATTTGGAGAGTTTCCTGAAAATTTTATTTTTGCAGAGATTTTTGTTCAAGCCATGTTCAGAGAGAAGCATTGATGATTTGAGTTCAGGAATGAAGAGAATGGTTTAAGTTTTTGAAAGAGGAAGTTTGAAGAATTCGTAATCCTTAAAAAGAAGAGGGAAAGCATAGTCTAGAATAGGTAATCATTAGAGGTTAGAGTATGACTTGTGGTTTCAAGAAGAAAGTAACCGTTTGGGAGTTATTACCCATTGGTTACGAGGAAGGTGCAGAGGAGAGAGAGAGAATCAACAGCGAAAAACATGCAAAGGATGTTCTTTCAACTTCTGAATTTTTGGTTTATCCTCAGATTTTAGGAGAATGGGTTTTTATACCATAAACCAAGATCAGTAGTGCCAGCAAGATATCTAAAGATTCTTTTTACAATAGTAAGATGAGATTCTTTTGGTGATGATTGAAATTTGGCACATAGACCAACGACAAATATATGTTAGGTTTGCTAGATGTCAAGTATAGTAATGATCTAATCATTCCCATACATTCCTTTACATATATGGGTTTTTCTTCATCATCCTTGTGTAGCGTTGAAGATGGATGCATGGCAGTAGCCATTATTTTGACTTCATTCATTTTGTATTTTTTGAGAAGATCTTTGTTATATTTTTCTTGAAAGATAAAGATGTCAAATTCACTTTGCATGAGGTTAGAAAAATCTTGACACATATTTTCTTTTATAGACCCAAAGATTATGTCATCAACGTATATTTGAACAATCAACAAATCCGCTTTAAGAGTTTTCTTGAAGAGTGTTGTGTCGATCTATCCTCTTGAGAAACCATTTTCTTTTAGGAATGAAGTTAACCTCTCATACCATGCTCGAGGAGCTTGCTTTAATCCGTAAAGAGCTTTTGAGAGTTTGAACACATGGTTAGGCTTCTTCTTGTTCACAAAGCTAGGAGGTTGATGAACATATACTTCCTCACTTAAGAAACCACTCAAAAAGGCACTTTTAACATCCATTTAGAATAATTTAATACCTTTATGAGTGGCATAAGCAAGGAGTATTTTGATGGCTTCAAGTCTAGCCACAGGTGCAAAAGTTTCATCATAGTCAATTCTTTCTTGTTGATTGTATCTTTAAGCCACTAGTCTTGCTTTGTTTCTGATAACTTTTCCATCCTCATTTAATTTATTTCTAAATATCCATCTTGTTCTAATGATGGTTTTGTCTTGAGGATTAGGTACGAGATCCCATACTTTGTTCCTTTCAAATTGTGACAATTCTTCCATCATAGCCTCAACTCATGATTTGTCAATAATTGCTTGATCAATCGTTTTTGGTTCGACTTGAGATATCATATCCATGTTATTTAAGTTTCCCATCAAAGATTGTCTGGTCCTGACACCATTGACAGTGTTTCTAATGATCTGGTCAGAAGGATGATAGGTTACCAACTTCCATCCTCTTGGAGGCTTCTGCGAGGTTGTGTCAGAATTATCCTCTTCATTTCAATCTTGAGCTTTAGAGGATGAAGGTTCATCTTTGTCATAATTATACATATTTTCTAAACACAAGTCATCATCAAGGATAACATGCATGGATTCCTCCATATTTTGAGTCTTAAGGTTATATATTCTATATCCTTTTAAAAATGTGGAGTATCCCAAAAAAGATACCTTTATCAGATTTTGGATCAAACTTTCCCAAATTTTCTTTATTATTTAAGATGTAACAATAACATCCAAATATATGAAAACATGAGATATTTAGTTTTCTACCTTTCCATAGTTCATAAGGAGTTTTGTTCAAAAAATTTCTAATGGATACCCAGTTTGAAACATAACAGACTGTGTTAATTGCTTCAGCCCAAAAATAATTTTCAATGTTTGCTTCATTTAAGAAAAATTATTTTATATCCCATTTTCACCAAAAAGATTTTTTGAAAGATTCATTTTCAAATTCTCCTCCATGATCACTTCACACAGAGATAATGTTTGTTCCCTTTTCATTTTGAATCTTCTTGCAAAAATTTCGAAATGCCTCAAAGGCTTAATCTTTTTGTTTCAAAAAGATAACCCAAGTAAATCATGAGAAGTAATCAACAATTACAAATCCATATCTTTTTCCACTAAGACTTGGAGTTTTGATAGGATCAAAAAGATCAATATGGAGAAGTTCAAGTGGTTGATTTGTTAAATTGATATTTTTTGAGTGAGAACTACTTTTAACTTGTTTTCCTTTGGCACAAGCGTCACATATTTTTTCTTTCTCAAAATTTATTTTTGGAAGACATTTAACCAATTCAAGTTTGGATAATTTAGAAATAGTGTTTAAGCTTGTATGACCAGTTCGTTTGTGTCAAATCCATTTATCCTTTTCAATAGACATAAAGCAAAATTTAATAGGTAAATCATCCAGATATAAAACGTACAAATTCTACTTTCTAATCCCAGAGAAGAAAACTTTACCTGAGAGTGAATGTTTAACCTCGTAGATAGTGGGTTTAAAGATTACTTCAAAGCCGCAATCACAAAGTTGGATGATACTTAGCATATTATGTTTTAAACCATCCACATCTTGGACATCCACTATTTTGGCAGAGTTATTTTTTCCAATAATACTTATCCCTTTAATTTGAGCTATATCATTATTTCCAAAAGAGACTGATCCTCCGTCCTTTTTCACCAAAGAAATAAAACAATGTTTATCCCGTCATATGTCTTGAGCAGTCACTGTCCAAGAACCAAGGCTTTCTTTTGTTGGTCAGAGGATGTTCCTGTGTCAGAGTTTAAAAATGACTTAGGTACCCATAGAGTGTTGGGTCTTCATTGGTTATTATTTCCTCATGTAAGGATTTTCTGTGTGATAGCATGTAGAGTCAAGATACCCATACCACAAAACGAACACCCTTTCTTGATTTTGTCAGCCCTTTTTTTTGGCATACCAATTTTTAAGAATATGTCCTGGTTTTTTGCAATGAGGACATTTCGGTTTATCCTCTTACTTTTGAGGTAGAAATAAATTTTCATACATTTTTTGCTTTTGAGAACTTTTAAAACCAATACCACCTTTGTAAAAAAATCCAGATTGAGAACCCATAATGTTTTGAAAAGTCTCAATAGATTTAACAAAATTGGTAATGTCCTTTTTAAGTTTTTCACCTTTTATTTTTAAACTCCAGTTTTCTATCTCCTCTTTTGGAGGATGAATTTTGACATTCTTTTTGTCAAAAATGTTTTGCTGCTCAAACATTCTTTTATGAGATTGCTGCAAGTCCAAAATAATTTTTTCATATTTATCATTCTTGGCTTGAAGTTCCCCATTTAGTTTCTTTATCTCATAAAATTGATTTATAAGAAAACCACATTTATGAGATGGAGTTTTTGAGTTATTTAATAGATTGTCGAATTCTATTTCTAGTTTTTCACATGTAGGACAGAGTTCTGTTATGATTACCTCTTCAATATCTGAATTCTACATGAGATAAAGATTTGCTTCTTCTTCTTTTTCATGTTCAATGGATGAGCCATCACTGTCTTCCCATGTATCCATATCATGGGAAGTTTTCTTGGGTTTCTTTTTCTTAGAGGGCATTCCGTTTTGTAGTGCCCTATCTTGTTGTATCCAAAATAAGTTATCTGACTTTTATCAGATTTTTCCTTTTGGTAAGTTCTTTTATCTTGTCTTATGCGATTCGTTGTCTTCTGAATCCTTTTGGATATCAGGGCGAGTTCATCCTCATCCTCGGATAGAGGATTTTCAGGGTTTTCTACTTTTATGACTTTTTTAACTCGTTTAAAGGATGGACTTTCAGTTTGATTTGTTTTGAGAGACACCATTTTTTTCCCTTTTTACTTGGTTTATCTGAGAGTAACAACGGTTCATGTGCTCTTAGTGTTCCAACCAGATCCTCCAATTTCATGTTGGCCAAGTTTCTTGCTTTTGTGATGGCAGTTACCATAGGTCTCCATTCTCTTGGTAGACTCCTTAGGATTTTTCTTATGCTTTCTTGGACAGAGTATTCTTTTCCAAGAGACCGCAGGCTATTTAGTATAATAGTGAGTCTTGAAAACATTTCATCAATCTTTTCTTCCTCCTTTATCTCAAATAGTTCAAATTCTCGTACTCCCATGTCAATCCTTGCTTCTTTTACATGACTTGATCCTTCATGATGGATCTTCAATGCATCCCATAGCTCCTCTGCGCTTTTGCATTCTTCTATTATATCATATTCTTCCTTGCTCAAAGCACATGTTAAAAATAAAAGCTTTAGAGTTCAGGAGTACCTTTGCGTTTTGATCAGCAATCTATTGTGCTTGAGGCTTTTGATATGAGGTTTAATCTGTGTTATTAGTTTGGATGACTTGATTTCCATTTTCAACCACATACCGCATGTTGTTATCTTGTGATATGAGAAACAACCTAATTTTTCCTATCCAATGATAGTAATCTGTACCATCGAAGTAGGGTGGCCTACTGGAGGATCCTCCTTCAGGTACATATTTAGCTTTTGACATTTTATATTTCTCTTGATCTTTTTCTCTTACACTGTTAGATTTGGTTTTCAAGAGAACCTGACTTTAATGCCAACTGAAGTAGCTAAAATATCACTAAAAGAGGGGTTGAATAGAGATATTGTACTTTTCTTAATTTTCTTTTTCTTTTTCAAATTGTATTCTCTGTGTGATGAGAATAAAAGGATGTTAAAGGATATAAGTTTAGAATTGAATTGAGAGTTAGACAAAATGGGTTACGTCCAGTCCTCATTTACTTGTGAGTTTTTCACTATGGCCATTAATTTCACTTCTAGTTTTACAGAACTTACACAGCTATAAGCAAGTTAATATTAACTTGAGGATATACAAGTTGTTTGAGAAAATTGATAAGAGTGGATTCTTCCACTATGATATACTTTCTAAGAGGATGATATCAATGATATAATTAAGATTAATAGAAAGTATGCTGAGGATGACATTGCTTTACACAACTTTTATCTTTTGCTTTTATGATTTTTTTGTGTGTTTAATGAAGATGAGATCATATGAATTTATAGAAGTGATGGTGCTTCAAATATTAGGAGAAACACAAAGTATCCATTGGAGATTTAGATGATTGTCCATGGTCTTTATTTGGAATTGCAAATATGCCTTTTAGCTGTCGTTGTTAGAAGAATGCTGGGAGGATGAGTGTTCTAGTCTATCCTTTGATAGGAGATGAAGCTTCCATTAATTTTGATATGACTTGTGCTTTTTGACTTTTTTTTCCCAACAATTGTAGTGTCTTCTTTGTTTATCCTCTGTGGTAGAGGACACATTAATATGTGTTAAAACATTTCACCTCATCAAGAAGGTGAGAAACTTGTTTTCTAAAATTGATACACTCATAATACATATAATCAAAATCCTTGAAACAATTTTGTGATCATTAAAACATTTGAGAGAGATTTTGTCTCAATAATATCAATTAGAATGTCCAAATCATTTGATAATGAAAAGCACACAGATTTTGCTCTGATGGCTCGTTAATATGTGTTAAAACATTTCACCAAAGTAATGGCCGGGGTGTTACATAAAAAGGCGTCTTTTTATGTAACACCCCGGCCATTACCGTTACCGGCGATGCTGCTAGCTCAATTGGTAGTGGGACTGTGTGGAGGCGGTACTTATCCCTCAGGTACCAGTTTCCACTTGGTGGTTAGGGGGGACGAGAAGATCGTGAGGTAGCATCGCCGGTAACGGTAATGGCCGGGGTGTTACAAAACTATTTTTAAGGAGGTGAGTATTGTAACATCCTCTAAATTTATTATTTAAAAATAATTAGAACCTATCAATATTATTCAATATTAAATTATGTGTGATAATTATTTGCTTTGTTCGATTTTTATAGTTGATAAAGTTATTAGTAAGAATTATTTAAATGGGGAGTTTAAATATAATATATATATATATATATATTTTATTTTATTTTATTTTTAAGTAGAGATATATTATATGTAGATGTGTTTTCCTAGTGCAAGAAGAATTTGGACTAAGGGTTTGAGGCTTAGTGTGACCCAACCCACTTGAATGAGTATAAATTGGGCTATGTGTTTATGGCCTTGTTTTTATGATCAAGGTTAAAAAAAAGTGACATTTTATCCCTCTTATTCTTCATTTAGGCCCAACATTATCTAACCAACAATTTCCACTTTAAATTTCCCTAAGTCCACAATTTCTGTATACTCACTAATAATAAACAAAAAAAGAATTCCGAAACCCTAGCCACCATCACCTTCACACCTCATTTTCTTTGTGTATCCAAGTTTGGAACTTTTTTTCTTGTGAACAACTCCGTGGGGCTTAAAGCTTTGTACTAGGAAGAAAAACGGCCAAGGTAAGGGCTTTTCCCCACACAAATTAGAGTTAGGCCGTTGGTTGGATGACATGAAATAAATAATCGTGAATTACTTCTATTTTAAAATGAATAAATGTAGACTAATGGATTAAAATAATAAAACCCCAATTTTTGTTGACATTGAATTGTAATATATGACTTCTATGGAGTAAAGTATGAAATTTTATGCTATGTGTGATAAAATTGTAGTTTTACGATGAATATGAAATAAAGTTTGAATTTTTACCTTACATGTAATAAAGTTTTAACTTTTATATTGTATATGAGTTGGAGTTTGATTTTTCTTGTTATATATGTGAAAGTGTAATTTTTATGGCCTATATGATATAAAGTTTCTATTTTTATGTGTATGTGGTGAAAGTCATAATTTTTATGATTATTTGTCTATGAATATGTGATAATCATGATAAGGATGTGTGGTATGTGCTCTTAGTGATATGTGAATAAGTGATGATTTTAAAAAAGTAATTTTGAATGCATATGACATGATTCTTAGTGGGCTGTGTGGGAATATATCTCTTGATACTATATCATAATGTCATGGCATATGCATCTTCGTGGGAGTTGCCTTAGTGGCAGATTTGTTTTCCCCATTGGTATGGGTGACCTTTCTGTGTGGAAGTTGCCTTAGTGGCAGGTTTATATCTGGATCATATAGTTTTAGGAGCATGCATTATGCATATGTTTTGATATACAATTTACCAGTGTGCGCATTTTTCTTTTAAATTGGAAGTTTTTACTTTTATATGTTTTGTGTTATTCTTCTATATGTTTAGCTTTGGTTTGATGTGGATGATGGAAAAAAAACTGACCCTTACAACAACATTTTAGGTACTAATGAGTTCTAGGAGATTCAAGATTAGTTAATGAGTATTGACGTGTGGCGAACGTGGGGTAAACATGGGTTTTTCAAGACAATTTTGTAATAATAGAATTGTCCAATATTTCTAAGTTCTTTTTAATCGTTTGAATAAATACGGGAGTGTTCGACAAGTCTTGCCTTGTTCGACAAGTCTTGCCTTGTACTTGAATTGTAGAAATACGGGAGTGGTTCCCTTCCGTTAGGAATAATTGCCTTTACTTTGTTTTAAATTTTGAATAAATATTTTCTTAATGATATTAAATAATGTGGTTGTTACTAATTATTTAAGTGAATAAATGTTAAGTATTAAAAAAAAAAATTCGTAAGCTTTTCTAAACAATACTCATTACACAGAGAAACCAAAAGAACATCACAAATCAGAGGATACAATAAAATCAAAAAAAGATAAATTTGACACCACTTTAAGTGCAAGTGATCCTTTGAGGACTAGGTCATCACTAAAAGATACCACTTTGTTTGGCTTACTCTCATCAATTAAGCCTACCTCTATTGATGAAGCATTGATAGACGATGGATGGATTCTTACTCTCATCAATTTGATACCACTTTGTTTGAGATCTAGTACCTAGACCAAAGAAGAACATTATTGGAACCAAGTGGGTTTTCATAAAACAAGCTAAATGAAAGAGGTGAAGTGGTCAGAAACAAGGCAAGACTTGTCGAACAAGGCTATAGTCAACAAGAGGGCATTGATTACACTGAGACATTTGCTCCAGTGGCCAGGTTAGAAGTTATTCGTATCATACTTTCTTTTGCTGCAAATAATAACATTATATTATTTCAAATGGATGTTAAAAATGTTTTTCTAAATGGTTATATAAGTGAAGAAGTCTATGTTAAACAACCCCTAGGTTTTGAAAGTTATGAATTTCCAAATCATGTTTTTAAGCTTAGGAAATCTCTGTATGGTCTAAAACAAACACCTAGGGCATAGTATGATAGACTTAGTAACTTCTTTCTTAAAAATAACTTTGAAAGAGGACAGATAGATAATACACTTTTTAGAAAATCAATAAGAAATGACATTCATATTATTCAAATTTATGTTGATGACATTATTTTTGGATCTACCAATGGCACTCTTTGCCAAGAATTTTCTAAATTGGTGCAACTTGAATTTCAAATGAGTATGATGGGAGAACTTAAAGTCTTCTTGGGGATACAAATTCAGCAAAGTCAAAAAAGGTATATACATTCATTAAACTAAATATATAAAAGAGCTTCTCAAGGAGTTTAAGATGAGTGATTGCAAACATATGGCTACACCAATGCACCCTCCTTGTTCACTTGAAAAAGGCGATTCAGGTCAAAAAGTTAACCAAAAAACCTATAGAGGAATGATAGGATCCCTATTTTACCTTACCGCTTCCAGACCCAACATCATGTTTAGTGTATATGTATGTGCAAGATTTCAAACTAACACTAGGGAATCTCATTTAACTGTTGTCAAGAAAATCCTTAGATACATAAAAGGCACCACCAATCTTACCTTGTGCTACAACAAATCTCCTAAGTACAAATTGAGTGAATCCTATGATTCTGATTATGTTAGAGACAAACTTAAGATAAAGAGCACTAGTGGCAACTGCACATTTCTAGATGACAACTTAATATCTTGGTCAAGTAAGAGACAAATCACCGTTGTCATGTCAACAACAAAGGCTGAGTACATTTTAGCAGCTGGCTGCAATTCTCAACTACTTTGTATGAAACATCAACTTGAAGACTACAAAATCCTAGAATCCAACATTCCCATCAATTGTGATAATACTGTTGAAGTAAAAACCTCTTTGATATGTGTTTTAATGACAATAAACCTTATGAAATAAATGTTAAGTTTCTAAATGGTGATCTACTGATGTTTGCATTTGAGTTTTTGTTGAAAGAATAGAAGTAGTCAAGCTTGAAGCCACTCACATAAACAAGTGTGTTGTATAAAGTCAACAATGAAAGAATTGAGGAGCCTAATTCATTAAATATGATTATCCTCAAGTTGGGGATGATCATCACCATAAGTTGCATCTCAATCACACATAAAATCTCTTGGAAGAATTAATGAAAAAACTATGGGTTAAGATGTGTCTATATGAAAATTAGAGGATGAAGAATCTAGATTCGAGGATGAAGAATCCAGATCTGAGGATGAATATTATTCACAATCTTAGATTTGAGGATAAACTCGAGGATGGACATTCTTCACAATCTCATATCCGAGGATAAACTTGAGGATGGACATTAATCACAATCTCAGGTATGAGGGTGAGTATTCTTCACAATTTCATATCAGATGATAAATATTTATCAAAATTTTCATCTCACAATTATTGAAAAAGTAATTTTCATAAACGTACGAAAGGACAAAAGTTGACAAGTTGTTCAGACTATTCAAGGTTTACCAAAAGTAAATATAGAAGTGAAATCACATCAATCACGTACTCTTATGTGGAACATTAGAACTTTCATCCTCGCAGCTAAGGATGGACTCTAGAAAAAACCATTCTCTCATATATAAAAAAATGAGGTCTTATTAGAACAGTGCAAAAACACTAGGTTAACATTGTTCAAATTTATACAAAAGCCTTTGAAGTATGACATGCAAATCAATTGTGATTTTCAAAGGTATTAAAAACAAGAAGGAATCTTCTCATCAATAATAGATCAAGAGGATAATAAGAATGTCTTTTACAAATCATATTCTAGAAGGTTACCTAACAAGTAAAAAAGGTGAAAACATGTTTACACCAAATTCCAAGAGTCACATATTGGAAAGAAATACATATAATCATCCCTCAAAGACTTATGATCATCCATGAACATCCTTAAAATTAGGTACATCAGAGGATGAATACAATCTCAAGATGAGGGTAAACATAGAGGATATCCTCATAACAAATTTGACACATACAGAAAAGTTAAAAGGTACAAAAAGTTGAAGCACTTGACATGAAAGGCACACTGGTCAAAGTGGTTGGAAAAGGGAAAGAAAAAAGAAACAATCACATCAAGACTCAATAAAATAGAAACTCCATCGTTGTACTTAAATCAAATCTGAGGACAGACACAGAGGATAAACAACACTTATGAGAGGATTAAATTATAACCTCTATGTTAGAGGATAAACAATAATGAAAGAGAAGATGAATCTATGTCAGAGAATAAAACAGTAATGAATGAGAGAATGAATCTACGTAAGAGGATAAACAATCATGAAGAGAGGATAAACTTCTGTTATCTATTCATCCTCACACATGGGAAGAAGATTAAAAGTACCAAAGTACAAAAAGTGTTGTCCTTGACTTATGAGGCACGACACTATAGGTATTGGGAAAAGAAAAAGCCAAAAAGGACAAGTCACATCAGAATTAATGAAAGCCTTGTAAAATACCTGTTTTTGATGAAGACAAAGACCAATGATAATGATAAAGGCAACAAGCTCAAAATGAAGTTCAAATATCTTACTAGAGGACAACCTACTGGATTTAAGCGTCTTGCCTAGCATGAAGATCGTATGGAATGGGCAGCGTCACTCGTATGTGCATAAAACTGATCTTGGTCAATCATCTGCTGCTGCTCCGGAGGACACTGCTGCCCTCGCACCTGATGCTGCCCAAGCGGATGATGATGAAGAGGACACCGCTTCCGATGCTGACCACGTGTCAAACCGGATGGTGATGGCCACACTTGATTCCTTACAGACTTTTCTCATCGGCTTGAACACCTCCGTCAACGCTCGCTTTCATACTATCGAAACCACCATTGCAACCAACCATCAAAACATGATCCAGGAACTCAGTGCCTTATCCGATAAAATTGACCATCTTCACCTCCCTCTTGGCCGCCACTAATCTGTGTTTCGAATACTGGGATTAATTGTTTTAGTTTGTTTGTTTCAAATTTAACATTTCTTATGCTGTTTTTCGTTGTACTTCTGTTTTTAGTTTGTTGGCTTTGTACTATTTGACATTATCTCTGGATTATTATCGAATTTCTCTTTTATCATTATGATGCTTTTGGTTTAGTTATTTGTTTTTATTATCTTGTCTATAACAAAGTTTTGTCATAATCAAAAAGGGGGCGAATGTAAAATACATGTTTTTGATGAAGACAAAGACCAATGATTATGATCAAAACAACAACAAGCTCAAAAAGAAGTCCAAATATCTTAGTTCATCTTTAATTCAAACATATTAGATGTTTAATCAATGTAAAGGTAAATGATACAATCAAAAGGTCAAGTACATGAGAACCATGCATATTTACATATGCATAAAAAATATTTTCAAATGTCAAACTTACATTAACAAAGTGTTCAAATTAATATTTTTGAGAAAATGCAAAGTTGTATTCGAATACAGCATAGTGTATTCGAATACAGATGCTAAGTTAGTAGCAAAAGCTTGACATTTGTATTCGACTACGAAGTGCTGTAATCGAATACAAGTGCTAAGTCAGTAGCTCAGACTACGCATCTGTATTCGACTACGACCTACTGTAATCGAATACAAACAACAAGTCAATGGCAAAATTAACAATTCTGTATTCGACTACTTGATTGTGTATTCGAATACAAGGTGAAAATTTTGAATAAATTTGAACGTTATAAAGAGGTGTATTCGAATACATACATATTGTATTCGAATACAACTAGAAGCAATGCAATTTTTCAGATCTGAAATGGTTCTAGATCAATGCATTTGTTCATCAAACCTCTTGGATCAATGGCCATGAATCTAAAGAGATGTTTATGGAGTATAAATACACCATAACTTCAGATTAATTTTTACACAATCCTACTACAAAACCATGAACAACTTTGAACAATTTTTTGAATTTTTCTCAAAGTTATTTCTCATAATTCAAGTACTTGCATTTCATTTTCATATCATTGACAAAGGTTCTCAAAGTACTTGAAGCAATATTGGATTGATATCATTATACCTCTATTTTATTCTTATATCCTTATGAAATCACATTGTTTGTAAAAGAAAGTAGTACTTTCTTAAAGTAGTTTTATCTAAGATAGCGGTGTGCTATCTTAGGAGTTTTGTTAGAAGTTTGCAGTAGAGATCCTAGGGTGGGACTACTACATTTTCTGACAATATTGGAGAAATCTCATATGGTGTGCAAGAGGATTGGATGTACCCTTGGTCATAAGGGGAACTACTGCCATTTACTTTTATCACTTACTATCCTTAAGCGCAAAAATCGATCACCAAATAGCTGAAAACAAGAAAATTTCCTAAACACCTAATTCACCTCCCCCCCTCTTAGGTGCACATCTGTACTTACAATTGGCACCAGAGCAGGTTCAGGTAACTTACTCCTCGATCATTACTCATGGCTTCTGCACAACCTGTTTTTAGAGATGGTGGCAGTAATAACAAACCACTATGCTTCGTTGGAGGGCACTATGATTTTTGGAAGCTACGTATGCAAGCGTATCTTGAAGCATAAGGAGACGACATATGGGATGCAGTTGAAAATTGTCCTTACATTCCGAAAACGGTCATCAACAACAAAGAAGAAACAAAGATAAAGAATTCATGGACTGACGATGATAAGAAAAAGTGTTGTTTGATAATAAGGCTAAAAATATGTTACAATCAGCACTAGGAATGGATGAATTTTTCCGCGTATCTCACTGTAAAACAGCCAAAGAAATATGGGATACGCTGGAAGTAACTCATGAAGGGACCATTGAGGTAAAAAGATCAAAACTGAATACACTATCTCAAGAATATGAATTATTTCGAATACAGCCCGAGGATTCTATCTTAGACTTACAGAAAAGATTCTCCCACTTAACCAACCACTTGTCGGCTCTCGGGAAAGTCTTCACCAACGATGAACTAAATCTAAAAGTATTAAGATCATTAACGAGGGCTTGGCAACCAAAAGTGATAGAAATCTCCGAAAAGAAAAGTCTATCCGAAATGTCTCTTCCTGCATTATTTGGAAAACTTCAAGAACACGAAATCAAACATGGAAGGTTAGAAGAAAATGAAAGTCAAGAAAAGAAGGCCAAAAACATTGCTCTAAAGACCGAATCAAAAGAACAAATCAAAGACGACAATTCAGATGAAGACGAAAACATTACTTTCCTCGTTAAGAAATTTGGTAAGTTTCTTAAAAATGATAGAACTTTCAAAAAGAACATTTTCAGAAAGAAAGATAGCTCTACTTCAAACCTAAACTTCACTTGCTTTGAATGGGGGAAGCAAGGACACATCAAGGCAGATTGTCCGAACTTCATCAAGAAATATGCCATAAAAAAGAAAGACTTCAAAAAGGCATACATAGCTTGGGAAGACAACAAAGTAAGTTCATCTTCAGAAACAAAAAGTGAAGAATGCGCTAATGTTGCATTAATGGCATCGCATCAATCAGATGACGAAGAAGAGGTTAGTAACATAGACTCCCCTCATCATAATAAAACAAATAGTGAATTAATTATCGAATATAATGATGCTCAAAACGCCATTAAGGAACTACTTATTGAATGTAAAAATCTGTTCAAACTAGTGTCAACACAAAAGAGACAAATCTCAAGTCTTCAAGAAAAGGTTGACATTACGGAGAAGGATTCTGAAAAACTAAAACAGAGTTTTACATGCAATAAATGTGATTCCCTCTCTTTCAAGATTGTTCAATTAAATAGAGTAATTGAATGATACGAAAAGAGACAAATGGGATTGGAAAATGTTTTGAATATGCAAAGATACTCAAATGACAAAAGTGGTCTTGGATACTCAAAATTTGATAAGCCAAGCTTGAATAAGACCATTTTTGTTAAAGAGAGTAATCAATCCAATCAAGAAACGATTATAATTATGCAAAATGATCATCATTATAAAGAGAAAATTATTCGAAATAAATCTCATACACATGCTATTAAAAATAGATTTACCCCTACTTGTTCTTATTGTGGTCTTCATGGTCACACACCTAATGCCTGTCACGTTAGAAACATTAGCATTCCAAAAGGGCATTACGTGTGGGTAAAGAAAGGTACTAACCATCAAGGACCCAAAGCATATTGGGTACCTAATAAAACTTGAATTTAATCTTGTAGGTATGCACGCAAAGTACCTCAAATATGTGGTACTTAGATAGTGGATGCTCTAAACATATGACGGGTGATATAACAAAATTTTCAGCTTTAACTCTTGAATCAAAGGGATATGTGGTCTATGGAGACAACAACAAAGGAAAAATTTTAGGCATTGGAAAAGTTGGTATAGCCCCATCCCCCTCGATTGAAGATGTTTTATATGTTCAAGGTCTAAAACACAATCTCATTAGCATTAGCCAGCTATGCGACAAAGGATACAAGATAGCCTTCAACAAATATGAATGCATCATCCAAAGTGAAGCTACAAATGAAATTCAATTTGTCGGTAAGCGTTTCAAAAACATCTTTATACTTAATCTTGATGATTTATCCTTAAAAATGAAATGTCTTTTGGTGAGTGACAACAATGATGCATGACTATGGCATAAAAGAATTGCACATATCCACATGGATCACATAAACAAATTGGTCAAGCATGATCTTGTTGTAGGCTTACCAAAAATAAAATTTATAAAGGATAAATTGTGAGATGCTTGTCAAAAAGGTAAGCAAACAAAGATTTCTTTCAAACCTAAAAATGTTATATCAACTTCAAGACCACTTCAATTAGTACATATGGACTTGTTTGGTCCATCAAGAACCAAAAGTCTTGGTGGAAACTCATATGGACTAGTGATTGTTGATGATTACTCAAGGTTCACTTGGACCTTATTTTTGGCAAGTAAAAATGAAGCTTTTAAAGCATTTAAAAACTATGTCAAGCTAGTCCAAAATGAACAATCAGCCAAAATTGTATCAATTAGAAGTGATCATGGAGAAGAATTTCAAAACACCTCTTTTGAAGAATTTTGTGAAGAAAATGGAATTTTCCACAATTTTTCTACACCTAGAACACCTCAACAAAATGGGGTTGTTGAGAGAAAGAACAGATCTTTGGTAGAACTCGCAAGGACCATGCCAAGCGACTCAAGGCTACCAAAATATTTCTGGGCAGATGCCTTAAACACAACATGCTATGTTTCCAACCGGGTAATCATTCGGCTGATTCTTAAGAAAACTCCTTATGAACTCTACAAGGGAAGAAAGTCCAATATCTCTCACTTCTTCATCTTTGGATGTAAGTGTTTCATGCTAAACAACGGTAAAGACAACCTTGGAAAATTTGATGAAAAATCCCTTGAAGGTATCTTTATTGGCTACACATTATGTAACGCCCCAGATTTTTAATCGAAAACGTTACTTAAAAAAAATACTTATTGTTTAGAAAAGTTTACAAAATTTTTTTTTTTTGAATACTTAGAATTTATTCATTTAAATAATTAGTAACAAACACGTTATTTAATATCATTAAGAAAATATTTATTCAAAATTTAAAACAAAGTAAAGGCAATTATTTCTAACGGAAGGGAACCACTTCCGTATTTCTACAATTCTAGTACATATTAAAAGTTTGTGACAAATGATTAAAAAGAAATTAGAAATATTGGACAATTCTATTATTACAAGATTGTCTTGAAAAACCCATGTTTACCCCGCGTTCGCCACACGTCAATACTCATTAACTAATCTTGAACCTCCTTGAACTCATTAGTACCTAAAATGTTGTTGTAAGGGTTAGTTTTTTTTCCATAATCCACATCAAACCAAAGCTAAACATATAGAAGAATAACCCAAAACATATAAAAGTAAAAACTTCCAATTTAAAAGAAAAAAAGCGCACACCGGTAAGTTGTATATCAAAACATATGCATAATCCACGCTCCTAAAACTATATGATCCGGATATAAACCTGCCACTAAGGCACTCCCACGAAGATGCATATGCCATGACATTATGATATAGTATCAAAAGATATATTCCCACACAACCCACTAAGAATCATGTCATATGCATTCAAAAATACTTTTTAAAATCATCACTTATTCACATATCACTAAGAACACATACCACACATCCTTATCATGATTATCACATATTCATAGACAAATAATTCCTTAAAATTATGACTTCCACCACATACACATAAAAATAGAAACTTTATATCATATAGGCCATAAAAATTACACTTTTACATATATAACGAGAAAATTCAAACTTCAACTCATGTACATAATAAAAGTTAAAACTTTATCACATATAAGGTAAAAATTCAAACTTTATTTCACATTCATCTTAAAACTACAATTTCATCACACATAGCATAAAATTTCATACTTTACTCCATAGAAGTCATATATTATAATTCAATCTCAACAAAAATTGGGGTTTTATTATTTTCATCCATTAGTCTACATTTATTCATTTTAAAATAGAAGTAATCCCGATTATTTATTTCATGTCATCCAACCAACGACCTAACTCTAATTTGTGTGGGGAAAAACCCTTACCTTGGCCGCTTTTCTTCCTAGTACAAAGCTTTAAGCCCCGCGGAGTTGTTCACAAGGAAATGAAGTTCCAAGCTTTGGATACACGAAGAAAATGAGGTGTGAACGTGATGGTGGCTAGGGTTTCGGTATTCCTTTTTGTTTATTATTAGTAAGTATACAAAAATTGTGGACTTAAGGGAAATTTAAAGTGGAAATTGTTGGTTGGAAAACGTTGGGCCTAAATGAAGAATAAGAGGGATAAAATGTCACTTTCTTTTTTTTTTTGTTAACCTTGATCATAAAAACCAAGCCACAAACACATAGCCCACTTTTATACTCATTCAAGTGGGTTGGGTCACACTAAGCCTCAAACCCTTAGTCCAATTTCTTCTTGCACTAGAAAACACATCCACATATAATATATCTCTACTTATATATTTAAACTCCCCATATATTTAAATAATTCTTATTAATAACTTTATCAACTACAGAAATCGAACAAGGCAAATAATTATCACACATAATTTAATATTGAATAATATTGATAGGTTCTAATTATTTTTAAATAATAAATTTAGAGGATGTTACAATACTCACCCCCTTAAAAATAGTTTCGTCCTCAAAACTAGGTAGACATAAATAGACTAGGGTAAAGTTCTCTCATCTTTTCCTCTAATTCCCAAGTTGCATCTCCAGTCGTTTGGTCCCAAATCACCTTGACCAAGACGATCTCCTTACCTCGTAGGTGCTTAGTAGTCCTATCTCCAATGCTTAGTGGTGGAACTACAAAGGAAGGGTTCTCCTTCAACTGGATATCATCTAGCGTGATAATATGGGAAGGATCAGCCATGTAATTCCTCAGTTGTGACACATGGAATACGTTGTGAAGTTTGGCCAGGCTCGGAGGCAAGGCAATCTGGTAAGCTACGAGGCCTACTCATCGGAGGATCTGAAATGGGCCAATGAATTTAGGAGTGAGCTTCTTAGACTTCAGTGCCCTACCAACTCCAGTAGTAGGCGTCGCTCTCAAAAATACATGTTCACCCTCTTGAAACTCCAGCGGTTTCTTCCGTTGGTCACCATAACTCTTTTGTCTGCTTTGTGGTGTCTTCATCCTTTCTTGGATCAGACGAACTTTATCTGTGGTCTGTTGTACCAATTCTGGCCCCACAATTAGGTTCTCAACATCCTGATACCAACACAAGGGAGTTTGGCACTTACGCCCATATAGAGCCTCGTATGGTGCCATCCCAATGCTTGCTTGATAGCTGTTGTTATAGGTGAACTCAACAAGAGGCAACATATTATCCCAACTTCCTCGCTCATCCAACACACACGCTCTTAGTAAATCTTCTAAGGTATGAATAGTCCTTTCTGTTTGTCCATCAGTTTGAGGGTGATAGGCTGAACTCAATCTCAACTTAGTACCCAGCATCTTATGTAATGCTCCCCACAGACGAGAAATGAACTTTGGGTCTCTATCTAACACAATGTTGGAGGGTACCCCATGTAGTCTAACAATCTCGGCAATGTAGATCTCTGCAAGCTTAGTCACATCATAAGTAGTCCTCACGGGTATGAAATGGGCCGATTTGGTCAACCTGTCGACAATCACCCAAATGGAGTCAAACTTCCGTTGAGTCTTCGACAATGCTACCACGAAATCCATAGATATACTATCCCATTTCCATACTGGTATATCTAATGACCTTAGTAGTCCCCCTGGTTTATGATGCTCTACCTTGGCTTTCTGACAAGTCAAACATGAAGCCACATATTCTGCTACCTATTTCTTCATTCCCGGCCACCAGAATTTTATACATTTTGGTGGTACCAGGGTGAATACTCAACTTGCTTTTATGGGCATCATCCAAGATAGTCTTCCTCAATTCGATATTGTCGGGTATACAAACACGTCCATTACATCTCAAAATATCGTCTGGGCCCACCTCAAATTCAGGTGCCTTGTTGACCTCAATCAACTTCCTTTTCTCTTGAGTCAACACGTCTGTAACTTGGAGAACTCTAAACTCATTCATCAATTCACTATCTATAATGATCATTCCACAATGGGGAATCCAAATTAAGATCCAAGTCACGAAACTTCTCTAACAACTCCAACCCCTTCATTGTTACAAACGAGAGATGAACTCACTTCCTGCTTAAGGCATCAACCACCACATTTGCTTTCCCTGGATGGTAATGCAACGTGAACTCATAATCTTTAATGAACTCCATCCATCTCCTCTGCCTAATGTTAAGTTCCTTTTGATCAAACAAGTATTTCAAACTCTTATGGTCACTAAATACATCAAAACTACACCCATATAGATAATGTCTCCAAATTTTCAATGCGAAGACAATTGCCGCTAACTCCAAGTCATGGGTGGGATAATTCTTTTCATGCACCTTCAATTGCCTTGAGGCATAGGCCACTACTCGTTTGTTCTGCATCAGCACACAACCCAAACCCTGGTAGGAAGCATCACAATAAACTTCATAAGGCTCTTCTGGTTATGGCAACAGTAACACTGGGGACGTAGTTAGCTTCTCCTTCATTAGTTGGAAACTTTTCTCACACACCTCAGTCCACGCATAAATCTGATTCTTCTTCGTAAGGTGTGTCAATGGAGCAACAATCTTGGCAAATCCCTCAATAAATCTCCTATAGTACCCGACCAAACCCAGAAAACTTCTAATCTCTGTGACTATCTGCGATTGTTTCCATGCCATCACGACTTCTACCTTGGATGGGTCGACAGTAATCCCTTCCTTAGAAATTACATGTCCTAAGAACTTCATTTCTTCCAACCAAAATTCACATTTTCCTAGATTGGCATATAGTTGTTGCTCCTTCAGTACTTGTAGAGCTTGACGCAAATGTTCCTCATGTTCTTCTCGGGTCTTGGAGTAGATCAATATATCATCAATAAAGATCACCACAAACTTGTCTAAGAATGGACGGAAGATACGATTCATATAATCCATGAAGATAGCTGGCGCATTGGTCACTCCGAAGGGCATCACCATGTACTCATAATGCCCATAACGCGTTTTGAAGGCCGTCTTGGATATATGCTCAATTGGTAGTGGGACTGTGGGGAGGCGGTACTTATCCCCTAGGTACCGGGCTCGAATCCCACGGAAGGCAAAAACTCGCTAGATTTCCTACGGTGGGAAAGGGGGGAGCGAGAAGGTCGTGAGGTAGCATCGCCGGTAACGGTAATGGCCGGGGTGTTACACATTATCTAGTAAATCATTTAGAATTTTCAATAAAAGAACTTTATTAGTAAAAGAATCAATGCATGTAACTTTTGATGAAACTAACCCCTTGAAAGAGGACAAAAATATTTCTTATGACGATGATAATTTTGAAAGTAATGATAAGTCAACATTGAAAGGCAAGATGATAATCTTCCTAAGGAATGGAGAACCCATAGAGATCACCCAATTGATAACATTATTGGTGATATCAAAAAAGGAGTTACAACAAGACTAAAACTACAAGATGCTTGCTTGAACATGGTATTCGTTTCTCAAATCGAACCCTCCAAAATTGGTGAAGCACTAAAAGATGATCAATGGATACTTGCCACGCAAGAAGAATTAAACCAATTTGAAAGAAGCAAAGTGTGGGAACTTGTTCCTAATCCTAGAAATAAACACATCATTGGTACAAAATGGGTGTTTAAAAATAAACTTGACGAAAACAGTATAGTTGTTCGCAACAAGGCAAGATTGGTCGTTCAAGGATACAATCAAGAAGAAGGGATTGATTTCGATGAAACATTTGCTCTGGTAGCAAGGTTAGAAGCAATTCTATTACTACTTGATTATGCTTGCTCTATGAACTTTGAACTGTTTCAGATGGATGTAAAGAGTGCTTTTCTCAATGGATATATTAATGAAGAAGTATATGTCAAACAGCCACCCGACTTTGAAGACTTCAAGAATCCTTCACATGTTTTCAAATTAAAAAAAGGCTCTCTATGGTCTAAAACAAGCTCCAAGAGCTTGGTATGATAGATTAAGTGCCTTCCTATGTGAAAGAGGATTTGAAAAAGGCAAAGTTGATAAGACATTATTTATTAGAAGAAATAATGGTCACACTTTATTGGTCCAAATCTACAAACAATGACATATGTGAAGAATTCTCTTTGATGATGCAAGGAGAATTTGAAATGTCCATGATGGGAAAATTAAACTATTTTCTTGGCCTTCACATAAGGAAACTCAAGAATGGCATCTTCATAAATCAAGAAAAGTATTGCAAAAAATTGCTAAAAAGATTTGAAATTGAAAACTGCAAGGAAAGTGCGACTCCTATAGGCTCCGGAACCTATGTTGATAAAGATGAATTCGGTATCTCAATAGAAATATCAAAGTATCGAGGTATGATTGGATCTCTATTATATCTAACGGCCAGCCAACCATATATCATGTTTAGTGTTTGTTTGTGTGCAAGATTTCAGGCGGATCCTAAAGAATCGCATCTTGTAGCAGTAAAAAGAATTATGAAATATTTGAAAGGAACAACCAATGTAGGTCTATGGTATCCAAAGGGTAGCATATGTAGTCTCGTTGGCTATTCTGATTCAGATTATGCAAGATGCAAAACAGACCGTAAAAGCACAAGCGGCACTTGCCATGTCTTGGGAAATGCATTAATATCATGGTCATGTAAAAAGCAAGCGTGTGTTGCACTTAGCACTGTTGAAGCTGAATACATAGGAGCAGAAAGTTGTTGTGCACAGATTCTCTGGCTCAAACAACAACTATATGACTATGGACTTGACCTCGGATGCTTTCCACTAAGATGTGACAATACCAGTGCAATAAATATCTCAAAGACTCCAATCATGCACTCTCGGACTAAACACATTAATATACGTCATCATTTTCTCCGAGATCATGTGCTCAAAGGAAATGTTGAAGTGACTTTTGTGGATACTCACAATCTATTAGCGGACATATTCACAAAACCTCTTCCTAAAGACTCTTTTTACAAAATCCGAAGAGAACTTGGCATTTTAAGTGAAAATGATCTTTAAATACAAGGTACTTTGTCATCACTCTTCAAGATTTAAAATTTTTCCTCTTGATTAGTTGTTAAGAATTAAGTCATTAATGTTTATTTGTTCTTAAATATGTTTAATTGTTCTTAAATATGTGAATATATGCATTACTTGGTGTATTCTTTGTGATAAATTCGTCTCTTTTGAAAAAATTCAAAAATGTAGCCAAATACAAAGTAGATGTAATCGAATACACATTTGCAGATTTTCTTGCATTCGATTACAGTATGAGTGTAATCGAATACACATTCCTAGAAACACTTGTATTTAAATACAACACAAGTGTAGTCAAATACAGGTGCAGGTTTTTCCTCATATATAAAGCTTTTTCAGTTTTAGGTCATTTTTACATGTTTTGTAATCGAATACAACCGGTTTCTTCATTCTCTATTTCAAAATTCTCAAC
Organism: Cicer chorassanicum; assembly: GCA_037974735.1. Taxonomy (NCBI): domain Eukaryota; kingdom Viridiplantae; phylum Streptophyta; class Magnoliopsida; order Fabales; family Fabaceae; genus Cicer; species Cicer chorassanicum. The sequence goes on along the minus strand of JBBPBP010009777.1, from coordinate 34,984,975 downwards.
TTGTCTCCCTTACGAGTTACCCAAACAACATTCCTTGCAACCTAGATCAATCTTAAGTCATTCCCACCATTCCAACTCCGATTTCTCAAAACCCGAAATCAATTTTTCCCCAAAATCTGTAACCCACCTTGCTAAACCATGGACGCACGCAAGGGAGGACCACGATCCAAGCTTGCATCAGTCGGCCCCTCAAACAAAAGGACAAAGAATGCCAATATCACGGATTTATCTCAACTCCTACACACACCAGAAGAAATCAACCGGTTTCGCACAATCTACTAGGACAAGCGGCTCATAATTCCCAAATTTGGTACATTAGATTCCTTTTCTGCATTTAAATTTCCTGATTTACTCAAAGCCCATCATGTTGAAGAGTTTATCAGTTACAAAGGTTCTGTCTACCCTGATTTAGTTAGGGTCTTTTACTGCAATCTCTCTAGAGATGGAAATATGCTAATTTCTCGAGTCAAGGGTAAAACCATTAAGTTGGACACTAAAACCATTGGCGAAATCTTGAACATTCCCTTCGAAGGTAAAAAAAATTAGGCCCAGCAACTTGTGTGAATGGGCTGATATTGCTAAGTATGATGCATATGTTACTTTATGTTAGTTTGACAAAAACACTATGGAGCAAAAGAGGACTTAAGCTAGTTCTGAATTTGCACGACAACGATATGGAGTTGGGACAATCATCTGCCCAAGCATCTGTTGCCGCTCCAGAGGACACTGCTGCCCCCGCACTTGATGCTGCCCAAGCAGATGATGATGAATAGGACACTACTTCCGATGCTAACCACGTGTCAAACCGGATGGTGATGGCCAAACTTGATTTCTTATACACTTTTCTCACCGACTTGAACACCTCCATCGACGCTTGCTTTCATACTATCGAAACCACCATTGCAACCAACCATCAAAACATGCTCCAGGAACTCAGTGCCTTATCCGATAAAATTGACCATCTTCACCTCCCTCCTGGCTGCCACTAATATGTGTTTCGAATACTAGGATTAATTGTTTTCGTTAGTTTGTTTCAACTTTAACATTTCTTATGCTGTTTTTCGTTGTACTTCCGTTTTTATTTTGTTGGCTTTGAACTATTTGACAATATCTTTGGATTATTATGCAAATTTCTCTTTTATCATTACCTTGTGTGATGCTTTCATTTTAGTTATTTGCTTTTATTATCTTGTCTATATTGTTGTCGCGGCCGGTTTGTCCGCGAAAAAGGAGTCGCCACCTATTTTATTTTATTCAAAGAAAAAATTGGATAAAACCCAAAATAATGATTTTTGAACCAAAAAATTGGATTTCGGACTCAATTACGAGTAGGGAAAGTATTACCACCCTACAACGTCCGTTAAAACGGTTACCCTATAATTAATTGTATACAAACTATTTATTTATTTATTCATTTATTTTTACCCCAAAAAGAATACTAAAATAAAAATAAATTATTTACATTAATAAAAGAAGGAAAACTATTTTTTATTAATTTGGTTTGACAAGGAAAAAACCTTGCTCCTACGTATCCCCAGGTGCAATGGGGAAATCAAAACACACGTAGTTCTTGGGTAGAAAATATTTATGTGTTGACTGATTTTATTATTAATTTTATTTTATATATATAGATATCAAAATAAATTAACAACATAAAAGTGATAATAATAATAATAGTAATAATGGTAATAGTGATAATAATAATAATGATAACGAAAAAAATGGTGAGTTGTTTGTTCACGGATTGTATTTTTTTATTTTTGTTTTAAAGAAAAATTAATTTTTGTTAAAAAAAACAACGTAACGAAAATACAATAGTAACGAAAAAAAGAGGTGAGACGTGGCGCAGCGAGCGAGGATGAATTTCGTCCGGCGGCAGCGACTATTAATTCTAATCCTAAGGGAAAACTATTTATTTGTTGTTATGATTTTTTTTTGTTATTTTGATAAAGATGAGATATGAGCTATAAATTCAATATTACGATATGGTAAAATTTATTTTCTTGGTGATTGGTTTATAAACAGCAATTAGTTATATTTTTCTAGCATTTTGTGTTGCAAAGAAAACAATTTTAAGAACAGACAACTTTAGAAAAATGAGAGCTTAACACATGAGTTTATTTTTGTATAAATAGAAAAAGAGAAAGAAAAACAAGAACATTTTTAAAGGGATGCAATACAAAGACTAACAAGAAGAAATTAGAGAAATGATACCTTACTAGTGAAGTGTTTTCTTGTTGGACTGATTTTCCCAAGACCAAATTCTCTACTCCTGTTTCACCTGTTATTCTCTCTTTTTTCTTTTTTCTTGTGCTCTCAAAAATGTCCTCCTTCTTCTATTCTTACTATCGATTATTTATAGGCCTTTCGGGTGTAGGTTACAAAAGACAAGGGAATAATCGTCAATTGATCACCATTTTATTACTATTAATCTCATTCTTTTTGGTTCCTTTTCTTTCAAGTGATGATCATTATACCGATTTTTATGACCATCAATCCATTCAATTGATCCTCATTATACCAATTTTTATGACCATCAATCCATTTCTTTTCAGTTTCTTTCATTCAATTATGTACTTTTATTTATTTGTTATATTTTTTTATTATTTTTTATATATTTTTATATAATTTTCTTATTTTTTATTTAGAAAAGAGTCTAAACAGGAATTAGAGGCAAACAAAAACTGGGAACATATGTGATTGTTTAAAGTTTAAAGCCCTAATTATTTATTTTTATTTTTATATTTCTATACATTTATTATTATTATTTTCCCTTTTTTTTAATACAAAGTAAAAAATAAATAAATAGATAAATAAATAAAAAGCGGACAAAATTAGGTGTCAACAGCTGCCCCTCTTTACTTAGAATTTACTTGAGAATCAAAGTAAAAGATAAGTAAAGATGACAACTCTAATTTTGTCCGAAAAGAATTTTTTAGAAGGGTGCGAGTCGTTTTCCCAGCTTCAAGATGCGGGTCGTTTTCTCGGCTTCGGGTGCGAGTCGTTTTCCCGGCTTCAACATGCGGGTCGTTTTCTCGACTTTACGTGCGAGTCGTTGTCCCGACTTCAAGATGCGGGTCGTTTTCTCGGCTTATGGTGCGAGTCGTTTTCCCGGCTTCAACATGCGGGTCGTTTTCTCGGCTTTAGGTGCG
>JBBPBP010009777.1:34894137-34981657 GCA_037974735.1 Cicer chorassanicum | reverse complement strand
TCGTTTTCTCGGCTTCGGGTGCGAGTCGTTTTCCCGGCTTCAACATGCGGGTCTTTTTCTCGGCTTTAGGTGCGAGTCGTTTTCCCGGCTTCAACATGCAGGTCGTTTTCTCGGCTTTAAGTGCGAGTCGTTTTCCTGGCTTCAACATGCGGGTCGTTTTCTCGGCTTCGGGTGCGAGTCGTTTTCCCGGCTTCCTGTTTTTTTTGTGTTTTTGGTTTTTTTTTTTTGGTTTTTTTTAAGAAGAATTACTGTTGTAATCTTTAGTTGGATCTCATATTGTCGACTTTATCGCAATTCATTATATCGAGGTATGGTATATGTTTTACTTTCCAGTACACGATAATCATATAATGCATTCGAGAAAAAAGGTTAATTTATAAAGATGATAAAAGTATATCAATATATTGAGGTTCAATATTCGTCGTAAAAAAAGAATATACATAAGATAAAACAAAAGGAATGGGTGGAAGACCCGACTTGGTTACTAGTAATTCACAGGTAGACTGTACTAACTTCTCGTGCCATAGTTCGATCGATATTGTTGGTCTTTCCCTTTTGAGTATATATTCTTTGTTTTTGTTGTTTTTCTTCTTCTCTTAGGTTGCCCTTTCAAGTTTTCAACCCAGTAGGTATTTATTATATTTGTTTGTACCCTAATTTTTGCCTAGGTCGTCCTTGTAGGTTTTCGACCGAGCAGGTATTTGTTATATTTTTTGTACCCTAATTTTTGCCTAGGTCGCCTTTTCAGGTTTTCAACCTAGCGGGTATTTTTTTTGTTTTTGTTTTTTTTTTGTGTACCTTAATTTTTGCCTAGGTCGCCCTTTCAAGTTTTCAACCTAGCGGGTATTCATTATTATTTTTTTGTACCCTAATTTTTGTCTAGGTCGCCCTTTCAGGTTTTCAACCTAGCGGGTATTTTTTTGGTACCCTAAGTTTTGCCTAGGTCGCCTTTTTAGGCTTTTCAAAAATGTATTGGATTGGATCCATTTTGGATATTAAGTAAGTTGCGTGGCAAAGCATGTATTGCCTCAAGCGATGGGCCGCCCAGGCTAAGGCACAACAAGTACGTTCTAACATTGTATATCTTGTTTCAACCTCTGTAAAGTTTTTACTTAGATAGTAAAGGGCATGCTCCTTTTTTCCTGTTTCATCGTGTTGCCCCAGCACGCATCCCATGGCCCCGTCGAGAACTGTAAGATACATAATCAAGGGTCGGCCCAAAACTTGGGGGACTAGAATTGGAGGCTTTTGCAAATACTGTCGGATTTTTTCAAATGTGTTTTGACATTCTTCGTTCCACACAACTGTTTGATTTTTCCGTAAAAGTTTAAAGATCGGTTCACAAGTCGCAGTTAGTTGTGATATAAATCTTGAAATATAATTTAGTCTCCCAAGAAAATTGCAAACTTCTCTTTCGGTACTCGGGGGAGGCATTTCTGAAATGGCCCGAATCTTATCGGGGTCAACCTCTATTCCCTTCTGACTAACCACAAATCCCAATAATTTGCTCGACCTCACGCTTAAAGTACACTTGGAAGGATTAAGCTTTAGCTTATACTTTCTAAGTCTTTCGAAGAGTTTCTTTAGATTAATAATATGTTTTTCTTCTGTTTGTGACTTAGCAATCATGTCGTTTACATAAACTTCTACCTCTTTATGTATGATGTCATGGAATAGGGTTACCATAGCTCTTTGGTAGGTCACCCCAGCTTTTTTCAGACCAAAAGGCATTACTTTGTAACAAAATGTTCCCCAAGGGGTGATGAAAGTCGTTTTTTCCTTATCTTCAGCTGTCATCTTAATTTGATTATACCCAGAGAAACCATCCATAAAAGAAAAGAGTGAATGGCAAGCCGTATTGTCAACCAGAACATCGATGTGAGGTAACGGAAAATCATCTTTAGGGCTGACTTTGTTAAGGTCCCTATAGTCGACACACATTCGAACTTTCCATCCTTTTTCGGCACTGGTACGATATTGGCTATCCATTGGGGATAATTTTCCACAGCCAGGAATCCTGCGTCAAATTGTTTTTTTACTTCTTCCCTAATTTTTATTGACATATCGGGCTTCATTCGCCTTAATTTTTGTTTGATCGGAGAAAAATCGGGTTTTAAAGGCAATTTATGCTCCACTATGCTAGTATCCAATCCAGGCATATCCTGATATGACCAGGCAAAAACATCTTTGTATTCATGTAGGAGTTGGATTAGTTCGTGATACATTTCTTTCTTTAAGATGGTGCCGACTTTAATTTCTTTCTTTATTTCTTCTGCCCCTAGATTAATCATTTCTGTTGGTTCCTCATAGGGCATGATACTTGGCTTCTCGTTCTACCGCTCTTAACAACTCTAGAGGAGGTTCATATTCTTCTTCGTTATCTTTTTCTGTTTGACTAATAAGATTGTCAAACTTATGCAACGAGATTTTAGTGCAGTCATCTGTGAATGGACTATTTCCAAATCTGCAGGATTCAAGGCCAGGATAAGGGGAAGAAAAGAAAGAAAGAAAGAAAAAAGAACAATTTTGGTGAATGAATGTTAAAATATGAGAACGGTAAGAAAGAACAATAAGAAAATAAAATGAGAATGCATTTATTTTAATTCAAAGTACTGGGAAAACAAAATTGTGTCCATCCTAAATATAATAAAGTTACTTAAGGTCTTAGTAAGAGTAATAATGCTTTTAGAATTACATGGGAATTGCATTAAATATTATAGGCGACTTGACTAATATCCAATTCTTGATTTCTGCTCCTGCACCACACGGACGAATCCAATCAGCTTCATCAATGGAAATGTCATCTCCAACTGCTGCAATATGGATCTCACTTGTTGGTCTTGCACTTTGGAAACTCTGTTGGATGTCACAGATAGGAATCCTTTCAGTTCTAGGCTCTTGATTCTCGATCCGAGCTAATCTCTTTTCTTTTTTTTTCATTGACCAATCTTTGTTTGTCAGCCTGGGTGGGTTTGTAGCCTAAACCCCACTTATCCTTATTCTCATGAAGTTCCACCAATTCTTTGAGTCCTTTTTCATCTTTCCCCAACCGGTTCCATGGATGATGTCCTCTGCTCAACATGAACTTAGCCACCATAATAGCAGTGTTTGACATATGTGGTTATATAGGTGTCGTCTCGACGTAAGCGGTGTCCACAATTTTTAGTGTTTGGAAGGCGGTCTCTAGAGCTTCTTCTGTCGTCTCAACATAAGGTGTGGTGGACAACTTACTCACCAACAAGTCTTCTTCTCCTGACACGATTACCAATTGATCATTTACCATATACTTCAGCTTTTGATGTAAGGTTGATGGCACTACGCCGACAGAATGGATCCATGGCCTTCCCAACAAGCAACTATAGGCGGGTACAATGTCCATCACGTGAAACGTGATTTCAAATGTGACCGGGCCTATTTGAACTGGGAGTTCGATTTCTCCCATTACTTCTCTGCGACTCCCATCGAAAGCTCTAACAACCATGGGGCTTGATCTCATATATGTACCATCACAAGGTAGTTTTTCTAATGTCGATTTTGATATGACATTCAGCGAGGAGCCATTGTCAATGAGGACTCTCGATATTATATGGTCGAGACACATCACTGATATATGTAGTGCTTTATTATGCCATCTTCCTTCAGTCGGCAGCTCATCATCTGTGAAGGTTAGGTGGTTGTTGGCAGTGATGTTATTTATGATGCCTCCAAATTTGTCCAAGGTGATGTCGTGAGTGACATGGGCCTCGTTTAGAATTTTCATCAATAGCTTCCGGTGGGACTCATAATTCATCAGTAGGGACAACAATGAAATCCTTGCAGGAGTATGGTTGAGCTGGTCGACTATTTTGTATTCACTCGGTTAGATGATTTTGAGAAACTCACGAGTTTCATCATTAGAAACCCCTTTCTCATTTTCTACTTTCTCCTTTTCAACTTCTTCTGTTACAATTACTTTCTTTTTCCCTTTATCTTTGTATGCCTTCTCAGACGCCACTATTATTTCTCGTTGTGATGTTTTCAGGGAGTATATCCGACCACTTCTAGTCATCCCTCCTATCCCTAAAACTTTCGTGGCAGCGGTTGTTTCTGAGCTAGAAGCGTCTTCATTCTTGTGTTCAGCCAAATGTACCTCTACATTATAGTTCCAAGGTACCGCTTTATTGTCTTTATATGGAAAAAGGCTTGGTATCCGAACTATTAAGGTCCTCAGATCACTGGGGGCATTCATAGTTTCCTCCTTAGTGAAGTGAATGACTAATGGCTTTGGGATAGTTATGCCAAGTTTTTCTTCTGATTGGGTTGCGATCATATCATCATCCTTTTCCCAATGACTTATTTGAACGATGCCTATGTTTATCAATTTTTGAAGTTCTTTTTTGAACTCATTGCATTCTTCCATGGAATGATCTTCATTGAGGTGGAAATTGCATCTTGCTTTCCCATCGGCGTTTCCTTGGATTAACCCAAATTTGCATAACTCAGAGAAAATTAGTCCCATCGGAGTCTTAATTATTTCGACCTCCCTAATTAATTGGTGATTTTCATCAATAGCATTCACTATTGATCCACCATGGACTGGTAGGGGATTGTTTTTCACGCTAGGCTTGTTTTCTTTGAAATTCAACCATCCAGCTTTAAGCAAATCATTCACCTTAAATTTTAAAGCTAGGCAATTTTCAGTAGAGTGTCCTACAGCCCCAGAGTGGTAATCGCATGCGGCGTTCGAGTCATATCCTTTGGGGTAGGGCGGTTCTATAGGTTTCCCTGGACATAGTGCAACCATAGCATTGCTAACCAGATGCGGTAATAATTCTGCATAAGTCATAGGGATTGGGTTGAAATGTACGAACTTCCTCCCACGATAGTTTCTTCCCCGACTTTCAGAGAATCTTGATTCCCTTGTAAGTTTTGACTTATGGTACTTGAGGTTTGTGAGGTTGCAGCAGTGTGGGGGCGATGCACGAAAGAAGGATTAGTTGGGTTTGACGCCACAAAATGGCTTTCTCCCTCCTTTTTCTTATTTGCACCTACGGGCGGCTTCTTTGTGTTATTCAATCCGGGATAGCTAGAAGTAATTTTTCCGCTTTTCAATCCCATTTCTACTCTTTCACCTATGATGACAAGATCTGAAAAATTTGACGAGATGCTTCCTATCATTTTGTCATAAAACGGAGGTTGAAGAGTGTTTATGAACATGGTTACCATTTCTTTTTCTGATAGGGGGGGTTCAACCTGGGAAGCTAGCTCTCTCCATCGTTGGGCATATTCCTTGAATGTTTCATTGTCTCGTTAGTCATATTTTGCAACTGCATTATGTCAGGAGCCATGTCAAGATTATATTTGTATTGTTTCAAAAAGGCATCCACCAAATCTTTCCAAGAGCCGATATGAGCTCGCTCAAGGTGCATATACTAACTCAGGGAAGCTCCTGTCAAACTATCTTGAAAGAAGTGGATTAGCAGTTTTTCGTCATGGGCGCAAAAACCCATTTTTCGACAATACATAATAAGATGATTCTTGGGGCATGTAGTTCCCTTGTATTTGTCGAATTCAGGCAACTTGAATTTTGGAGGTATTATAATCAGAAACGAGGCATAGGTCTGAAGCATCAAATCCATAACTGTTTCCCCCTTCGATGACTCTTAAGCGCTCTTCTAAGGTTTGCCATTTTTCTTGGGATTGATTGCTCTCGAGCGGTCGAGGTTCATGGGGTATGTTAAACATCACCGGCGTAGCTTCGGTAGCTTCTCCTTGCGACGAAGAGCTAGGAAATCCCAAAGTAAGGGGTGAAGGTTGCACTTGAGGGAACTCGCCAGTATTATGTTGCGGGTTTGTAGCCACGACCAACAGATTGTTGTTGGGGGGATGAGTGTCTATGGGTGGGGTATAACCTGGCGGCAGACCATAAGGTGGAAATTAATGTGCCTTCCCTTCTTGATAATTAGTGTGAAGGTGTGAAGCGACGCCCGTTGGGTGAACAAGAGTGTTTTGGGGCATCCCTTCATCTACCAAAGGATTCCCATCATTTCTATTTCCAAGTGCTTGTAGAATCTCCAAGATCTTGGTCATTTGCCCCTTGAGTTGGTTCACGTCTTCTCTTATTTTTGTTTGCTCTAGCTCATCCATGATTTTTGACTGGGATTGTGTCCGATAACGGTGTCGTAGCACCAGTTTTTTTATTTGTTGTGTTATTTTTTCTGTGAAAGAATATGGCATGAGTATGCAATGTGATGTATGAAAATGTAATGATGCATGAATGCTAAAGACCTATTTATTGCTTGTTTGTGAATATCTTAACCAATAATAAAGAGAAAACCATGAGATCAAAAGTGGAGCCAAATTTAATTCATTGAGAAAAAACAAAATACAAGTTTTACCACAAATGAGAGAACAAACAAAACTTAACAAAACAAAAGTAGTAACATAAACACGGAATTTGAAAATTTAACGAGCAATCATTTTTTTTATTTGCTCAATTAAACTTTTACAATGCTCAATAAAAATGGAGATCTCTTGAGGGGTAGAGAGAGGATTAACCATCCCGTCTGCATCTCTTAATAACGGTGGAATATCTCCGATAGCCGAATTGGTTAAATAAACTAGCTTGGAGAAGCGGTCCATCCAAAACATTCCTTCTTGAACAAGTCTCTCAATAGTGTCTTTTTGTGTATGCATCTCGTCTTCTTTTCTTGCAAGTGCAACTCCGTATGCCTCAACGATCTCTTCTTGACATTGCCTTTCTACCATTATCTTGCTTTCACATTCCGCTTTTACCCTCTCTATTTGTTGCTTTAGATTTGCTTCTTAATCGACAGATGACTTCATGTTTTTCCCTATATTTTTTAGCAACTCCTTAAGCCTGAGACCTTTAATCACTGCATCATCCCTTTCTTGACGTCTGAGTCTCATCTCTTCATTCGCACCCCGCAAACAGATCTGCGTTCTTGTTGAGACAAAATCTCTCAATTGATTTTAATGATAACAAAATTACTTAAGAGATTATGATTGTGGTTAATACTAATATGTGCTTTTGAGTGAATTATTATAAGAAAACAGGTTAATCATCATTTAGAACAAAAGGAAGAAAAATCTGGATTAATTCATTAAAGTTTCAAGCTGGAGGATGGCCAGAACCTTGAGAGGATGGGTCTTCAAGTTGAGATTTTTCATCCTCGCGGGAATAACGTTTTTAATTCATCAAAAGAGATCAAACCAACATGAATAAACAATTATATAAAGCATTTGATCAAAAGAAATCACAAGGCTAGCTGTACAAGGTCCGAGGATAGCTTGTAACTTTGGTATTCAAGAAGTCACATGTTTGCAAACCATCATCCCATGTGCAAAGGCTAAGGGCAGCCCTATATTTCATTCTTGGGTGATTGGAAAAATAAAGCAAAGTCAATATATTGAAAGGCAACTGCAAACAAGCTTAAAATAGAAGTCACAAGTCTTGAAGAATGAAAAAAGAAAAAGGCTACTCAAGACCAAGACTCAATGCTAGGCAGAGGATGGGCTGCATAGGTCCAAGGATAGCTGGATGGCAATGTTGTAATTTCAGCTCAAAGACCATTGGACAAATTGATGCATCCTCCTTAACGGTCATGAATTTGTTTAACTCATGGAAGAGCTGTCAAGGACTCTATAAAAGGGCAAGAAGCTCTTCATCATAACACACAACAAATATTGCAGAAAAAGATCAAGAATCTTATCATTTATCTTAAGCAATATTCATCCTCTCATCATACTTTCTCTATCCATACACTAGATCTTTGAAATATCTTTTAGAAAGTGTTTAAGTTGAGAGAAATCAAATCATACTCATATCACTCTGTAATTTTCAAGTAAGTTGTACTTGAAATTTGTGTGTCTATCTCTTTACATTTTCTTGCACTGATTCTGTTTTCATTTGAAAAGTTTAAAAAACCATTTTCGAGTTTGCATCCTCACTGAGAGGACAGAAACGCTTAAACTTTTAAAACTAATTTTAAACGCCAAAGTCCCTATTCAACCCCCCTTCTAGTAATATTTAGCTCCATCAATTGGCATCAGAGCAAGGTTCTCTAGAAATATTACATCTAACAGTGTAAGAGAAAAAGATCCAAAGAAAAAATGTCAAAAGCTAAGTATGTTCCTGAAGGAGGATCCTCCACTAGACCTCCTTACTTTGATGGTACAAATTACTACCACTAGAAAAGTAAGATGAGATTGTTTCTCATATCTCAAGATAACAACATGTGGTCAGTTATTGAAAACAGGGATCATGTCATCAGAATCAATAACACAGATGCAACCTTCGACGAGAAACCTCAAGCACAATGGACGGCTGATGAAAATGCTAAGGTACTCCTAAACTCTAAAGCTCATTTATTTCTAACGTGTGCTTTGAGCAGGGAAGAATATGATAGAGTTGAAGAATGCAAAAACGCCAAGGAACTCTGGGATACTCTAAGGATTCATCGTGAAGGATCAAGTCATGTGAAGGAAGCAAGGATTGACATGGGAGTAAGAGAGTTCGAGTTATTTGAAATGAAGGAGGAAGAAACGATTGATGAAATGTTCTCAAGATTGACAATCATATTAAACAATCTGAGATCTCTTGGAAAGGTATATTCCGTTCAAGAGAGGATAAGAAAAATCTTGAGAAGTTTACCAAAAGAATGGAGACCAATGGTGACTGCCATCACAAAAGCAAGAGACTTGGCCAACATGAAATTAGAAGATTTGGTTGGAACTCTAAGAGCTCATGAACCTCTGTTGCTGGCTGACAAACCAAGCAAAAAAGGAAAAATGATAGCTCTAAAATCAAGCCAAACAGAAAGCTCATCCTCCAAAAGAGCTGAAGAAGTCACTAAGAAAGAAAGTGCAGACTATCCTCTATCTGAGGAAGAAGATGAACTTGCTCTCATTTCCAGAAGGATCCTGAGGATGATAACTCGTAGAGGACAGGACAAAAGATCTCCTCAAAAAGAAAAATCTGACAAAAGTCAGATTACTTGTTTTGGATGCAACAAGTTGGGTCACTACAAAACTGAGTGTCCTCTAAACAAAAAGGGATCAAGAAGATTTCCTTCCAAAAACAAGTCCATGATGATCACATGGGATGATAGTGATGACTCATCCTCGGAGCAAGAAAAGGAAGAAGAGGCCAACCTCTGTCTCATGGCAAATACAGAAAATGGAAAGGTAAGCATATCTGAACTTTGTCCTAATTGTGAACAATTAGAAATAGAGTTTGACAATCTTTTAAATTACTCAAACACTTTATCTCAAAAATGTGGATTTCTTAAAAACCAACTTTTTGAAATAAAAAAGCTAAATGAGGAACTACAAGCTAAGAATAAAAAATATGAACAAACCATTCAAGAGTTGCAGTTATCTCATGAAATGCTGTCTGAGCAACACTCTAGTTTAAACAAAATGACTGTCAAAACCAATCCTCCAGAAGAGGATGCAGAGAAGGAAATTTTGAAAATAGAGGTTGAAGAACTCAAAAATGATCTTTCCAACTTTGTTAAGTCCACTGATACTTTTCAAAAGATTATGGGATCACAATCTGGAATCTTTGACAAAGCTGGTATTGGATTTAAAAGTTCTCAAAAACAAAAACTTTATGAAAATTTTTTTATTCCAAAGAAACAAGAGGATAGGCCAAGATGCACCTTTTGCAAAAAACTTGGACATACTTTCAAAAGATGTTATGCCAAGAAAAAGGCAGATAACATTAAGAAAAGATGTTCATTCTGTGGTAAACATGGACATCAAGATTCCATTTGTTATCACAAAAGAAAATTCCTCACAAGAGGACGGACTGACCAACAAGGACCCACCTCTATATGGGTACCTAAGTCACTATTAAACTCAAACTCAGGTACATTCTCTGATCAACAAAAGAAAGCCTTGGTTCTTGGACAGTGGCTGCTCAAGGCATATGACAGGGGATAGGAATTGCTTTATTTCATTGGAAATATGGAGGATCGGTCACATTCGGAAATAATGATAAAGCTCAAATAAAAGGTAATGGTATCATTGGTAATAAAAATTCTGCCAAAATTGAAAATGTTCAATATGTAGATGGTTTAAAACATAACTTGCTTAGCATTAGCCAACTTTGTGATAGTGGTTTTGAAGTTATTTTTAAACCCAATCTATGCGAGGTTAAACACTCATCCTCGGGTAGAGTTTTCTTTTCCGGTTTTAGAAAAAAGAATTTATATGAGCTATATCTTGATGATTTGCCTACTGAATCTTGTTTTGTATCCATTGAAAAGGATAAATGGGTATGGCACAAACGGGCTGGTCATACAAGTTTAAACACTATTTCAAAATTATCTAAATTAGATTTAGTTAAAGGCCTTCCAAAAATTGATTTTGAAAAGGACAAAATTTGTGAAGCTTGTGCCAAAGGAAAACAAGTTAAAAGTAGCTTTCATTCTAAAAATGTTGTTTCCACAAACCATCCTCTTGAGCTACTTCATATTGATCTTTTTGGTCCTATTAAAACTCCTAGCCTTAGTGGAAAAAGGTACGGATTTGTAATTGTTGATGAATTTTTACGTTTTACTTGGGTCTTATTTTTAAAACATAAAAATGATGCCTTTGAGGCTTTTCATGATTTTTGCAAAAAGATCCCAAATGAAAAGGGATCAAAAATTATCTCTGTAAGAAGTGACCATGGAGGTGAATTTGAAAATGAATCTTTCAAAAATTTGTTTGATGAAAATGGTATTTCTCACAATTTTTCTTGCCCATGAACTCCTCAACAAAATGGAGTTGTTGAGAGGAAAAATAGAACTTTGCAAGAAATGGCTAGAACTATTTTGAATGAAGCAAACATTGAAAAATATTTTTGAGCTGAAGCAATTAATACCGCTTGTTATGTTTTAAATCATGTATCCATTAGAAAGATTTTAAACAAAACTCCATATGAACTATGGAAAGGAAGAAAACCAAACATCTCATTTTCATATATTTGGGTGTTATTGTTACATCCTAAATAATAAAGAAAATTTGGGAAAGTTTGATTCAAAATCAGACAAAGGATTGTTTTTAGGATACTCCACTTCGTCTAAAGGTTATAGAATGTATAATCTTAGGACTATTTTGTGGAGGAACCCTTGCATGTTATTTTTGATGAGTTTGATGACTTGTGCTTAGAAAAAATTGATAAATCTGAGGAAGATGAACCTTCATCCTCCAACGCGCCCAGTCCAAACGAAGAGGACGAATCTGCTCCATCCTCTCAGCAACCTCCACGAGGATGGAAGACAGTCACTTATCATCCTCCAGATCTGATTATTGGAGACACGACTGATGGAGTAAGAACAAGACAGTCCCTACGAGGAAATGCAGCTACCATGGCCATGATTTCACAAATTGAACCAAAAAATATTGATCAAGCTATTTGTGACAAATCATGGGTTGAAGCCATGATGGAAGAACTCTCACAGTTTGAAAGAAACAAGGTATGGAACCTTGTACCTCCTCCACTTGAAAAATCCATCATTGGAACAAAATGGATTTTCAGAAACAAACTGAATGAGGATGGAGAGGTAGTAAGAAACAAAGCAAGGCTTGTTGCTCAGGGCTACAATCAACAAGAGGGAATTGACTACGATGAAACATTTGCACCGGTTGCAAGACTTGAAGCTATACGCATCCTCCTAGCATATGCCACCCATAAAGGTATCAAATTATACCAAATGGATATCAAAAGTGCTTTTTTGAATGGATTCTTAAATGAGGAGGTTTATGTCAAACAACCTCCTGGATTTGTTGATGAAAAGAAGCCCAATCATGTTTATAAACTCTCAAAAGCTCTTTACGGTTTAAAGCAAGCTCCTCGAGCTTGGTATGAGAGGTTGAGCTCATTTTTAAAAGACAATGGTTTCTTAAGAGGACAGATAGATACAATACTCTTCAAGAAAACTATTGAAAAGGATTTATTAATCGTGCAAATTTATGTTGATGATATAATATTTGGGTCTACAAACGAAAAGATGTGTGAAGATTTTGCCAACCTCATGCAAAGTGAATTCGAAATGAGTATGATGGGAGAATTAAAATTCTTTCTTGGTTTACAAATCAAGCAATTAAAGAATGGCATCTTCATATCTCAAGAAAAATACACCAGAGATTTGCTTAAGAAATACAACATGAGTTCAGCCAAGAGTATGGGAACTCCTATGCACCCATCCTCCATGCTACACAGAGATGATGAAGGAACTCCAATATCAGAAAAGGAGTACAGAGGAATGATTGGATCATTGCTGTATTTAACTGCGAGTCATCCTAATATAGTATTTGCCGTGGGTCTATGTGCCAGATTCCAATCCTCACCAAAAGAATCACACCTCACAGTTGTGAAAAGAATTTTGAGGTATCTTGTTGGATCAACAGATCTGGGTTTATGGTATAAAAAGTGTCAAGACCTTGACCTCACAGCATACTGTGATGCTGACTATGCTGGAGACAAAATGGAAAGAAAGAGTACAAGTGGAGCTTGTCAATTTCTTGGAAGTTCCCTCATCAGTTGGTCATGCAAGAAGCAAAGCACCATTTCCCTTTCAACTACGGAGGCTGAATATGTATCAGCTGCTCAATGCTACTCTCAAATTCTATGGGTAAGAAATCAACTTGAAGATTATTCACTAAGGTACACTAAAATTCCTATCCTCTGTGACAATACTAGTGCTATTAATCTTTCAAAAAACCCCATACAGCATTCTAGATCTAAGCATATAGAAATTAAACATCATTTCATAAGAGATCATGTTCAAAAAGGTGACATTGAATATATTTCATTGACACTGAAAATCAATTGGCAGACATTTTTACGAAACCTCTCCAGGAGGATCGTTTCAAAAATATTTTGGAAAAACTTTCCATCATTAATTTTTCTAAAATTAATTGATTTAGTGTTTTATCCATTGTATCATGACTGTGTTTCTCTTATTTTTAATTGTTTAATTTTTTTTATCATTAACCTTTTAGTGTTTTATCAAAACTGGTTGGGAAAGTAAGCGTTACTTTTAAGTTAGAAAGGTGAGAGGACGAGAAATAAACTCAAAGGATACAATTTCCTCTTTTGGGAAACTCCTCGTATCACGCAAGCACGCGCCTCCCTCCCTATTGGCCATTTGCGTGGCGTGGTCTCCTTGGCTGCTGCATTAAATGCACAGACGACCTTGCCTGTCCATTCTCCCACGTCCCTAAGTCTAGCGCCTCCATCATCATGACTGCCTAGGGAACCATCTCACGCCTCCTCACTTGAATAGTCACTTCAACTTCCATCCTCCTCTACTTAATGCGTTAATCATCTCTCCTTTGCATCCTTCCAACCACATTCAAAAATTCAGAACTCATCTTCCTTCTGTGTTTCTTTTCCAAAACCCAAATGGCTCGCACCAAAGTAATTGCCAAATGCAAAGCTTCCTCTCAAGAAAATGAATCTATTCAGGATTACTACTCCAGTACGGAGTCCGATCATCACGAAGAAGGAAATTCTGATGCAACTACACCACAACAATCCTCATCCATGTCTCATCCTCTTGAACCGTGTACGACAATTTCCTCTCCCTCCATCAATCCTAAAAAACGCACCACCAAAACTTCATCCTCTACTACATCCTCTACACCCAAAAGGCGATCCTCCAGGATCATGTCTGGAGCTGTTGCATCTAAGAGGTCAGTAACTCAAGACAATACTGTCCATGTGATTAACTCTGATGACTCTGAGCAAACCATTTCTGCTGAATCGATTCAACCACCACCACCTGTTAAAAACATTGAAAAGAAGGTTACTGTTTCCACTCCCAAAAAACCTAAGAAACCTCTCTTCAAAAAATCTCGAGCCTCTTCATCCAAAATCTCTGTCAAATTGTTCAGCTCACCTATCTTAGAAACAAATTACGTTTCTAAATGGCAAAATAAATTTGTTGTTAATGGAAAGATTATTTGCCTTGCAGATTTAAAAGAAGGTGGATTTAACATTGAAGAAATGTTCGATCAATTAGGCTGGACTTCCATCCTTCGTATAAATGAACCACAATATCCACGCCTTGTTAGGGCTTTTTATGCTGCTGTAAATGGGTCACGGGGCCTTAACAGCTTCAGCATTGTTCTAAAAGGTGTCCACATGGAAATCAATCCTGCCACCTTGTGCCAAATTTTAGACATACGTGATGAAGGAATTTGTTGTTTTACTAAGAATTGGTATTCTCAGTGTATGGTTACACGCAACTCCGTCCTTGCCAACACTCTGATTTCTACAACCAAACCCCATGTAGCCTCAAATCTACTTCCTATATGTCGTATCCTCCACAACATTTGTGTCCATTGTATTGTTCCAAGAGCTGGCAGTTTCGAGAAGGTTACTGAATTAGACCTACTCCTCTACATTTAGGCTATATCATTTTCAGCTTTATGTTGAATGCCTCAATCTTAGGAAGGTCAGGTCCCTATGGCATGGTGTTAACCAAAATCTTTAAGTTTTTCAATCTACCCTTAGATGATGAACCCTCACTCCATTTTTCCAACACCATCTCCATGAAAAATGTGAAACAAATGAAGCTCACTACGTCTACCTCCATCACCCCTCCTTCTCCGAAAAGGAAAAGAAATCATAGCTCATCCTCTATCACTCCACCACATGAATCCATCACTGCTCAACCTCTGTCAAAGGATACTACCTCCAAAACCACTCAAGAACCCGTCCTGACAGTTGATCCCCCTCTATCTCCATCAAATGAAGTTTTCATCCCTTCACCACCTCACTCCCCACTGTTGCCAGACCTCTCCTTACCACTTAACCAGGCACCTCCTCCTGAGGATACTGTTCCAAAAGCTCCCCTTCAACTAATGGAGGATGGAGAAGAGCTCTATTTTGATCTAAACCTCACCTATCATCAATTCTCTCCTTTGAGCCCTTCTGAGAATTTGCTTGAGGAATTTCCTCCTGATTTGCAAGAAAATGTCCTGATACCTCCCATTTCAGCTCCTCCTTCAACTCATGTTGATGCCATTGTTCCTGAACAACCCCAACCTCTACCAGAGGTTCCTGAGGGTTTCTGTTCTCTTGATTCATTTTTAGCCCCAACGAAGGATCAACCCTCTAAGGACAATGCTGGGAGTTCGGAGAACAAGAGCTCCAATGTCAACAATCAGCCCAAGGATTCTTGCCCTGGCCAACATACAAAGGAACGGAAACTCAATAAACATATGAGGCTTCTAAAGACCATCAGGAAGGATCAACAGAAACTGATTCGTCGTTTTGATCTATTCCAAAACTCTTTTGCACAGTTTGGACTCATTCTTGAATGGGTTACCAAACATATGGTTACCACGGTTGCTCCTGATGTTCAACTGCCTGAGCTCCCTGCCATGCCTTCATTTGTTGTTCCTGTTTCCTCACCTTCATCCTCCTCTGATGAGCCGTCCTCTTCAGAGTAGCAGTTTCAATCTAATTTTTTTTTTGCTGTTGACACAATTCAGGGGGAGAATGATTGTGATATTTTGAGTAGGATGTTTTAATGATGTTTGAATTAGGATGTTTTGATATTTTGATGTTTTGATTAATTGCTGCCATGTTATGATGTTTTGATTAAGTTGATGTTTTAGTAATGTTTTGCTGTTTTGAAAAGACTATGCTTATGCCATTATAATATCTTACAAATTTTAGTCTTTCATTCTTTCTAAGATTCATATCCCTAGCATACATTCAGGGGGAGTAACATTTTTATCACTTAAAATTTTAAAAATAAATTACTCACTTGATTCAGGGTAATAAATTATAAAAATAAATTACTCACATAATCTAAAGATTTTTGTCATCATCAAAAAGGGGGAGATTGTTGAGACAAAATCTCTCAATTTATTTTAATGATAACAAAATTACTTAAGAGATTATGATTGTGGTTAATACTAATCTGTGCTTTTGAGTGAATTATTATAAGAAAACAGGTTAATCATCATTTAGAACAAAAGGAAGAAAAATCTGGATTAATTCATTAAAGTTTCAAGCTGGAGGATGGCCAGAACCTTGAGAGGATGGGTCTTCAAGTTGAGATTTTCCATCCTCGCGGGAATAACGTTTTTAATTCATCAAAAGAGATCAAACCAGCATGAATAAACAATTATATAAAGCATTTGATCAAAAGAAATCATAAGGCTAGCTGTACAAGGTCCGAGGATAGCTTGTAGCTTTGGTATTCAAGAAGTCACATGTTTGCAAACCATCATCCCATGTGCAAAGGCTAAGGGCAGCCCTATATTTCATTCTTGGGTGATTGGAAAAATAAAGCAAAGTCAATATATTGAAAAACAACTGCAAACAAGCTTAAAATAGAAGTCACAAGTCTTGAAGAATGAAAAAAGAAAAAGGCTACTCAAGACCAAGACTCAATGCTAGGCAGAGGATGGACTGCATAGGTCCAAGGATAGCTGGATGGCAATGTTGTAATTTCAGCTCAAAGACCATTGGACAAATTGATGCATCCTCCTTAACGGTCATGAAGTTGTTTAACTCATGGAAGAGCTGTCAAGGACTCTATAAAAGGGCAAGAAGCTCTTCATCATAACACACAACAAATATTGCAGAAAAAGATCAAGAATCTTAACATTTATCTTAAGCAATATTCATCCTCTCATCATACTTTCTCTATCCATACAATAGATCTTTGAAATATCTTTTAGAAAGTGTTTAAGTTGAGAGAAATCAAATCATACTCATATCACTTTGTAATTTTGAAGTAAGTTGTACTTGAAAATATTTGAAAGTTGATTGTAAGCTTGGTGAAGCTTGAGAATACACAAAGTGTAATCATCCTCTGCAAGAGGCTGATCTGTTGATCTTTAGTGAAATCTCACAAGGTTGTGAGGACTGGACGTAGCCATCATTGGGTGAACCAGGATAAAATTTGTGTGTCTATCTCTTTACATTTTCTTGCACTTATTCTGTTTTCATTTGAAAAGTTTAAAAAACCATTTTCCAGTTCGCATCCTCACTGAGAGGACAGAAACGCTTAAACTTTTAAAACTAATTTTAAACGCCAAAATCCCTATTCAACCCCCCTTCTAGTGATATTTAGCTCCATCAGTTCTATTCTTGCTATCTTCTTCCTCTCTTGCTCTTTTCTGTACTTTCTCAAGGATAAGGGATTGTTAAGTATTCTTATACTCCATATCTCTATAAGCCTGGTTAGCCCTCTCCAATTCTTGTTGTAATTTCTCAATTTCTTGTCTTTTTAGAGCTAAGTCAACCTCTAAATCTTCAGTACTGAAAAAGGATACTGTTGTTACTACTTCGGGAGCAACCGTGTTACAATGAAAAGGCAACTTGATCTCGAATGCCTTCTTTTTCACCCAATTATGATATTCCTCTCCTATAGCACAACTTCTAGGCCCTAATTCTTGACCTCTTCTAATGACATCTCCCCAAGACTTACGTATTCTTCTCAGCAGGCTAGCATCATAAACGTCTCGTCCACAAATGACAAAAGATTTTGTTACATCCATCATCGGAGGCTTCGTCATTGGATAACCCAGTTGTCTCAATGCAACATAGGGACTATAATTTATACACCCTTTAGTTCCCATGAGGGGAACATCGACAAAGACCCCGCATCTACAAATCACTTCATTTATATCTTGACTCCGGAAATACCACTGGACAATTCTTTCGTTGAGATTTCCTAGAATGTTGGCCCATTCCTTTTTGCTCTTAGTTCTTAACTGATGAGTGTCTTGGAAAATATGTTTGACAAACCAAAGATATAGTATTGGCGAGCAGCAATGGATTATGCCCCCTTCTTTCTCATGATGGAAGTCGAGCGTGCAGTAAATGTCAGCCAAAACCGCCGGTACAGGGTTCTCTCCTCTATGCTTGTAGGCCGAAAAAACGTCTATCGCCATAAAATCCACAAAGTCTGTAACACTTGGAAATAAAACAATCCCATATATAATCAAGGCGAGCACATCCATGAAAGTGTCCCATTTTCCATCTCTCGCTAAGTTTACTGCTTTCTCTTCAAGATATTTTACTGGGAATCCGATCAAATTGTCTTTGTTGGTTTTATTGTCTTCCATTTCCTTTATAGGGATATCAAGTGTTTCAGCAACTGTTTTCAGTGAAGGGTAGTGTTCAATATACTGGTAAGGTTTGCTCCCCTTCATCGAATATCCCATTATTCGTTCGAACTCTTCCAACGTTGGGGCCAACTGAAAGTCCTTAAAGGTGAAACACCTGAAAGGAGGGTCATAGAATTGGGCCAAACGCTGTAAGGGCATCCACTTGAACATTAACTTCAAGTAAATCCAGAATTTTGCCAAATTTCCCCATAAAGATTACACATTGTACCTTTTTCAACTTCCGAGCGAGATTCTTAAGGTTGCTTATATCTGGTTTGAGAACTCTCAATGGCAAGGTCTTTCTTAATGGAGTAATATTTGAGCAACCATTTGATCCCATGTTTCCTGTGGTTAAAGTTATTCACAACAAGCCTTAATTTTTATAGTTTTGAAGAAGATATGGTAATGATACTTTTTTTCAAAAGTGACCATGATGAAGAATATGATGCAAAAAAAAAAAAAAAACTTGGGTATACTAGAAGGTAAAAGTGAACATAACATAGAGTAGGTTTTTCGTATGTACACGAGATTTACACGATTCTTTTTTTTTTTTTTATGTGAACTTTTACCATGGGTAGCTCTATAGTTCTAAATTGGTTCCTAGAGCACACAACTCAATTCTAAAATATTAAACCAATTAATAGGTAAACTATTAAAATGGCAATATTATAGAAAATGTCAACTCTAGGTGAGACTTTCATGACAACCAAACAGGATGTACATCTAGAAGATTACCATTACAGAGTCTCTAACTTATCTTAGGTTGCACTCAGCCCGGGTATAGAGCCCACTCATAAGTGTGTGAATCGTATTCGAGTAGTGTATAGAAAAAATAAATAAGGTAAAATAAAAAAATCACAATGAAAATAAATTAACAAGACAAATATAATTATATTCACAATATAACAAAACAAATAAAACAATAGGGGTAATATAAATAAAACAATAAATAAGAAATAATTATATACAATTAATTATATTGAGCTTGACTCTCAAACGTCCCCAGTGGAGTCGCCAGCAGTCGCAACCGGTTTGTCCGCGAAAAAGGAGTCGCCACCAATTTTATTTTATTCAAAGAAAAAATTGGATAAAACCTAAAATAATGATTTTTGAACCAAAAAATCGGATTCGGGAGTCGATTACGAGTAGGGAAATTATTACCACCCTACAACATCCGTTAAAACGGTTACCCTATAATTAATTGTATACAAACTATTTATTTATTTATTCATTTATTTTTACCCCAAAAAGAATACTAAAAAAAATTATTTACATTAATAAAAGAAGGAAAAATATTTTTTATTAATTTGGTTTGACAAGGAAAAAACCTTGCTCCTACGTATCTCCAGGTGCAATGGGGAAATCAAAACACACGTAGTTCTTGGGTAGAAAATATTTATGTGTTGACTGATTTTATTATTAATTTTATTTTATATATATACATATCAAAATAAATTAACAACATAATAGTGATAATAATAATAATAGTAATAATGGTAATAGTGATAATAATAATAATAATGATAACGAAAAAAAATGGTGAGTTGTTTGTTCACGGATTGTATTTTTTTATTTTTATTTTAAAGAAAAATTAATTTTTGTTAAAAAAAAACGTAACGAAAATATAATAATAACGAAAAAAAGAGGTGAGACGTGGCGCGGCGAGCGAGGATGAATTTCATTTGGAGGCATCGACTATTAATTCTAATCCTAAGGGAAAACTATTTATTTGTTGTTATGATTTTTTTTGTGTTATTTTGATAAAGATGGGATATGAGCTATAAATTCAATATTACAATATGGTGAAATTTATTTTCTTGGTGATTGGTTTATAAACATCAATTAGTTATATTTTTCTAGCATTTTGTGTTGCAAAGAAAACAATTTTAAGAACAAACAACTTTAGAAAAATGAGAGCTTAACACATGAGTTTATTTTTGTATAAATAGAAAAAGAGAAAGAAAAACAAGAACATTTTTAAAGGGATGCAATACAAAGACTAACAAGAAGAAATTAGAGAAGTGATACCTTACTACTGAAGTGTTTTCTTTTTGGACTGATTTTCCCAAGACCAAATTCTCTACTCCTCTTTCACCTGTTATTCTCTCTTTTTTCTTTTTTCTTGTGCTCTCAAAAATGTCCTCCTTCTTCTATTCTTACTATCGATTATTTACAGGCCTTTCAGGTGTAGGTTACAAAAGACAAGGGAATAATTGTTAATTGATCACCATTTTATTACTATTAATCTCATTCTTTTTGGTTTCTTTTCTTTCAATTGATGATCATTATACCGATTTTTATGACCATCAATCCATTTCTTTTTAGTTTCTTTCATTCAATTATGTACCTTTATTTATTTGTTATATTTTTTATTTATTTATTTTTATATATTTTTATATAATTTTCTTATTTTTTTATTTAGAAAAGAGTCTAAACAGGAATTAGAGGCAAACAAAAACTGGGAACCTATGTGATTGTTTAAAGTTTAAAGCCCTAATTATTTATTTTTATTTTTATATTTCTATACATTTATTATTATTTCCCCTTTTTTTAATAAAAAGTAAAAAATAAATAAATAGATAAATAAATAAAAAGCGGACAAAATTAGGAATCAACAATTGTCAATATTTTTCCTTCTTTTTGCTCATGTGAAAAGGGGGAGAAAATTTGGTATTCTGTTGTTTTTATAACTATTTGTAGGTCTTCAATATTTTTCCAAATGATCACAAACATTCAAGTTCAACGGGGGAGTACGCATAAATTATGGGGGAGTAATTTTACAATGATGCAATCTCTTCAAACAACAAAGTTTTGTCATAATCAAAAAGGGGGAGAATGTAAAATACATGTTTTTGATGAAGACAAAGACCAATGATTATGATCAAGGCAACAAGCTCAAAAAGAAGTCCAAATATCTTAGTTCAACTTTAATTCAAACATATTAGATGTTTAATCAATGTAAAGAAAAATGATACAATCAAAAGGTCAAGTACATGAGAACCATGCATCTTTACATATGCATAAAAAGTATTTTCAAATGTCAAACTTACATTAACAAAGTGTTCAAATTAATATTTTTGACAAAATGCAAAGCTGTATTCGAATACAGCATAGTGTATTCGAATACATATGCTAAGTTAGTAGCAAAAGCTTGACATTTGTATTCGACTACGAAGTGCTGTAATCGAATACAAGTGCTAAGTCAGTAGCTCAGACTACGCATCTGTATTCGACTACGACCTACTGTTGTCGAATACAAACAGTAAGTCAGTGGTAAAATTAACAAATTTGTATTCGACTACATGACTGTGTAGTTGAATACAAGGTGAAAATTTTGAATAAATTTGAACGTTATAAAGAGGTGTATTCGAATACATACATATTGTATTCGAATACAACTCGAAAAAATGCAATTTTTTAGATCGAAAATGGTTCTAGATCATTGCATTTGTTCATCAAACCTCTTGGATCAATGGCCACGAATCTGAAGAGATGTTTATAGAATATAAATACACCATAACTTCAGATTAATATTTACACAATCCTACTACAAAAACCATGAACAAATTTGAACAATTTTATGAATTTTTCTCAAAGTTATTTCTCATAATTCAAGTACTTGCATTTCATTTTCATATCCTTGACAAAGGTTCTCAAAGTACTTGAAGCAATACTAGATTGATATCATTATACCTCTCTTTTATTCTTACATCCTTATCAAATCACATTGTTTGTAAAAGAAAGTAGTACTTTCTTAAAGTAGTCTTATCTAAGATAGTGGTGTGCTATCTTAAGAGTTTTGTTAGAAGTTTGTAGCAGGGATCCTAGGGTGGGACTTGTACATTTTCCAACAATAGTGGAGAAATCTCATATGGTGTGCAAGAGGATTGGATGTACCTTTGGTCATAAGGGGAACCAGGATAATATTGTTGTCTTTATTTCATTACTGTCATTTACTTTTATCACTTACTATCTTTAACCGCAAAAATCGATCACCTAATTCACCCCCCCTCTTAGATGCACATCTGTACTTACAAGCCTCATCCTCCTTCAAACTAGATCCGAGGATAGATTGCAACATTCATCCTCTCAACATACATAACAGGAGGATAAAGGCTAAATGGCAGTTTAGCAAATAAAGACAAGTCCAAAGAAACATAGCAAAGTCTCTAACAACTATATTTTCTAACGCATATGTTTGAAGCTCCAAAGGCAACTATAAATAGAGAAGTATTAATCTTCAAACATCAAGAGAATCATCTACAAGAAAACATCTAAGTTATTCAATCTTATCATCATTATCTTTATTCTACACACTCTTCCAAACTTAAATATATCTAAGGATCATTTGTGATTTTCAAAGGTATTAGAAACAAGAAGGAATCTTCTCATCCATAATAGATCAAGAGGATAATAAGAATGTCTTTTACAAATCATATTCTTGAAGGTTAACTAACAAGTAAAAAAGGCGTCAACATGTTTACACCGAATTCCAAGAGTCACATATTGGAAAGAAATACATACAATCATCTCTCAAAGACTTATGATCATCCATGAACATCCTTAAAATTAGGTACATCAGAGGATGAATACAATCTCAAGATGAGGATAGACGTAGAGGATATCCTCATAACAAATTTGACATATACAGAAAAGTAAAAAGGTACAAAAAAGTGTAGCACTTGACATTAAAGGCACTCTATTCAAAGTGGTTGGAAAAGGGAAAGCAAAAAGCAACAATCACATCAAGACTCAATAAAATAGAAACTTCATCCTTGTACTTAAATCAGATATGAGGACAGACACAGAGGATAAACAACACTTACGAGAGGATGAAATTATAACCTCTATGTTAGAGGATAAACAATAATGAAAGAGAAGATGAATCTATGTCAGAGAATAAAACAGTAATGAAGGAGAGAATGAATCTACGTCAGAGGATAAACAATCATGAAGAGAGGATGAATCCCCGTCAGAGGATAAACAATGCAGAAGAGAGGATGAACTTATGTTATCTATTCATCCTCACGCATGGGAAGAAGATTAAAAGTACCAAAGTACAAAAAGTGTTGTCCTTGACTTATAAGGCACGACACTATAGGTATTGGGAAAAGAAAAAGCCAAAAAGGACAAGTCACATCAGAATTAATGAAAGCCTCATCCTCCTTTAAGCTAGATCTGAGGATAAAATCAACATTCATCCTCTCAATATACTTAACAAGAGGATAAAGGCTAAATGGCAGTTCTCCAACAGCTATGTTTTGCTAACCCATATGTTTGAAGCTCCAAAGGCAACTATAAATAGAGAAGTATTAATCTTCAAACATCAAGAGAATCATCTACAAGAAAACATCTAAGTTATTCAAGCTTATCATCATTCTCTTCATTCTACACACTCTTCCAAACTGAAATATATCTAAGGATCATTTTTATCGGGTGTGTTATATACAACTTCACATCACTATCTTAACTTAAAAAGTTGTAATTTGATCCCCAAAACAAATCAAACACATTACTACTTGTATATCCTCAAGTTGATATATACTTGAGTTATTTTGTAAGTCTGTTGAGGCTAGTAAAAATACAGTGTTATAAGTCTGGTGAGGCTAAGAAAATACATCATTGAAAAGGTGCAAATTAGATGACGAGTTTTTGAGCACTAGTGAAACTCTCACAAAGATTTGAGGACTGGAGTAGCCTATATTAGGCAAACCAGTATAAATTTTGTGTGTGAATCTTCTTAAACTCTATACTCTTTATATTTGTTTTATTCACACCATTAGCACACTTATCACACATATTTCAAACTCATATTATTCTTCTTTTGATCATCCTCAGTAAGAGGAGGATTATTTTTCATCTAACCATCCTCACTCCAAAGAACACTTGAGAGAATAATATTAGTGCAGGAACTAAATCTTAAAAAGCGCCACAATTCAACCCCCCTTCTCGTGACATTCACTTTTACTTAAAACACTTCTGCCATTCGCCTAAGCAAAAACCATATACTTCATTCTAGAGCTAAACACATAGAAATCAAACACCACTTCATTAGGGACGTTATTCAAAAAGGGGTACTAAGCATTCAATTTGGAGACACTAAACACCAATTCGCTAACATATTCACTAAACAACTACCTGAAGATAGGTTTGCCTTCATCAAGAAACACATAAACCATACCATCATACCTAATTAATGTTGTGATAATTTCAAAGTAGTTTAGCTTTATATTAGCTTTACATTAGTTTTTATATTTTCTTGTAATATATTCATGTTATTCAAACAAACAAAAAAGGAAAGCAAGTTTCACTTGTCTTTTTGTCTGATGACAAAAGGGGGAGAAAATGATATTTAGACTTAGGGGGAGTCCTAAGTTATGGGGAGTCAAAGAAATAAAAAGATAAGTTGTTAAAAAATACATGTTTTGTCATCATCGAAAAGGGGGAGATTATTGAAACCATGATGGTTTTATACTTAGAGTTTTAATGATAACAAAAGTAATTTATGAAAACAATATATCTGACTTCAAAGAGAATGAAGAAAATCTAAGATAAGATTTGATTCAGATTAATAATTGAAGAAAATCTAAGATAAGATTTGATTCAGAATTATAATTGAAGAAAATCTAAAATAAGATTTGATTCAGATTTGTAATTAAATAAAAACTGAGATAAAGTTTGATTCAGATTTATTATTGAAGAAAATCTAAGATAAAATTTAATTCAGATTTATAATTGAATAAAATCTTTGACAAAGTTGAAAACAAGATATGCTCAAGATTTGAAGAAGATTTGATCAAGATTTATCTACAAAAATATATGAACATAATCAATCTAAATAATTTACAAACTCAATCTGAACAAAATCAATCTGAAGAATTTACCAACTCATTCTGAACAAAATAGGAACAAAATCAATCTAGAGGAATTGCTGAGATTGAATTCAGAAATAAAGAATTAGCTAAAGAACATATTATCAAAAAGCATATTGTTCAAAATTATTTTAGAATAAGATCATTGTTGACCAAGCTAGAAACTAAGATACAATTCAGAATTAAACAAGGACTAAATTGAAGCCCTAATTTTAATTATAAATAGATACTCAAGGCTGAAGAAGAAGAAGATCATCGAAAATCAGAGAAGAGTTGAAGAACTCAAAGAGAGAAACACTTGTTCAAGTCAGAAATATTTTCTAAGTGTTTTTTCTTAGAGTGTAAGAGTTATTATTATTATCTTTGTTAGAAGACAACACTTAAAGTTTCAATCTTTTGTATCTAATCCGATAGTGGTTTAGTACCTTCTTCAATATGGGTTGTCAGGTTGTTAAGAGATGACTTGGCTTGTAGGATCAAGGTGGTCAAGTGCTTTGTAATTAAAGGTATTTGAATTATTGGACTAAAGCTTTCTAAATGAGAGGACTGGATGTAGCTAAGTTAGTGGTGAACCAGGATAAATCTATGTGTCCAATTATTTATGCTTTCATTGTTTGTTGCCTCTGAACCTCATTTCTTCTACTCCAAGTAAGTCACCATAATCGAACAATTTTATTTAATAAATTATCAAGAAGTTATCAACTTTGGAAAACACAATTCAACTCCTTTCTCGTGTTTGCATCTTCACGAAGCACTTAGAGACAAAATCTCCTATGTCTCTCTTCATGCCTTCTCACCAAAACAATTCTCTCAAGTCTTGATACATCTTATTAGAACCTGGGTGAATAGTATAAGAAGAAAGATGAGCCTCCTCTAAAACTTTCCTCCGTAAGCCATAAACATTTGGAACACACAATTGAGACTTCAACCTCAGAACACCATCAGAATCAACTAAAAAGTCTAAATTTTACCATTATGAACATTATTTACAACATTCACCAAGTATGAGTCTTGACTTTGAGCGAATTTGTACATGGGCTAAATATAACCTCGAATGATCAAGTTCAAATTGAACTCCACTTTCAACAATTTCTTGAAGTGTTTAACTATTGGCCTTTGGCTATATGAGCAATACTGCCCATGGATTTCCTAATCAAAGCATCTACAACAACATTTGCCTTCCTTAGGTGGTATAAGATTGTGCAATCATAATCTGTCAAGAGTTCCATCAATCTTCTTTTTCTTAAATTTAAATCTCGATGTTGAAAGATATACTTAAGACTTTTATGATCGGTATAAATCTAACAAGTTTCACCATATAGATAGTACCTCCAAATCTTAAGAGCAAAAATCACTGCAGCCAATTCCAAATCATGTATGGGATAGTCTACCTCATGCCTCTTGAGTTGTCTAGATGCATAGGCAATAACCTTACTTTGTTGCATAAGAACACAACCAATACCTACTCTATAACCATCACAATAAATTGCATAACTTTCCTTTAGAGAAATCTTTCACAAAACATCGATAATAACCAGCTATACCAAGAAAACTCCGAATCTCTTTTGCTATTGTAGATCTAGGCCAATTTTGCACTGCTTCCACCTTACTTGGATCAACACTTATTCCATTCTTAGATACAACATGACCTAAAAATGTCACACTGTCCAGCCAAAACTTACATTTAGAGAATTTAGCATATAATTGTTTATATCTTAAAGTTTGCAAAATCAACCTCAATTGTTGCTCATGTTCTTCTTTAATCTTGGAATAAACAAGGATGTCATCAATGAATACAATCAAGAATTGATCCAAGAAGCGTTTAAAAACACGATTTATCAAATCCATAAAAGTTGTTGGGGAATTAGTAAGCCCAAAAGACATAACTAGAAATTCATAATGTCCATAACGCATGCGGAAAGCTATCTTCTTTATATCATCCCTCTTAATCTTCAACTGGTGATACCTTGACCGCAAATCACAAATCAATCTTAGAAAAACATTGAGCTCCTTGAAATTGATCAAACAACTCATTAATGTACGGTAAAGGGTATTTATTATTTATAATTACTTTATTCAATTGTCTATAGTCTACACACAACCCCATGGTATCTTTCCTCTTCATAAATAATATAGGTGCTTCCCAAGGAGAAGAACTTGGGCGAATAATACCCTTATCAATAAGATCTTGAAGTTGCTCCTTTAACTCTTTAAGTTCTGTTGGGGCCATACGATAAGGAGGTATGGATATGGGATGAGTGTTAGGAACAAAGTCCACAAGAATGTAGAACAATTATTCGTGCCTTTTTGTGTTTCCCTTCTAGTTGGTGATGGTTGTTGTCTTCTCACTAGGTCTTTGTGACTTACCCCTTTATGTTGTTCATTTTTTTTTCAGATTCACAAGAAACTAAGTAGCAAGTTGTTAATAGATTCAAGTCTCAATCATTTGTTTTGGTATGCCTCTTTGATCGAGGGCCCTTTTGTAAAGTCTGTTGAGTCATAATGTATTTTGAAACTATTTTTAGTTAAGGAAGTCTTTAGGCAAATGTATTAAATATGTAGATTTTGCTCTTTGGGTTATAACTCAGTTAAAAGTTTGGTTTAAATATGTCTTTGGTCCCTGCAAATATACCACTTTTTTATTTTAGTTCCTGTAAGTTTTTTTGTTTGGAGTTAGTCCCCGTAAAATTAAAAACAATCAGTTTTGGTCCCTAACGTCAAATCAACGTTACAAAAAAAAGACACGTGACCCTATAAATGCACATCAACACATCATCTTTTATGAGATATTAAAAATTAAAATGTTTTATATTATTAATTAATAAATTTATTTATTTATCATTTAATAATTAGTGTTATTTTATAAAAAAAAATATGAATAGAAATTAAAAGAGAGGTTTATGGATTTTGTAAAAACTCGTCCTTCTACAAATGTTAATTTGACGTTAGGTACCGAAGCCGATCATTTCTAATTTTACAAGGACTAAATCCAAACAAAAAAAAAACTTACAGTAACTAAAATCAAAAAGTGGTATATTTGTAGAGACCAAATACATATTTAAACCTACAAGTATTCAACAGGATTTAATAAATTTGGAAACGTTGAAGTTACGGAGGATCCTCTGTTGAAATCTCGAGAAAAATTATATATTTTTTTTGAAATGGTTATTTAGAACTATTTAATTGCTTAATTGTTAAGTTAGTTTATAGGCTTGCCAGGTTAGGAGTATAGCTTGTGCACCGGTCACGGCGTTCAATTTTTGGGTCGTGACAAATTTGATATAAGAGCTCGATCGTAGGTCCTAATAGCTGCAAACATAGGGTGATAATAGATTCTTGTCAGTAAATTGTGTACCCGAGCACAACTTAGTTGCAAGAGGCTATTAGCACCTTGTGAGAGTCTTACCTATTGTCTATATTTGTATTTAAATTCATCATCAATATCTTTCAACCTTTCCTTGTCGTCTTATTCAATTTTTTATCAATGTTCTTTGATTAGGTGAAAATGTGACCCAAGACTAGGAATCCTACTAGAAGGGAAATTGGTGATGAGTCAATTGCCCAAACCCAAGGCGCTCGTCAACGTGGTCGTGTTTTAGTTCGTGCTCGAAATCGGCGTAGAGCTAATGTTGGCGGACGTGGCTTGGATGTCAATGTTGAAGTGCCTAGGAGGAGGCGCAGAATCCAGCTATGGAAGAGTTTGCTGCTAGTCTACAGGGATTACAACAGGTTGTGCAACAACTTGTTGGGGTTGTTGTCGAACAACAACATGAGGCTGATCAATGACATGAAAATCTCGACGGTCAACAAGTGGTTAGACAAGTTGAGCAACAAACGACTGCTGCAACTAGAGGGATTGAGGTTACACTACGCCAAAAATGACATTTTATAGCGCATCTTTTACAGCGCTTATTAAATACAAGCGCTGTTGTATAATTTTTTAACAACTACGGAGGATACAACTGCGCTTTTTTGACAAGCATTGTTGTAGGGTCATATAGAGTCACATACGCTTGTACATAATGTTGACAACTCTTTTACAGCGCTTTTTAAAAAAGCGCTGTAAATTGAAGCGCTCTCACATAGGCTTTTACAACGCTTTTTGAGGGCTTTAAACACAATCTCCGTTAAATGTAGCACTCCCACCTTATGTTACATAGCTTTTAAAGCGCTTGTTGTTAAAGCGCTGTAAAAGCCTTGCGCTTTCACATAATCAAATGACCTATTACAGCGTTTTTTATACAAGCGCTGTAAAAGGCTTGCGCTTTCACATTATTAAAGGACATATTAGAGCGCTTTTTGTACAAGCGCTGTAAAATCATTCATTTTAAATAAAAATCATTCACTTTAAATAAATATAAATAAATTTAAAACAAATTTAATACGTTGTCCTAACCCAATGAACTCTCATCTCCTCTACTTTGCGAACCCCCCTCTCCTCTAGTGTGCGCCCATCTACAAATTGATCTACGTTGCTCCTCCTTTAAAACAAATTGATCAACGTTGTCTCAAGTAGTGTATTTATTTATTTGTTGTTGTCACTAATTAAAACTGATAAATTCTTACATATTAAATATGTTCTGTTTTGAAATTTTTACATGATATTAGATATGTTCTCATGATATGTTCTGTTTTGAAATCAGACTTGGACCAATATTAGATATGTGTATTATATATAGGTCATATGTATCAGACATCAAATCATGCTTATTATTTGTGTAACTGCATTTATATAGGTCATATAAAATGGATGGAAAATGGATGTCTGCCAATCGATTGACAAAAGAGTATGAAAATAAAGTGAATGAGTTTGTTGAGTTTGCAGTGATGAATGCAAAAGATCCAAATAGAGCCGTTTTTCCTTGTTTAAAATGTTGTTTTGGAAAATGTGTTAGAGCAGATGAATTGGAAGGACATTTAGTATGGTATGGAATTGATCAAAGCTATACATGTTGGATAAGACATGGTGAGAAAAAAAAATGGAAACACCCGCACAGATACATATGCTTCAACTGATTTCGACACAGATACATATGAGTCGGACCGAGTTGAGGAGATTGCAAAAGCAGTTGACGAAGATCTTCGTGATTGTCCTAAAATGTTTGAGAGTTTGTTGAGTGATGCAGAGAAACCTTTATATAATAGTTGTACTAAATTCACAAGACTATTGCCGATATTAATGTTGTACATTTTAAAAGCGAGTAATGGATGGTCTGATAAAAGCTTCACAAAATTACTAACACTCTTAAAAGGTATGTTGCCAAATGATAATGAACTTCCCAATCGAACCTACGAGGCTTTAAAAGATATGTTGCCAGATGATAATGAACTTCCCAGTCGAACCTACGAGGCTAAACGAATTTTGTGCTCTATTGGTATGAGTTATGAAAGGATTCATGTGTGTCCTAACGATTGCATTTTATTTCGATACGAATATGAATTACTAAAGGCGTGTCCGAAATGCAATGTCTCTCGATTTAAGAAGAAATAATCTACTCCAGCAAAAGTCGTGTGGTATTCTCCTATAATACCAAGATTTAGGCGCATGTATTGCAGTGAAGAAGATTCAAAACACTTGACATGGCATGTAGGTGAAAGAATTAGATATGGAAAGTTTTGACTTGCACTTTCTACTGATGGAATGAATCCACATGGTCTTCAAAGCATCTTACACAGCACGTGGCCTGTGATTTTGTGATTTATAACCTACCTCCATGGTTATGTATGAAGCGTAAGTTTATGATGTTGTCTCAGTTAATTTCTGGACCCAAACAACCGGGGAATGATAACAACGTATACTTGGCTCCTTTAATTGAAAATTTAAAAATCATGTGGGAGACAGGTGTGGAAGTTTATGATGGGTATAAGAAAGAATGTTTCAATTTGAGGGCTATGTTGTTCGGCATAATTAATGATTTTCCAGCATATGGTAATTTATCAGGATATAGCATTAAAGGTCAGTGTGCATGTCCTATATGAGAAGAGAGTACAAATTGGATGCGGTTGAAACATTGTGAGAAGAATGTCTTTCTTGGACATCGTAAATTTTTACCTTATAGTTATCAGTATTGTGGGTGGAGAAATGCATTCAATGGAAAATCAGAGGAAGATAGAGCTCCTGTAGCACCGACTGGATATCAAATACTTGAAAAAGTACAAGGTTTGACCAATAAATTTGGGAAACCTTTTGCGGGAGAGCTGGTCAAAACTGGGTGGAAGAAAAAGTCAGTTTTCTTTGAATTGCCATATTGGAAATCATTGTATGTAAGACATTTTCTCGATGTGATGCATATTGAGAAAAATGTATTTGATAGTGTTATTGGTATGTTACTCAATGTACCAGGAAAGTCTAAGGATGGCATCAATGAGTGATTGGACTTGGTCGATATGGGAATAAGAAATGAATTGGGTCCCGTAAAGAAAGGAAATCACACATATCTACCTCCAGCCGCTCATACTCTATCTAAAAAGGAAAAAAATTGTTTTATGTAAATTTCTACACGAAGTTAAAGTTCCAAAAGGATACTCTTCAAACAATAAAACTTTAGTTTGTATGAAATACCTCAAGTTAAAAGGTTTGAAGACCCATGATTGTCATATTCTAATGGAGCATTTGCTACCAATAGGTATACGTTCAATTTTACCTGAAAAAGTTCGCCGAGCCATAACTAAATTATGTTTCTTCGTCACGGAAATTTGTAGTAAAGTGATCAATCGTTAGAAATTACCGACATTGCAGAAGGAAATTGTTGTTACTTTGGGTGAGCTTGAAATGTATTTCCCACCCTCGTTTTTTGTAATAATGGTTCACCTTACTATTCATCTTGTTAAGGAGACACAACTTTGTGGGCCAGCTTATATGAGATGGATGTACCCGATAGAACGATATATGAAAATATTAAAAAGGTACATAAAAAGTAGAAGTCGACCAGAAAGTTGTATTGCTGAACAGTACATTGTCGAAGAAGCTGCTGAATTTTATACTGAATATCTGTCCAATGTTGAATCCATAGGGCTTCCCATGTCTTGTCATTCGGGAAGATTATCAAGAGAAGGGATACTTGGAAAGAGACTAATGACTATATCAAGGACAGAATGGGAGCAAGCACAATTGTATGTTATGCACAATGATGATGAGGTTCAACCGTATGTTACAATACATATGGATCAGTTATCTAGTTTAAACATAAATAAGAATCAAAATTGGATAACTCGAAAGCACAATCGAATTTTCATAACATGGTTAAAAAATCACATAAAGTCAAAGTTTGATGTAGACCCTGGATCAATTTCATAGAGATTAAGGTGGCTAGCAAATGGTCCGAGTTTGCATGTCTTTTCTTACACCAGTTATGTGATTAACGGCTACACATTTTATACCAAAGAACAAGATGATCAAACCACTATGCATAATAGCAGAGTCACTCTCGTAGCTGAAGCGATGCATTTCTCAAGTGCAAAAGACAAGAACCCAATATATGCAAATCTATCATATTTTGGGGTTATCGAGCGCATATGGGAGCTAGACTACACAATGTTTCGTCTTCCGATATTTGGTTACAAGTGGGTCGATAATAATAATGGTGTTCGGATTGATGAGTCAGGGTTCTTGCTTGTCGATTTTAATAGGGTGGGATACAAAGATGAGCATTTTATTTTAGCGTCGCAAGCTCATCAAGTGTTTTATGTCACTAATCCTGCTGATGATAAATGGTCTGTTGTCCTATCGACCAATAAAATAAGTGATGATAACAATAATTATGAAGATGTTGGTAATGATCTTTTCTTTGCAACATCACAACCACATGAAATTGATTCAACTGGTGATGGTTTACATCTTATAGATGATCATGATGAGGGAATTTGGATTAATCCATCGTTTCGTATCATTAATGGACAAACAAATGTGAACCCCACCAAGAAAAGAAGAAGGGCATCTTAGTGTGTTTAATTGTTTTATAAGCCATGTAATCTGAACTGAGTTCATGTAATTTAATTGTTTGATCTGCCAAAATTGAGCATTTTGGTATTTAGCTTGAACTATATCTAATTTTCTGCTTAGACTGATTTTCTGCTTATACTGGGAATTTTTCTTGAACTGATCATCCTAATATGAGCTGATCATGTAATTTAGCATTGCTTTAAGAAAAAATTATTATTTGGAATTTTTCTTGAACTTAACTGATCATCCCAAAATAAGGAAGTCACACAACCCTTGGACATAATAAAACAAAGAGCTTTAAGAGGTTTTTTAAAGCGCTTGCTGCATAAGCGCTGTATAAGGGTCACATAGCATTTGCATATAATAAAACAAAGAAGCCTTTTATATATAAAACCCTATTATAGCGCTCTTTTGCAAAAGCGATGTAAAAGGCTTTAAAATAAAATAAAATAAGGTGGTCTTTTAAAGCGCTTGCTGCATAAGCGCTGTAAAAGGGTCACATAGCGTTTGCATATAATAAAACAAAGAAGTCTTTTATATATAAAACCCTATTACAGCACTCTTTTGCAAAAGTGTTGTAAATGGCTTTTAAAAAAATAAAATAAGGAGGTCTTTTAAAGCGCTTTCTGCATAAACGCTGTAAAAGGGTCACATAGTGTTTGCATATAATAAAACAAAGAAGCCTTTTAAAGCGCTTTGTATAAAAGCACTGTAAAAGGCTTTTAAAAAAATAAAAATAAGGAGATCTTTTACAGCGCTTTTTCACAAGCGCTTTAAAAGGCTTCTAAAAAAGCGTTGTAGTAGACTTTTAAAAAATAAAATAATGAGGTCTTTTACAGCGCTTTTTCAAAAAAGCGCTGTAATAGGGTTTTATATATAACAGTAAACCTCTTCAGTTTCCTCTTCATTACGTAAACTTCATACGAGTGTTTCAGTTTCCTCTTCTTTATCCTTCTTATTGCGAACCCTACGAACCCTACCTTTGTTTCCTTCTCATTATTAACCCTCATTACGTAAACTTCATACACTTCTTTCCTCTGCATCTTCATTCTCCTTCTCATTACATAATCATATATTTTTTACTAACCCTCATTACGTATTTCTTCGAACCCGTAACCCTACGCTTGTTTCCTCTTCATTCGTATTTCTGCGTTGTTCTTGTTCTTCTTTGTTACTAACCGAACCCTACAAACCCGTAACCCTAAGTATTTCTTCGCACTTTTCAGGTATTGTATTTATTAGTTTTTTGTTTCACTAAAATGCATGTTGAACTTATACTGATACGTACTTAGACTACTGCACGTTGAACTTGTTGAAGTTATGCTAAACTGCATGTTGCACTTGTTGTAGATAAATGGATACCAACAAGGAGTTAGATTGTCAAAATGAAGAAGTTGGCAACACCAAGACTTACGAAAATGAAGTCAAACGTGGTGCAAAAATAATGCAAAATGTTATAAAAGCAAGAAGTACTGGGCAAAAATTTGAGGTATACTATACTTCAAAATGTCATACTATACTTTGTTTGCTGTTAATTTTTTATCTTTTTTGAAAAAATTTGAGGTATAATTTGTT
Source organism: Cicer chorassanicum (assembly GCA_037974735.1). Classification (NCBI taxonomy): domain Eukaryota; kingdom Viridiplantae; phylum Streptophyta; class Magnoliopsida; order Fabales; family Fabaceae; genus Cicer; species Cicer chorassanicum. Next base: position 34,947,142 of record JBBPBP010009777.1, on the reverse strand, counting down.
TGATGTTTATAATTTGAGGTACTTACTATATGAGTTTATTAGGTGGGATGGAATGAGAGTAGTCAGCCAATTGACCCCAACAGTTCAATGTTTGTAAGTTATATTGGGGCTATTGTTCGTCAGAATATCCCCATCACAATAGATGATTGTAGAGATAAGGCATTGAAAGATGCAAAAGATGTATTGTGGGATGATATACAAGTATTTTTTTTACTACACTTTTTTACTTACAATTTTTTACAGATTGTTTTGAAGTACTTTACTCAATCTATATCTTTATTTGGTTTGCAGACAACTTTTGATGTTGACGAGGTGAGAAAGAGTTACGTGCTGAGAGTTGCCGGGAAAATAGATCGGGGTTTTAGATCTCACCTCTCAAATTGCTATCTAAGAAACCGTGATGGAAATATGAATGCAGAACCTCCAAAAATATATAAACATTATATATCAAATGAGGAATGGAGCGCATTCGTAGCAAAAGGTTCGGACCCCGCGTTTGTTGTAAGTGATTAATTTATTAGCTTTTTTTTTTTTTGTTATTCATATTCATAGCGTATTTTAAATTTTTACAAGATTGTTATTTTTTTTATATAGAATATTAGTAAGGCAAATCGCGATAGGGCAAAAAATCCGACCCACCCATACAAGAAATCTCGTATGGGATATGCACGTCTAGAGCAAAAATTTGTAAGTAATTAAACATCACTTTTATTTAATGTGGTACATTATAAACAATACTTTCTAACTAATATTTTGTTTAAATATGATCTTAACGAGAATAGCTACAAGACACCCAATCCGATCAACCATTGGGTCGTCATATCTTGTGGAAGGAAGCTCGCGTAAATAAAGATGGAGTGGTTGATAACGAAAATGTTCAAAAAGTAATAGAACTTTGTGTAAGTATATTTATCACTTTAATATTTTTTTAATATTGTATTTTAAAAATGATATTGAACTTATCTTTTTAATCCTACGTGTATTTTATGCGAATCTCGAACAAAGTTCAGAAAATCAAGAGGACAGCAAGGCTAGTTGCAGGGACATACTAGGTAAAGTGTTTGATGTTCCTGAATATTTCGGCCGCGTGAGGGGGAAAGGATTTCGCGTAACTCCTAGAAGCTATTTTTCACAAGAGAAGCGCCAAAATCCATCTAATGAGGAAGTATTAGAGAAGATCAAAGTATTAAAAGAGCAAGTGGCTCTCTTGGTGAAGACGAATAAAGACAAGCAACTTGCGGACCAGCTCCAACGTGAAATTCAAATGGAGAGTGAAAACGCGAGTTGCAACGTTGGTCTCAAAAGTCTTCCTGATGTAATTAATTACTCAATAAAATAAGAAATTCATTCAACCTAATTGTTTCACATACTTATGTATTAACCATTGATTTAGGGTGTCACTCCTTGCGTGTTGTACTTATCCTCCCCTACTCATCGCAAGGTCGGAAAAGGAACATTGTACAATACTCTGGGCGAAGTATTGCACAACACACCGATCCCTGCGGGCCATGTCAAAGTATCACCAATTATTGCTTTGGAACCAAATGCATCGTTGCCTATACCGGACAACGATGCAGATATGAAGTATTTGGGCGAAGCAATTGGTAGTTACGTGGCATGGCCCAAACATCTTGTTGCCCTTGATAAGGTATGTTTAATTAATTGAAATGTATGTTTAATTGATATGTATATTTAATTGCACGATATATGATTATGATTGATTTTATTTAATTGCTGATCTTTTTCCGATGTTAACTTTAATTTCACATTTAATAAACTAACAAACTGATTAACCTCATTTTTTCAGATTCAATCCAACAAACCACCCGCACAGCAAGCCAGCAAGCCAGCTGTCGCACCACAACTGGATATTCGTGGTAAAAATAAAGCCAGCAAACTTCAAAAAATTGGTGGGTAATAAAGCTTGCAAACTGCAAAAGCTGGAGGGTAATAAAGCGGCCAAAGTTGCTGCTCAAAAAATGGATCGGGGAAAATCAATTGCTGCTCCTGCTCCTAAAATAAGTCAGCCATGCCTTGCTCGATATGGGTCGTGTCTTGACATACAGGCAAAAACAAATATGGGCAGCAACGATCCACGAATAATAAGCATGGATAAAGCTATATTCCGAGATGAGTATGAAGAATTTCTAGAAAAACTTCTCAACCATAAGAAGCTGAGTGCAACTGTCATTAGCTTATACATAAGGTAAAAATTACTTTTAATTGCATTTATTGGTAATTAATTTAATTTATTGGTAATTAATCTAATTTGAAATTTTCATTGAAGGTATTTGTATGAGAAGTTGGTGTGCACGCGCAGATTGTCAAATATATTTTCATTCTTGTCTCCGCATAAGCTTTCGATGTTTAAGCTCGATCCAGTGAATGTAAAGAAATACATTGTAGATATCTTATTAGGAAATAAAGAGAAGGATAAGTTGTTCCTTGCACCATATAATTCATGGTACGTAATTATATATTCTTTATTTATATCTTTTTTAATTTATGAGATCTTAATTTATTAGTTGTGTAAACAAAATTTTTGTTGTTGTAGTACACATTGGGTGCTATTTGCAATCAATGCGACCTCTGAAGTTATATACTATTTAGATCCCTTGCACGGCCATTACAACAATCACTCCGATATAAAGACTATGTTCGACACGTAAGTAATATATAATATTCATTTATTTCTTACATATATATATATATATATATATATATATATATATATAATGTGCTTGTTAATGCTATAATAATCACATTTATTTATTCGATAGTGCTTTATAAGTTTTTCGAGCTCAAAGAGGTGCTACAGTGTCGAAGCAAAAGTCAAATAACATCACATGGATTCCAATAAAGGTTTGAAATATATTCCTTTAAAATTTCATTTACAATCAATGCACAAATATTTATTGACTTATATGCTTTATTTTATAGTGCCCTCGTCAAACTAACAACATCGATTGTGGGTACTATATATTGCGATTCATGAAGGAGATTGTTGATATGAATCAAACTAAAATCCCAGAAATGGTATGGTATTTTCATTATTTGATTTTCATATATAAACTATGTATATATTTGATTCTAACTTATTTATGTTCAATTTTTATATCACACAGTACTTTGACAATTCCAGTCCAACATACTCTGAAAAAGATCTAACAGAAATAAAGGAAGACTGGTGTCAGTATGTGATTTAAATGAAGATTATTTGATTTGCTGGGAAATGGCATGCTGCAAGGAATATGATAGTTATGTGCTGTTGTGAATATGTAGTTGTGAATATTAATATGTAGTTGTATGAATATGATAGTGAGTCTGATAGTTATATGAATATGTAGTTGTGAATATGTAGTTCTGGGTTGTTGCGAATATGGTAGTTCTATTCTGTGCAAGGGATTGTTGTGAATATCTAGTTATGTGTTGTTGTGAACTGATTGTGTAAATATGTAAAGTTATATAGTTGTAAATATGAACTGATTGTTGTCAATATGTAGTTTTGTGTTGTTGTGTACTCATTTTGTGAACTGATTCTAGATGAAAATGATTTTGGAAAAAAAATTAAAAAACAGTGCTTTCTAAAAAATTGCCATAATAAACCAAAAAGCGATTTTTAAAATTTACAGCATATTTTACTAAAACTAAAATAAGGAGAAAAAAAAAGCACCTATTACAGCGCTTTTTTGAGAAAACGCTGTAATAGGTGCATAATAATGCATCTATTGAATGCACCTACTACAGCGCTTTTTTGAAAAAGCGCTGTAAAAGGTGCATAACAATGCATCAATTTGAATGTACCTATTACAGCGCTTTTTTGAAAAAGCGCTGTAAAAGGTGCATAACAATGCATCTATTGAATGCACAAATTACAGCGCTTTTTTGAAAAAGCACTGTAATAGGTGCATAATACTATTGAATGCACCTACTACATCGCTTGTTTGCAAAAGCGTTGTAATAGGTGCATAATAATGCATCTATTGAAACACTATTACAGCGCGTTTTCAAATAAGCGCTGTAATAGGTGCATGCATAATAAGCGCTATTGCAGGGACTTAAAAAGCGCTATTACATGGATTTACAGCGCTTTTTCAAAAAAACGCTGTAAAACGAGTATAACAAGCGCGCAATATATCCACCTATTTTACAATGCTTTTTTATTTTAAAAAGCGCTGTTGTATCTTTTTACAGCGCTAGATACTACAGCGCTTATTTTTTTTGAAGAAGCGCTGTAAATGGCTTAAAAAAAGCGCTAGATACTAGACTTCATGAAGCTTAAACCCCCTACTTTTTCTGGGTCTAGTGCGACTGAGGACCCACAACAATTCATTGATAGTCTAGAGAGGCTTTGAAAGCATTGGATTGTTCTGAGGTAAGAGCAGTGGAAATGACATCATTTTAGCTAATAGGTGTGACACGTGACTAGTTTGATACAATGTCACGTGCTAGACAAATGGGGTCAACTCTGTTAGCATGGAGATAGTTCTCTCAGTTGTTCATGGCTCGTTTTCTTCCAAAGAGTATTAGACATGAATTAGCTCATGAGTTTGAGCGATTGGAGCAAAGGGAGGGTATAACAGTTTTAGAGTATATTGCTTTTTTACACAGCTCTCTAGACACGCTCCTTACCATATCACTGAGGAAATGCGTGTTAAGAGGTTCATTAGAGGATTGATGGATTACTTATTTAGATCTATGGTTGGGTCGAATTGTTCTACTTTTGCTAAGATTTTGAGTTTGGAACTTCATATTGAGCAACAATAGAAGGAAAAAATGAGGTAATAGACAAGATTCACGGAAGAAACTAAGGGTTGAATAATCTTACAGTAACTATCCGAATCGCGGTGGTGGATCAATGTTTGGTTATCAGGGGCAATAGAGACTCATGTCTCAAAGATGTGGTCATAGTGGGCAGTCTTCTGAAGATTCTAGAGCAGCATCACAATCCACTTTCCCTCAGAGACATTCCGGTGTTTCAGCTACACAATGTTCTATTTGTGGTAGGTTTCACTTTGGAAATTGTTCCAGAGATGATAAGGTGTGCTATCAATGCGGCCGAGTAGGTCACATCATGTAGGATTGTCTTGTAGATATGACACATCCATCCTCTAGTTATGCATCAGCATTAACTGCTTTGACATCTTGTCGTGGTGTCCTCATCGTAATTTGGCGTCTAGATAACATCAGTAGGTCCCAAAGCATCCAACTTTTCTATGTAGTACACAACATCCCCATATGTTTATTTAGGAGTCCATTGAAACATTTAAGGTAGTGAAGATATAGACTCTCTCATACTACGTTTATAGATGTTAGGGAAATGTTCATAAACTCATGTCTGTAAAATAATTAAAAAGTACAAATAATTAAATAAGCATTTTATCAAATAACAATATAATAAGTATAAAAAATAATATAAAAGTTCCTAAAATAGAGATAAATATCCTTCGATTTGCTTCATTACAGGCACGGTACCATATCTAAGATAGTCATATAAAACAACAAGAGCAGCTGGTCCACAACAAGTATCAAGGCCTTGAAATAGAAACATATATTTTTCAAATACAGGGTAAAACTTTTGTTAGCTAGTATGCTACACTGTACCAAATGAAGTAGGTATGCCCTCGCTGCATAGTTGAATTGTGCTTCATGAAGTTTCTTAAAAAAATACAGTTTTCAACCATTCAAAAATATATGAAGTACCTCTATTGACCCTAGTTTCATTCTCAGATTCATCCTCATCAACTCTCAATGGCCAAATGGCAGGTGAAAAGAGCTAGTCTTCGTGTGCAAACTACATCGTTGTAGAGGACGTAACCCAGTTGTATTAATTCATTGATCGATTTGAGTAGATGATACATATTTGATATCAATGAGATTATCTTGTTTTTTGCCATTTGAAACAACTTTCAAGGCACATTTATTCTATTTAATTAAAATAACACACAATAAATTATACAATTAGTTAGTTTACTATATATATACTAAACAATATTGTATTATACATATATTAAACTATATTATATTATACATATAATAAACTATACTATAAATATATTAAACTATACATATTATGTTATACTATACTATGTAATAAAATAAATTATTTACTAACATGTCCATTCCACACTCTAGCTGCAATGTCGTGCTCATAGTCCTTAAGGACGGAAAATCGAAATGACTTCAAGAAAACAGAGAAATTATTAAACGTAAGATTCTACTGCTCCTCCCACTCAAGCTCAGGTTGAACATAATAATCCTTCTCTTGTTGCATCTATTCGTTCCTCTTTCTCCTTTTTTTGAACATCGGCTCCCTTATTAGATTGTATAGGAGATCGAACTCAAGAATATTCTACAAGTTTTTTTCTCCTTCGATCGTCACTGAAAAAAATTTAAGTAAAAACAAAATGCAAAAAATTAAAAAATTTGACCCGAAAATTTCGGGAAAGTGAAATTTCTGAGTTAGTTATCTTTAACTAAAAATTCTAGTTTTCAAAATTCCAGATACATAGTTTAACTATCGAGAATTTTGAAACACAGAAATTTCCCGTTGAAAATAACTACCGAAAATTTCATTTTCGAAATTTCCGTTATTGAAATATAACTACCTTAAATTTCGATGAAGTTCAGAGAAAAAAATTACTTTTCTGAAAATTTGGGAATATGGAGGTATGCTCAAGATATCTGAATTTATGTTAATTTTTACTGTTCACTTAAGGGTATTTTAGTAATTTAAAGAAATTATAAATGAAGGATAGAAGTCTAATTGAAGGATACAAAATTCAATTTTCTAAAATTGAGTACATTAAAAACTTGTTAGTCCAAAATGACATCCATCATATTGTCTCACCATTCACCTTCACACTATTTAGTGAATTAAAAACTTGTTAGCGCACACGCAAATTTGGCCTAAAATGACATACATGATTTTGTTTCACCATTCACCTTCACTATCACTTTCAACTACACGTTTCCCCATTTACTTTATTTAATGCATCTTTTTGTTTTCTCGGATAAAAAGTGTTGTAACCCTTAATAAATATTAATTTTTATGAGTTCAATTGATATTATAGGGTTTTTCTCTTATAAAGGAATACATAGTCAATAACCAAAACCATGGCAAGAAAACTGTGTGAGTTATATGAGTGCATTATTGGAAGTGTTCCAATTGAGTATGCTTTGGTAGTGAAATTTCAACGAGCATAATAAAAATATGCTTATAGAAATATGCTTAATTGATGATATCGACAGTATTGTAAGAATTTCAATTTTCAAAGGACATTCAATTTGGTTGAGTTTGTATTACTTAATAATAACTAGATAGTATATTAATATACTACAACTAAATAATGTAATATAGAGATAAGAAGCGCGCCATATAGTTTAAAGAAGGAAAAACCGATGAAGACAAGCAAATAAATTAACCAGAAGGAGAATCCACTAAACTAAGCTAAACAAATTAAAAAAGACACTCATGTATTCAGTTTCGTTCCATTATTATTTAATTTTAATTTTCATATAACACAAATAAATGGTAATACTAGTTAGAGTAGTAAAATAATGTTGGATAGAAAATGAGGCTAATAAGTATTAAAAAAATAATAATGCTTTTTTACAATAAAATAATTCTAGTAATGCTAATAATAGTTGATTTGATACCGTTAAATATTTTTCTTTTTTTATATATTTATTTTAGACAAATATTTATCCTATATTTTTTTATTCATTAATTATAAATATTTATTCAATGTGGTATTTTTCAATATTCGTTGTTTTTGTAGTTTAATTATTTTCATGGTCTTTGTTATATAATATGTTAATAGTTTGATTTATTTATGAGTTATAAAGTATTTGAATATTGAATTGTTATACAATTGAATATGTTTTCCATGAGTTATGATGAAATGAAAAATGATTTTTAAACGTGTTTTGAAAATCATTGTTATAATTATGAAATCATTAACGGCGGTAGGTGCACCTAGTTATATGGTTTTGATTGGGGAGAGTTAACAGCTAGATGGAGTTGTCCCTATGAGAGATATTATCCTTAGGAGGAGAGGGTTATCAACGAAATGTAAGCTCCATAATTGATGCGTTGCGGGATTGAGATGAGAGATTTATCCGTTAGATAGAGCCGCCCCCAAGGAAAAGGTCACCCTTAGGAGAAAAGGGCTAACAATGAGATGTAGCTGCCTTTTGGTTCCCAAAAAAATTATGTTTTTTCTTGTTTGATTTTTATGATATTTTTAAGGTTGCTCATTTTGGTCTCACTTTTGTATGAATTGCATTTTTAAATTGTAAATTTAATAATTTTATCATATGTATACTTGAGAATTATCTATATTTTAGATAGCATTGTTTAACATAATTCCCACAAGATTGTAAAGCAATTATTCGTGCCTTTTTGTGTTTCCCTTCTAGTTGGTGGTGATTGTTGTCTCCTCACTATGTCTTTGTGATTTACCCCTTCATGTTGTTCATTTTTTTCAAATTCACAGGCAACTGAGTAGCAAGTTGTTAGTAGATTCAAGTCTCAATCATTTGTTTTGGTAGGCCTCTTTGATCGAAGGCCCTTATTTAAAGTCTGTTGAGTCGTGATGTATTTTGCAAGTATTTTGAATCTAGGAAGTCTTTTAGGAAATGTATTAAATATTTAGATTTTGGTCTTTGGGTTATGACTGAATTAAAAGTTTTAAACAGGATTTTATAAATTTGGATATGTTGAGTTACAAAGGATACTCTATTGAAATCTCGAGAAAAATTATATATTTTATTGAAATGGTTATTTAGAACTATTTAATTGTTTAATTGTTAACTTAGTTTATAGGTTTGTCAGGCTAGAGTATAGCTTGTGCGCCGGTCATGGCGTTCAATTTTTGGGTCGTGACAAAGTTGGTATCAGAGCTCGTTCGTAGGTCTTAATAGCTGCAAACATAGGGTGATAATAGATTCGTTAGTAAATTGAGTACCCGGGCACAACTTAGTTGCAAGAGGCTATTAGCACCTTATGAGAGTCTTATATGTTGTTTAAGTCTGTGTTTAAATTCATCATCAATATCTTTCCACCTTTTCTTGTCGTCTTGTTCAATTTTTAATAAATATTCTTTGATTAGGTGAGAATATCCACCAAGACTAGGAATCCTACTAGAAAGGAAACTGCTGATGAGTCAATTGCCCAAGCCCAAGGCGCTCGTCAACAAGGTTGTGTTTCAGTTTGTGCTCGAAATCGGCGTAGAGCTAATGTTGGCGGACATAGCTTGAATGTCGATGTTGAGGTGCCTAGGAGGAGGCGCGAAAATCTAGCTATGGAAGAATTTGCTGCTTGTCTACAGGGATTACAACAGGTTGTGCAACAACTTGTTGGGGTTGTTGTCAGACAACAACATAAGGGTGATCAAAGACATGAAAATCTCGACGGTCAACAAGAGGTTAGACAAGTTGAGCAACAGACGACTACTGCAACTAGAGGGATTGAGGTTACTTTACCAGACTTCATGAAGCTTAATCCCTTACTTGTTCTAGGTCTAGTGCGATTAAGGACCCACAACTTTCATTGATAGTCTAGAGAGGCTTTGGAGAGCATTGAGTCATTCTGATGTAAGAGCAGTGGAATAGACATCATTTCAGCTAATAGGTATGGCACGAGATTAGTTTGATATAGTGTCACGTGGAAGACAAGTGGGGTCACTTCCGTTAGCATGGAGAGAGTTCTCTCAGTTGTTCATGGCTCGTTTTCTTCCAAAGAATGTTATAGATGGATTAGCTCATGAGTTTGAGCGATTGGAGAAATGGGAGGGTATGACAGTTTCAAAGTATAGTGCTCGTTTTACACAGCTCTCTAGACAAATTCTTTACCCTATCACTGAGGAAATGCGTGTTAAGAGGTTCATTAGAGGATTAAGGGATTACTTATTTAGATCTGTGGTTGGGTCAAATTGTTCTACTTTTGTTGAGGTTTTGAGTTTGTGACTTCATATTGAGCGATGACAGGAGGAAAAATGAGGTAATAGAAAAGATTCACAAAAAAAATAAAGGGTTGAAGGATCTTACAATAACTATCAGAATCGCGTTGGTGGATCAATGTTTGGTTATTAGGGGCAACAAAGACTCATGTCTCAAAGAAGTGGTCATAGTGGGCAGTCTTCTGAGACAGTGTAGAGTCGTAGATCAGATTCTGGAGCAGCATCACAATCCACTTTCCCTCAGAGACATTCCGGTGTTTCAGCTACACGATGTTCTATTTGTGGTAGGTTTCACTTTGGAAATTAGTCCAGAGATAGTAAGGTGTGCTGTCAATGCGGCCAAGTAGGTCACATCAGGAGGGATTGTCCTATAGAAACGACATATCCATCCTCTAGTTATGCATCAACACCAACAACTTTGACATATTCTCAAACTCATTATGCATCCATGCTACAAAGTGGGAATTCTTTTGTCAGAGGTTCAAGAACATCTCAGCTGAGAGGTAGAGGATTTGGTGGTAGAGGTCAGACACCAATAGAAAGAGGTCAGGTTCGAGTGTTTGCTTTGACTCGTCATGATGCTCACACATCTAATGCAGTAGTTACAAGTATACTTTCTATTTGTTCCAAAGATGCTCATGTTTTGTTTGATCCTGGAGCTACACATTCTTTTGTATCCTCGAGGTTTGCTACTCGACTTGGTAAGTGTCCATCTTTTCCATATGAGGCTTTAGTTGTGGCTACACCTGTAGGAGAATTTTTTTTTTGCTAAGTATGTGTATCGCCCTTGTGATATAGCTATTGAGGACAAGGTATTGCCGTTAGATTTAGTAGTTATTGACTTGATAGATTTTGATGCGATCTATCAAGTCTTGCCGCATTGATAGCACACCTTACCATCTTTGAAACAATTTCCAAAGTGAAACCTACCACAAACACAATATCGTGTGGCTGAAACACCAGAATGTCTCTAAGGAAAAATGGATTGTGACCCTGCTCTAGAATCTGATCTACAACTCTACAGTTTCCCATAAGACTGTCCGTTATGACCACCTCTTTGAGACATAAGTCTTTGTTGCCCCTAATAACCAAACATAGATCCACCACCACAATTCAGATAGTTACAGTAAGATCCTTAAAACCTTTGTTTCTTCCGTGAATCTCATTTTTTCGTTTTTTATTGCTTAATCTGAAGTGCCAAACTGAAAACCTTAGCAAAAGTAGAACAATTCGACCCAATCACACATTTAAATAAGTAATCCCTCAATCCTCTGATAAACCTCTTGACACACATTTCTTCAGCGATAAGGTAAGGAGCATGTCTAGAGAGTTGTGTAAAACGAGCACTATACTCTAAAAATGTCATACCCTCTATTTGCTCCAATTTCTCAAACTCATAAGTTAATCCATCTACAACACTTTCTAGAAGAAAACGAGTCATGAATAGCTAAGATAACTCTCTCCATGCTAATAGAGGTGACTCAACTTGTATACCATGTGACATTATACGAAACCAATTACGTGTCACGCCTATTAGTTTAAATGATGTCCATTACACTACTCTTACCTCATAACAACCCAATGCTCTCCAAAACCTCTATTGACCATCATTTAATTGCTGTGGGTCCTAAGTCGCACTAGACCCAGAAAAAGTAGGGGGTTTGAGCTTCATGAAGTCTGGTAAAGTAAACTCAATGCCTTTAGTTGTTGCAGTCGTCCGTTGCTCAACTTGTCTTTGATCACCGTCATGTTATTGTCCGACGACAACCCCAACAAGTTGTTGCACAACCTGTTGTAATCCTCCTAGGCACCTCAACATCGGGATTTCGACAGAGTATTCTGTGTAACTTCAACATTTCCAAATTATAAAATTTTAACTCAGTCAACATTTCAAATAGCAAATCTAAATGTTTAATACATTTCCAAATGACTTTCTAGACTCAAAATAGCTGCAAAATACATATCGATTCAACAGATACTTAACAAAAAGACCATCGATCAAAGAGGTCTACCATAAAAATGATTTGAGACTTGAATCTACTAACAGCTTGTTACTCAACTGTATGCGTCTCTGAAAAAAATAAACAACATGAAGGGGTAAGTCACAAAGACTTAGTGATGAGACAACAACCACCATCAACTAGAAGGGAAATACAAAAAAAAAAAACACGAATAATTGTTTTTCAATCTTGTGGCAATTATGTTAAAGAATACTACCTGAAATATAGATTTCTCAAATAAAGTACATATAGGATAAAATCATTAAAATTATAATTTTGTCGTTTAGGTAGAAATATTTATAACTCAATTCATAAAGAAGTGAAATCAAAATAAGCAACCTTAAATAAAAAGTCATAGGAAATCAAACAAGTAAAAATATAAATTTTTTACAACCAAGAGGCGACTTCCTCTCATGAATAGCCATATCTTCCTAAAGTTGACACTTTTCCTTAGGTGCAACTCCATCTAACGGATAACCCTCTCCCCTCAATCCCACAACGAATCATAACACATCAATTAGAGAGCTTACATCTTGTTGCTAGTCCTCTCCTCCTAAGGATGACATCTCTCATAGAGGCGGCTCGATCTAACGGGTAACTCTCCTCAATCAAAACGATGTAACTAGGTGCACCTACCTCCGTTAACGATTTCATAACTATAACAATGACTTCCAAAATACATATTTAAAAATAATTTCTCATTTCATCGCTACTCATGGAAAACATATTCAATTGTACATCAATTCAATATCTAAATACTTTATAACTAATAGATAAATCAAAGCATAAACTTATTATATAACAAAGACCATGAAAATAAAAAAATGATGAAATCGAGAATAATTCAAAGGTTGTGTTCCCCAAATTTTTAAATAAATACTTTAACATAGAAAACGAGTAAAATAATAATTATAGCATAATAAAAGTATGAGATAATGATCGTCGTCTTCTCACATTTATGAAGAATCGACTAAGTTTGTTCTACAACAACTCTCAAAGTAGCAGGCAGGATATCAGCTAACAAATTTGAGTAACAAAAATATTCTCAAGACTTTAGTAAAATTATTCTAATGTTTAGCTAATTGTAGGAAACCATAAAAATTCTTTAAATCTACTTTAAGCACCGAAATAAGATTTTTAAACAAACTATATTTTTCTAGAGATTCATTCATAGCATCAGAGTTGTATATTTACCTTAAAGAGTCTCAATAAACAATTTTTAAAGAACTGGTACTTTTCTCCTTCTTTAGAGCACAAACCCTAACCCAAAAATTCAACCCAAAGAACTTGTGAAAATATGAGAAGACTTGCTTAAGAAATGTATACCCTTCCTGTGGGTATATGGTTTAGGGAGGCTAGTTTGTGCTTTAAGTGAGACGAAAAAGAGGAAAAGAAAAAAAAATGAAAATGGGGTTGAGGTTGAGGTTGGGGAGTTGTAGCCGAGAGGGAGAAGAAAGGAAAAGGTGAAATGAGATAGAAGGAAAATAAAAGTCGAGTAATTTGTGTTGTTTTATCTATTTATTTATTTATTATTATTATTATGCTAAATAACACATGTGGTCCTTTAACTTAATCTCAGTTAACGTTTTAGTCCTTTATCTTTTTTTTTTCCGATTTGGTCATTTATTTTAATTTTAAGTGACAATTTAATCTTTTATGTTTTAAATCTTTTATGTTTTAAAGATTTAAGTTATGAATTTGATGAAATTTGCATTATATTGAGGATGATAATTAATTTTATGGGTTTTGTTTGAAATTTTTGATGAATTTTTTGAATTTTTGTAAGAAAAAGAATAACATTGTTGACATTTTAAAACATAAAAGATCAAATTGTCACTTAAAATTAAAATAAAAGACTAAAACATTAACTGAAATTAAGTTAAGGGACCACGGTTGTTATTTAGCCTTATTATTATTATTATTGAAACGGTGTTTTTCATTTAGTTCCCTACAAATTTGGGGTTGTTTTTGTTTTTCCTCCAGACAAATAAAAAACCCCAATTTCTTAGAGACTAAAACATAATTAGTTCTATTTACAATTTAGATGATTCACCCTACATTTTAAGACAACCTACTTGGGAACAAAACTAAAACAAATACAGTAATAAATATATTCTTTTTTTCCTTTAGAATAATTCACATAGACAAAGTTTGTCACTGTTCCAAGAGTCACAATAAGAAAAGCTACGAAAATTTTCTAAAATATAATGATTGGAGATAACCATTAAAACAAAAAATAAGCCCTCTATAGTGAAATCAAAGAACTCTAGTGCCCAACATATGGCCCTGCATTCTTTTCGGTTTGATTGATTGTGAGCTCTATAGGCTTCATTTAAACACACATACTTTTGTTCGTGAGTTTGGAATGAAGAGGAATGAAGACCCCAACTTCCAATATAGAAGAACTCAAAAAATAAATTGAAGAATGTGTTCGGAGGATTTTAGAGGGCTTTGAATAAATAATAAGATTCTTTCTCTCTTTATATTACTCTCAAAACAAAATAAGAATATAACTCATAAGTATTATCTTCTATTCCATTTCAAAAATACTCCCGTATAATGTGTGGGATTCCCGTCCCTTTCTCTTCCTCTCCTCCCCCTTAAAATCCCAAACAAAGCCTTAACTTGTTGTTTATCTGCTTTGTTGAAGTAGAATTCTAGCAGTGAGTTTCACAAACTTCATATATTATTTACAACTTAAAAAAATGGCCGTTTTGTTTTTCTTAACCAAAATGGATCAATGAAGCTAGGAAATTTGGCTAAATGTGCAAGGAGTCTGTCAAACATGTACATGTAAAGTTGGAATAAAATATTTGAAAGATCCTTAACCCTTTTATACTTTCGAGCATATTTGTAATTTTATAGAAGTGTAAGGATTGAAAAAGAAGCATTTCATTATGCTATCCAAATAGGAAGCCTAAACCATACTATAATAATAAAATAAAATAAAAAAGCACTTACATGAGTGGAGGTAAAAAGTGAAGTGAAAGATGCCAGTTTTGAAAGTGAGAATAGTATGATAACAATTAAATCATCATTCGAAGAATTTGATATCAGCTCTAGACCTATCTGCATCAAACCATAAAAGGTTAAAACTACCTTATATGCATAAAAACTGGCCAACAACCTTATAAGTCAAAGCATAAATGCATCCACTCATAATGATATGTATCAACTAATAATATTGACACAAGCATGAACACTGAGCACGACATTGACACGTCGACACCAGTAACAATTGGAGAAATTGAATTAATTTAAAGTAATGACATGTGTCAGTGTTAGACAGCAGACACTCGATCATAAGTTGGTGCTAATCTTACCTCACAATAATGAGGAGAAACAAGGCTGCAAAATATCAAGTATCATATCTGAGCATTTTGCATTGGAAAAATCAGCCCAACACTTCACCCGCTTCAACAACTCCAAGTGGTTAGCTACTCTGGCCATTAACAACAACCCTTTACATTGCTCGTGCTTCCTGATATCGTGGTGCTTTCACTCGATCAAGAAAACTCTGACAAAAGAAAGTCTGATTTCCGTGTTGCCTCTCCTAAAGCCATCAGCAAGGCGTAAGAGGTTGGTATTAGCAAATAAAACATCTTCGCCTGTAACAAGGCCAAACATGCCACTGGAAAACAATACCAGATTTGAGTTCATACTGAAGGTGAGGTCCCATTTGTCATATGGCTTTGACAGGTACGCCTGATAAAGAATGATACTCAGTCAAGAGCCAAACATGAGTTAAAATCTTCTCCATTTCTTTCCTCTTCATAGTTACTAGTGTTAAACATGTTTAGTCCCCTACAAATTTGGGGCTGTTTTTGTTTTTACTTCAGACAAATAAAAGACCCCAATTTCGTAGAGACTAAAACATATTTAGTTCTATTTACAATTTAGTTGATGCACCCTACATTTTAAGACAATCTACTTGGGAACAAAACTAAAACAAATACAGTAATAAATATATTCTTTTTTTTTCTTTTGAGAAATTCACATAAACAAAGTTTGTAACTGTTCCAAGAGTCACAATAAGGAAAGCTACTAAATATTTCTAAAATAAAATGATTGGAGATAACCATTAAAACAAAAAGAAATCAAAGAACTCTAGTACCCAACATATGACCCTGCATTCTTCTTTATAGTAAAATTTATTTCCTTTCCTATCTCTTAGCTTCATAAATCATATCAAACATCATAAATCTTTTCACATAATAACACAAACAATACAGTAGAAGACACTTCAAGCTTCTATAAACTTGCTTTATCATCTAACCTCCAAAGTTTAAATTACATTGTTGCATTTAGTCATAACAGCCTTACTTCCTACCACTGGATCAGGATGTGATAAGTCCAGTTTTAGATAAATCCTAAACATCTTTTGTTTTAAAAAAAAAAAATTATCTTTTAAAAAATTCCTGCTTTGCTCAATTACGTTATTGTTGCCAACTATCGGCCATGGCGATTTATGGTGGCTTAAAATGGAGGAATTTCGGCTTCCTTCCATGATCCACTATCCGCCATCGACAACAGTGGATTGTATAATTGGCTGAAGAAAATCACAAACACTTGTTTTATCGCCCTCTCTGGTCCATCCCTCATGGTTTTTCTTTGTATGCTGACATATATGCCTTCTTGTTAACCTCAATATCATTGAACATCATATTGACACAACTATGAAATACTCAGTTAAACAAAAACTTGAAGCTTTACCTAATTCCATAAGAAAGTCCTATCAACTCTATAACACCTGCACCTCTGATCGAAAAGGTGTTTCGGTATCCGACACGGCACCGACACATTGACTATATTCAATTATTATTGTATAAACACCAAAGGAAATACAGCAGAGATGCAAGTAGCGGAAATAAAGCAGAAATGGTGCAATATGTTTTAAAGAAGAAAAGAAAAATGACCAAATTCAATTCAACAACTTCTATGCTTACAAATCATAAAATCAAATCAATTGTGACTATATCAATCAATTAAAAAAAGGAAGACGAATTTAATAGAATAATTAACTATATAAGCGAAGAATCGAGAAGTTATGTACCTGGGAAATATTGATCGAATGAGAGGATGAAAAACAAAAATTGGAATGCGGTGAGCGTGGATCAAACACGCGACCTTCAGATCTTCAATCTGCGACCTTCAGATCTTCAGTCTGACGCTCTCCCAACTGAGCTATCCCGCATATATTAACCTCTGCCCGCATATTTTACCACTAGATCACTGGTGCTTTTTGTTGTAACCTTTCTAAGCGTCTCCAACTAGTTTCGCTTTCATGTATAATAAACTGGAATTGAATTGAAGCATATCCAACGTCTGTTCAACATTTTCCTTACTACCTTCAAATTAGTAAAAACGTTTGCTTGTTGCAAATAAACTTTGTGGGTTGCGTGTCACTCATCTCAATTCAGCTTGCAAATTGACAAATTCATGAGACTTATCATAGATAAATGAAACAAATTTTGAGCGATCCATTTTTTATAAGTCAAAACTATTTTCGAATTTTTAAATTGGTTATTCAACTATTTGTAAACATGTATCTGAATTATTATATTATTTTTAATTACGTCTTTCTGTTAAATGAAATTTAGATAATTATTAATCTTTGTTTTTAATAATTTTTTTAATTTTATAAATATTAACTAAATCTTTAAACACTTTTTTCCTTATTTTTTTAGACAACCGTTTTTTACGAAAGAAAACGGAGAATAGAAGAAAGTTTCTAACACTTTTGGGATCTAGGAATGAAGTTGAAAGATCAATTACACTTTGGAACAACGTATTGGAGACCAACACACATATTTGTGTGAGAGCAGCTCAACTTCTTGATGATTGGAAGGTTTCCCGCGCGACAATTCTTGTTTCAACATCACTTGCTGATTTTATTGTTGTAACAACAACGACTGCAAATCAATATGTCATAAGTTGGGTAAAACTAGTCACAAGTCGCTACAGGTGTAACATTGATATAGACATAAATCTGGCCACTTTGTATTGGCAAGAACGAGCTGGTTATCACCATTGTGTGTTGTGGACTTGGGTGAAGCTATTGGTTTGATCACGGTCTTGCGTTGGGTTCATGAATTGCTCCTAGTACCAGATGATTTTGTGTTAGACTCAAAAAGAGTGGTTGACGTCTTCCAAAACAATAAGAATGACGTTATTGAATTTGGAGCTATCGTCAAAGATGTAAACGTCTCTTTTGGAAGTTTTATAGAAATTCTCATGTTGAGCTTGTTAGGAGATAAGTCAATGAGGTTGTTCATGCTCTTGCAAGAGTGGTCCAATCACTTTCTAGTTTCTATATTATGATTGATAGTCCAACATGTGTTCACCACATTATTATAAATGTTATGTTATAAGCATTCTCTTGTCCAAAAAATATTTATGTGACATGGAAAACGTAGGAGCTTGAAGAGAGATATAGAGAGAAAGAGCAACAATAGCAACAAATCTATTTTTGCGTCGTGACTCTTGAAGAGAAAGGAAAAGTTTAATGTGTTTAGGGAATTAAGTTTCGTGACGGTTTGTATAGAAAATGAGGGATATCTCTTTTATATAGTAAATATATACTCTTCATGTTCAATTGAAGGAAAAAAAAAAAGAGGTTGTGGGCATATTTGGTGGATCTGAAGAGGGGCAGTGAGAAGTGGGAGTGGTGTTTGGGAGGTGATTTTAATGCAGTCTTGCATAAATCAAAAAGGCGAGGGGTGAATAAGGGTTGAAATTCTTCTCAAATGGGGAATTTTGTTGAGTTCATGGAGGATATGAAACTACTTATTTTAGATAGGACATGAGTGCTATGAGTAGAATCGATAGATTCCTTCTATCTGAAGATTGTTGAAAATGTGGAATGTAACAGATCAGTGGGTTAAGATAGGAATATATCAAACCATTTTCCTATCTGGTTGAAATGACCCATTGACAATTAGGATCCTAAGCCCATCATATATAACTGTTGTTGGAGGGAGACACAAAGAATTCTTGTCGTTTGTTGAAAAGTGTTGGAGATCCTTCCATGTAAAAGAGAGAAAAGCATTTGTTTTGAAAGAAAAAGTTGAAACTTTTGAAAGAGAAATTGAGATGTTGGAATAAAGAAGTGTTTGGTTGGATAGATTTAGACATAAAGGGGAGAGTCAAAGAACTTAATGAATTTGATATCTTGGCGGGTGATGAGGAGGTTGATGTGGATACTGATAAGGGAAGGAAGGTGGAATAGAGGATTTAAAAACATTTGAGACCTAATGAGAGTTTACTAAGACAAAAATTCAAGAGAGAAGTGGGTGAGGGAGGGAAATGCTAACACTAAGTTTTTTCATGCATGTTTGCAGGAACGGCAGAGGAAAAATCAAATCATTGCTTTGTAGAATAGAGATAATTTGGTAGAAGGGGTGGATGCGATCAAGGGTGAAGCTAGTTTTCACCATTGCGTGTTGTGGACTTGGGTGAAGCTATTGGTTTGATCATCGTCTTGCGTTTGGTTCATTAATTGCTCCTGGTACCAATTGATTTTGAGTTAGACTCTATTGAACGATAAAGAATATTGAGAGACAAATTGAAAAACTCGTGTGTTTTAACTACATTACGGAAGTTCTTTATATAGACTATGATTAATAAATACACATAATGATAGGATTACTTACAAACATTCTACATAGCGATAAGAATACTTACATATATTCTATTTATTTACATAATGTTATTTTATTTTCAACACTGCCCCTCAAGCTGAAGCATATAAATCAAATGCATCAAGCTTGCTACATATATAACTAATTCTAGGATCTCACAATAACTTTGTAAAAACTTTGATCCTTTCTCAAACAAAATGGTAGTCTATATCAATATGTTTGGTCCTCTCATGAAAAACAGGATTTGAGGCAGTGTGCAATGCAGCTTGATTATCACATATTAGTGTCATTGCACTGGCATCTTCAAATTGAAGTTCTTTTAGTAATTGTTTCAACTAGATGAGTTCACATGTTACTAGTGTCATGGCCATGTATTCTACCTCAGCGTTGGATCTTGCAACAAAATTTCGTTTCTTACTCTTCCAAGATGTTAAATTTCCTCCAACAAGTACACAATATCTAGAAGTGGATCGTCTATCAATGGGTAAGCCTGCCCAATCAGCATTTGAGTAACCAACTATATGAGTATGTCCTCTATCTTCATAAATGAGACATTTTCCAGGTGCATTTTTGATGTATTTAAGAATCTGAATTAAAACATCCATATGTTCTTGGCAAGGAGAATTTAAGAACTGGCTTACCACACTAACAACGACGAAAGTATTAAGACGGGTAACGGTGAGATAGTTTAATTTTCCAACCAATCTCCCATATCTTCCTAAATCTGATAGAGGCTCCTCCCTGATTAGGTAGGAGTTTAACATTTGGATCCATAGGATTATCAACTGGCTTGGCATTTAATAGACACGTTTCTTCAAGAATATCCATAGCTTATTTCCTTTGCGAAATTACAAGCCCATCCTTAGATTGGGCTACCTCAATACCCAAAAAATAATGGAGTTTACCGAGGTCTTTAGTCTGGAACTAATTTGAAAGATGTTATTTCAATTGGAGTATTCATTGTTGATTACTACTAGTTATGACAATGTCGTCCACATAAATAGTAATATAGATGCACCCTTAGGCTAAGTGACGATAAAATACAAAGTGATCAGCTTCACTATGAATCTTACCATACTCTTGTACTACCGTGCTGAATCTACCAAATCAAGCTCTAGGAGACTATAAAAGGACCTGTGTAGCCGACAAACCATGGTGGAAGACTCCCCCTAAGCAACAAACTCTGGTGGTTGCTCCATGTCAACTTCCTCTTCAAGATCACCGTGCAAAAAGGCATTTTTAATGTCAAGTTGATGGAGAGACTAAGGTCGAATTGCTATATTGGAGAAAAGTAGTCTACATACGCCACTTTGGCGACAGGTGAGAAGGTATCACTGTAATCCAACCCAAAAATATGGGTTTATCCCTTGGCCACCAAGCGAGCCTTAAATCGATCAACCTACCAAAGACTTCCCATGAGGTAAAAGGGACTACTTCCCAAGTACCACTGCATTGGAGAGCACACATCTCATAAAGAATTGGTTTCCTTCACTCATGGTGGGATAATGCTTCACTTGGAGATTTAGGAATAGAAATATAAGACAAGTAAGTGTAATGCAAAGGAGAAAGACGATGATAACGCAAATCAATATAACAAAGAAATGGATTACGTGTTGTGCGAATATCCTTACGAAGAGCAATGGGAAAGTCATGCTTAGGTGGCAGGGCCGGATCCGGTGGTGGCGTCGGAGGAGAGTCAACAATAGGAACAAGAATAGGCACAACTAGCGTGGGCAACGATGATGATATGTTTGTAGTGGTCGGGGAATTAGGAGGCAGACTCGACTGGCTCGAGAGGAACAAGAGTGGGAGGAATAGGGATAACTACTTGAGGAGGTTCAGGATTAATGTCCTGATAGGGCTCAATAACTACATCGGTCAGTTCAAAATATGGCGCAGACTTGAAAAAGGCAAAGGGAAAGCAACAATGATAGTCCTTTTAGGACCGAGGAGCGATACAAAGAGCAAAAGCAACAATGGCTAAAAAATCCATTGTTGGGTTGTGACTCGTGAAGAGCAAGGGAAAGTTTAATGTGTTGGGGGAATTAAGTAGTAGTTTGTGGGGACCGAAAAAAGATAAATTGGTAATGAAACTCTCTCAAGGTCTCTCTAGCAGTATGCTGATAGTTTGGGATGATGAAATATTTACGGTGAAATATAATTTCAATGGCAACGGTTTCATGAGGGTTTATATCGAAAAGAAGGGATATGTCTTTTATATAGTAAATATATACTCTCCATGTTCAATTGAAGGAAAAAGGAGGTTATGGGCAAATTTAGTGGATCTGAGTAGGGGCAGTGTGCGACACCCTAAATATCAAAATAATATATAATGTTTTAAAAAAAATTGCAGCAGATAAATAAAAAACTCTTCCATAGGAAAGAGAAACTTTTACAAGTTATTTAGTATATCACATGTCTCAAAATTCAAAAGGAACACTTTAAACTTGATTTAACTAGAATTTCTTAATTTAATTCCAAAAACTTACTAGTACTTATAAGGTTTTCATACAAAAATTAGTTTCTAATTAAATAAATAAAAATACAACTTATGACTCTCATTTCCGGTATTACCTATGAGAGCGGGGCTTCTCCCAAACTTGAATTTTAAGACTCATTAACCTGTAATAACTGCAATTTCGTAAACGCAAGGCCAAGGCAATCAAACACAAACAACGAAGGAGGTGAGTTTTGAAATAATGTTGATAGTATAATATAAATAAGAAGAATACGCAAACGATCATAATAGACCGTATCATAACACATCATGGTATATCAAAATATTTAAGAAAAATAATATCATATTATAATCTCGAAATCACTCACGCAAAATCAATACATTTCACTATAACACCAAATCATCTAAGAGAAACAATTATTGCATACGATACATATTAATCACAACAAAACAATCACACAAAAATGCAATGTTATGCATGAGCTTAGACTTTACTTCACGATCTGGTACTATTCTAACTCTGAAGTACTTGGTTAGGAGACTTGATATTATGTCACCACCCGAGTGGACGGACAATTCAAATTAGCCCTGTCCTCATAGATTCCCTCAACTCAACCCAAGACATGTACGCGACAATCGAGGTAAACGTGTGTTGCATGGTAGCTCCCGAAATTTGGAGTGCTACCTCCAAGTCACCTAATAATTCTCCACTTGAATACCTCCAAGGTCTAACAATCTTGCCTTAAGGCTCAACCGCAGACCGCCACGATCAAGCTCATTCAGTTGTACTTCCCCGAAATCACTAGGCTTGTCAGGCCCTACCTATAAGATGACAAAATAATCTTCACCTCAAAAATTTTCAATATTTATTTTCTCCCCCCGTTGGCCTATGATACTCCATTAAGACTGTCATCTCAATCACAAATTGGAATCAGCACATAAACTCATCACAAATTTTTAGCATCACTATCATCAATCATATATCATCACATAAACTTATCATAAATTTATAACATCACTATTATTAATCATACATCATCATCACATAAACTTATCACAATGCATTCATCTTTTATTATCACATCACATACACCCATCTAATCAAACATATACATAAAATTCATTCGACACCCAATATCACAATAATATCAAATACCACACGTTTAACGAAATTAAATCAATCAACACCTTATAAATATTTCTATTCCACATTTTAATATCAAAATTCTCATATTTTCAAATTAATTAGTTTATCTCTCAAAGGGCTGTTGTACGTAGCGAGATCCGAATGAATCATTGAGAAATATGGTTTTTCTGTTCGTCTCACAATATATTATACTCATGAATTCAAACGATCTCTCACCTATTACTTTCTTTCAACGCTTTCACACGCTAATCTGAGTCAACTAGAGAAATACCTCAATTCATTTGACTCCTCGTCCTCAATCGATCAAATTCAACACTTTATGGTAACGTTAAAGATAAAATATGAGAACACACTCTAAAATGGTATATTTCGAAATTGAGTCAAATAAACTTACTCCAAATCGGAAAATAATCCGTGGATAATATGACCATTATTCACACAGTCGTTTTGGCGTTGGTTTCACTCAAATCGGAATTACGGTGAAGAAAAAAGGTGCAAAATAAGAAATTCTATAAACAGATAAATCAGATATTTTATAGAAAAATTAGGATGGTTAAAAATCTGAGAAAAGGTGTTTAATTGACTAACTAAATGATTGAAACAACATACTAAAATTTGGACAAAAATAGAGAAAATTTTATGCACAGTCAGAGGACACCTACATCGATTTTCTATTTTATTTTCCCTGTGGTGCACAGATTTCTTCCACTTTCTTTCTACCATAGCTCTACTATCTTTCTCTTATTATATTAGGGTTATATTTTACTTTTTTTTTTCTTTTAACAACCTAACTCAATGAACCCATTTTATTTTCTTACCGCAATTTTTTTTACACAAGACCCAATTAATTATACACTTATTTTTCTATTATAATGATATTTTCCAAAATATCAAATTAAAATATTATCACATTTTGAAAATAGTTAAAATGACAAAATAAATAAATATAAAATTAGTATTTTATATTAGTTACTAAATCAATTAAATATTTATAAAATAGGCACATCATAACATGCACACATATAAAAAAAATTAAGCGCAATATTATTAATATTTTAAAACCAATATTTTAGAAAAATAGATCAATTAAAGAAATTAACCTTTTTAAAAATATAACAATAATAACAAATTCTCATATTCAAAACTATTACTATACTTACTAATATATGCATTTTAATATTGTGACACCCTAAACCCAAAATAATATATAATAATTTATAATATAATTTTTAACTTTAATTCATAGAAGGTAAATCAAATACGTTTTTAAGGGAATAAAAAATTTGATAATTAATTTAAAATATCACGTTTCTCAAAAATCAAAGGAACACTTTAATCTTTTTCCTCCTATAAAATAGTGCAATCTCCATAAAATTTGATTTAAGTATAATTACTTGATTCAATTCTAAAAACTTACTAGTACTTATATGGTTTTCATACAAAAAGTCGTTTCAAATTAAATAAGTAAAATACAAATTACAACCCTTATTCCCGGTATCACCTATCAGAGCGGGATGAATAGAGGTTAAAATTATTCTCAAATGGGGGATTCTGCTGAGTTCGTGGAGGATTTGAATTTGATCGATGTTCCACTGCTAAGAAATATTTTTACTTAGTTTAGACATAACGAGAGTGTTATGAGTAGAATCGATAGATTCCTTCTATCTTTAGGTTGGTGAAAATGCGGAAGGAAATAGGTCAGTGGGTGGGAGATAGGGATATTTCAAACCATTTTCCTATCTGGTTGAAATGCCCCATTGACAATTGGGGTCTTAAGCCCTTCATATATAACAATTGTTGGAGGGACACACAAATAATTCTTGTCGTTTGTTGAAAAGTGTTGGAGTTCCTTTCATGTAAAAGAGAGAAAAGCCTTTGTTTTGTAAGAAAAGTGGAAACTTTTGAAAGAGAAATTGAGATGTTGGAATAGAGAAATGTTTGGGTGAGGAGATTTATACATAGAGGATGAGAGTTAAAGAACTTAATGAATTAGATGATTTGGCGGGTGATGAGGGGGTTGATGTGGATACTGATAAGAGAAAGGAGGAGGAAGAGAGTTTTCGGAAAAAATTGAGAGATTGTGAGAGTTTACTAAGACAAAAATCAAGAGAAGAGTAGGTGAGGAAAATAGATGCTAACACTAAATTTTTTATGCAGGTTTGTAGGAAAGGCGGAGGAAAAATCAAATCATTGCTCTGTAGAATAGAGATAATTGGGTGGAAGGGGTGGATGTGATCAAGGGTTTGGTAAAGAATCACTTTGAGTGTAATTTCAAAGAGAGGAAATTTCGACGTCTTACACTCAATGGACTTTCATCTCAACAAGTATCAGCATTGGAAAATGAGAGACTTATATCACCTTTTGATGAAGGTCTATCCGCAACAAAATAAGTTGGAACAACTTTTAACAGTTAACAAATAATTGTTGTTGTTCAGCGCTTATGGTTGACTTCAGCCTCGTCGAAAGTATGTGTTTTTGGGTGGAGATTGCATCAAGATAAAATTCCAACAATAGTAAAACTAATTAGAAGGGGGATGCTGAATAACAAAGTTGTGTTTTCTGTTTTACAGACTTTGGGAGAGTAAGACACTTATTCGTCAATTATCCAAAAACAAAAGAGATTTGGAAACAGATTTTTAGTTGGATGAATTGGAACACAGATAGATGGGGAGAGGAGTGGATCGAGAATTTATTGGTATTCAATACGGTTTGCAATGGGAAGAAAATGAAGAAAGTTTCAACGACCTAATTACAAGGACTTGTGAGTTTTAGGTCCACCACACTTCCGCTGCACCACGCTGATTTTTTTGTTGTTGTTGATAATTTATCAATTCAAAGACGAAGGTTTAAACCATTTACAATAAAACGAACATGACTTAGAAAACTCCAAACCGCATAACATAAAAAAAAGTTTGAACGATTTGTCAATAAAAAAAGAGTAAAGTTCGAGGGAAATACTTGTTTTCATGAAATGACAACTAACAAACGCTTGATAATTATAATGAAAAGTATACGACGGAGTCACTCTTTAATTAATACATATTTCATAATTAAATTAGTAATTTAAATATTATACGTAAAGATTAGAGTTCTCTAAAGTAAGTAATATGAATCAATGATGATCAAATGAAGAGTTGATATTATATGCACATATATGACCAATCATATATGTTCATAATTAACTCACTCTACCAGCTTCTCACGTTAAAGGAGCCACATTTCATATGCAAAAAGGCTTAGTAAAAAAATTAATTAACTAATCAAATAAATGACCATATATTTCTAGCATAATTTTGTTGTAAAATTGGGCCTCGAACACAACTCAATCAACCTCTTTTGACAACGACACCAATTAAACCTACAAAAAAAACAATTACTATCCAAACTTAAGGATATACCCATTTAATAGAACTACAAGACATTTTTTTTTTCTAAAATCTATGGAGAGAAAAGAGAAGAAAGGACAAACTTGTTTCAATTGGTAAGTGCCCGGGGGTTTAAATAGGTAAGAATAATTTTCAATATTATTCAATTAGTAATGTGAAACTTCTAATTTTATAACTTAATTTTGAAATTTAAAAAAAAATATTCAACAGTTTTCTACAAGTATTTAAAATTTAGTCTAATACATGCGAACATACATATCTAGTAAATATCAAGGATAGACACTCTTATTTGTCCACCTTGAATTTATTTTGAAATGATTTTTATTAAAAATAAGAGATTTACTAAATAAAATTGACTGTTACGTACAACATTTTTTTTATTTTAGGCAAATATTACATAATCAGGTTAACAAATTGTTAACAAAATTTATATTTCAACATTGTATATAACCGTAAAGAAAAAATAAAAGTACATAAAAAAAAATATAATTTACCGTGATTTTGATAATTCGAAAGTTAATTTGAAGTTTTTGTTGAATTAACGGCCAAAATAATAATAGTTGTATTCACTATTTTTCATTAAAAATAAAAGAAATCTACTAGCCACCCAACATTATAACCCTGTATTTATATTAAATTTCCATTCTCTCAACTTTATTTTTAAAAAATATTCAGCACCTTTAAGATATATGAAAAACAAATTCAGAACTCCACATTTTTCGCATATGGAAAAACAAACATGTCAGCGTCGCTCATTTCATTTTACCTTTGAACCTTTATTAAAAACTTAGAGATCATGTTGGATCCTGTAGTAATAGCATCCGAATTTGTGTGAAACAATTCTACGCTAATAATAATATTCATAAATTTTTCTGAATTTTTCATCGTTCCATGAATTTTGGTATTCAAAGTTTTTGTTATTTTAAAAATTCCTGAACATAAATTTATTTCAAAAATGTCATTTTTATAAAGACTCAAAAATTCTAATATTTTAAAAAACAAAATATCCGAAACCTAAAATATATTTTGAAATTTTCAAATAAATGAAAAATCTAAAGAAAACAACATTCCGAAAATCTAAAACAAAAAATATACAGAATTCTAGAAATTATAATCAATTTGTTTTATAAAAAAGTCATGCGGAACTGTAAGTTGTTAGCGTCGACCTTTGTGTGAGCCAACGGACACTAAATTCCAATTATATCATTTCTTAAAAATTGTTCCGAATTTTTCAAAAGTTTGGTATTCCGAATTTTTCAATTTTTCAAAAGTTTGGTATTCCGAATTTTTATATTTTTAAAAAATTAGAAAGTCATGAAAATTTTATTTTAATTCTAAATATTTTTAACAAAATATTAGAAGGATTATTTTATAATTTTAATAGATTTGTTGGGGTGAGAAGATTAGGTGTTGCAGTGTGAAATAGATTCCTTTAAAAATAATATTTGTGTTCCTCTTTGGCCTAGCTAGACCCAATCCATAATGAACTCTACTATGGGGAAACACACAAGAAAATTGTCCTATCAGGATATTCAAGTAGGGGTGTACATGGGTGCGGGTCGACCCGCTAACCCGATCACTCAACCTAACCCAAACTTTACGCATACCTGGTCATTTTCGGGTCTGACCCAACCCAACCCAACCCGTTGAAATCCGCTTATATTTGGTTCAGGTAATGGGTTTAACAATTTGAACCCATCGACCCGTAGACCCGACCCGGTAACTAGTTATATATATATTTTTTAAAATTTTGTTCGGCACAGTTCCAGCAGTCCAATATGGTTTCATTACTTTCTTCTTTAGATTTTCAGCTTCTTGAAGTGTTTTGAGGAACTTGTTAAGTGCTTGTTGTAACATCCTCAAAATTATTATTTAAAAATAATTAGAACCTATCAATATTATTCAATATTAAATTATGTGTGATAATTATTTGCCTTGTTCGATTTTTGTAGTTGATAAAGTTATTAGTAAGAATTATTTAAATGGAGAGTTTAAATATAATATATATATATATATGTATATATATATATTTACGTAGAGATATATTATATGTAGATGTGTTTTCCTAGTGCAAGAAGAATTTGGGTTAAGGGTTCGAGGCTTAGTGTGACCCAACCCACTTGAATGAGTATAAATTTGGGCTATGTGTTTGTGGCTTGGTTTTTATGATCAAGGTTAAAAACAAAAAAAAGTGACATTTCATTCCTCTTATTCTTCATTTAGGCCCATCATTGTCTAACCAACAATTTCCACTTTAAATTTCCCTAAGTCCACAATTTCTGTATACTCACTAATAAGAAACAAAAAGAATTCCGAAACCCTAGCCACCATCACCTTCACACCTCATTTTCTTCGTGTATTCAAGCTTGAAACTTATTTTCCTTGTGAACAACTCCGTGGGGCTTAAAGCTTTGTACTAGGAAGAAAAACGGCCAAGGTAAGGGCTTTTCCCCACACAAATTAGAGTTAGGCCGTTGGTTGGATGACATGAAAAAAATAATCGTGATTGCTTCTATTTTAAAATGAATAAATGTAGACTAATGGATTAAAATGATAAAACCCCAATTTTTATTGAGATTGAATTGTAATATATGACTTCTATAGAGTAAAGTATGAAATTTTATGCATAAAATTGTAGTGTTACGATGAATATGAAATAAAGTTTGAATTTTTACCTTATATGTGATAAAGTTTTAACTTTTATTATGTATATGAATTGGAGTTTAAATTTTCTTGTCATATATGTTAAAGTGTTAATTTTTATGGCCTATATGATATAAAGTTTCTATTTTTATGTGTATGTGGTGAAAGTCATAATTTTTATGATTATTTGTCTATGATTATGTGATACTCATGATAAGGATGTGTTGTATGTGTTCTTAGTGATATGTGAATAAGAGATGATTTTGAAAAGTAATTTCGAATGCATATGACATGATCCTTAGTGGGCTGTGTGGGAGTATATATATGTTTGATACTATATCATCATGTCATGGCATATGCATCTTCGTGGGAGTTGCCTTAGTGGCAGGTTTGATTTCCCCATTGGTATGGGTGACCTTTCTGTGTGGAAGTTGCCTTAGTGGCAGGTTGATATCCGGATCATATAGTTTTAGGAGCATGCACTATGCATATGTTTGATATATAATTTACCGGTTTGCGCATTTTTCTTTTAAAATTGGAAGTTTTTACTTTTATATGTTTTGTGTTATTCTTTCATATGTTTAGCTTTGGTTTGATGTGGATGATGGAATAAAACTGACCCTTACAACAACATTTTAGGTACTAATGAGTTCGAGGAGATTCAAGAGTAGTTAATGAGAATTGATGTGCGGCGAACGTGGGGTAAAAATGGGTTTTTTGAGACAATTTTGTAATAATAGAGTTGTCGCAATGTTTTCTAAGTCCTTTTAATCTTTTTTCACAAACTTTTAAAATGTATTGGAATTTTAGAAATACGGAAGTGTTTCCCTTCCGTTAGGAATAATTGCCTTTACTTGTTTTAAATTTTGAATAAATATTTTCTTAATGATATTAAATAACGTGTTTCTTACTAATTATTTAAATGAATAAATGCTAAGTATTCAAAAAAAAAAAATTAGTAAACTTTCTAAACAATAAGTATTTTTTTTAAGTAACGGTTTGGATTAAAAATCCGGTTTGGATTAAAAATCCGGGGCGTATAATTGCCTTTACTTGTTTTAAATTTTGAATAAATATTTTCTTAATGATATTAAATAACGTGTTTCTTACTAATTATTTAAATGAATAAATGCTAAGTATTCAAAAAAAAAAAATTAGTAAACTTTCTAAACAATACGTATTTTTTTTAAGTAACGGTTTGGATTAAAAATCCGGGGCGTTACATTTCAGTTGGTGGGAAAGGCGCTTTTTTATGTAACACCCCGGCCATTACCGACCTCACGGTCTTCTCGCTCCCCCCTTTCCTAGGAACTGGGATCTAGCGAGTTTTTGCCTTCCGTGGGATTCGAGCCCGGTACCTAGGGGATAAGTACCGCCTCCACACAGTCCCACTACCAATTGAGCTAGCAGCTCAATTTGTAGTGGGACTGTGTGGAGGCAGTACTTATCCCCTAGGTACCGGGCTCGAATCCCACGGAAGGCAAAAACTCGCTAGATTTCAATTCCTAGGAAAGGGGGGAGCGAGAAGACCGTGAGGTAGCATCGCCGGTAACGGTAATGGCCGGGGTGTTACACTTGTACTTGAAGTTGACATTGCTTAGAATTGATGAATTTTCATATTTGATTGATTTACTGTTGTTGAATTTATTTATGTATTTGATGATTGTTGGATTTTTTTTTTGTGAGAGGTTGATGATTTTTTAAAGAATTGAATGATGTGATTGAAATTTTATAGTTTTTGGACATTCAAGTATTAAATATATTTTTATTCAATATATTTTCCCATAAAATAAAAAACAGGTTATTATTTATGTATAACCCGTCAACCCAACCCAACTCAACCCGTTCTTGATCGGGTCGGTTCGGGTAAAATGAAAAAATATGGGTTTAGAACTTAACCCAACCCAAAGATAATCAATTGGGTCGGGTATCAGGTTTTGTCAAAACCGACCCAACCCAACTCATGTATACACCTATACTCAAGTGTTAATCCTCAATAATTGACCATTGGATCATGAGAATCATATGGTGATCCACCTATCATAATGTGAATCTCTTAATCTTGGAACAAGTTTCCCGTTCATATCTCCAGATTATCACTTTTGGAAAGGCAAAATACAATTGTTACTAAAGTCACAAGATACTGGTATGTGGAGAATCATCACAGATGGAGACTTCATACCAAGAGTAGATCAAAACGACTCAACATCGGCTGAAAAAGAAGGAAGCTGAATGGTTAGCAGATGAGAAGTCTAAGGTACTCCTAAACTCAAAAGCTCAATTATTTTTATCATGTGCTTTAAGCAGGGAAGAAAGTGAAATAGTAGATGAATGCGATACGGCCAAGAAAGTATGGGACACATTGCAAACTCACCATGAAAGAACAAGTCATGTTAAGGAAACAAGAATCGATATTGGCATTCGAAAATTCGAATTATTTGAAATGAATGGTGGAGAAACAATTGATGAAATGTCTTCAAGATTCACAACCATAGTGAATGAAATGCGCTCACTTGGCAAAGCTTATTCAGTACAAGACAGGGTACAAAAAATCATGAGATGTCTTCCAATCATGTGGAGACCAATGGTCACAGCCATAAGCCAAGCAAAGAATCTTGAAATTCTGGGATTGGAATAACTGATTGGTACTCTAAGGGCGCATAAGATACTGTTGATTGGTACTCTAATAGCCTTAAAAGAATCTCAAAGCTCACCAAGTGTTTAACAAACAATTGAGAAAAGTGATTCAAAAGATGGTCAAGAAGATGCTGATGAAGAGATTGCTTTTCTCACAAGAAAGATACAAAGAATGACGAGGAGAAGAGATCATGTCAAAAGAGGATCTCCAGACAAAAAAGACTTCAAAGCTGAAATAGATAAAAGCAAAATCACTTGCTTTGGATGCAACAAGCAAGGACATTACAAAACTGAATGTCCATTAAACAAAAAGGTGCCAAAGAAATTCCCTTTCAAGAAAAAATCAATGATGGCAACCTGGGATGATTCTGATGAATCAGATGTGGATGAACTTGAAGAAGCAAACCTGTGTTTGATGGCCAACAATGAAGATACAGAAGTAACAGATTATGAACCATGTCTTGTATGTAAACAAATGGAAATGGAATTTGATAATTTTCTAAATGATTCAAACTTTCTCATTCAAAAATGTAGTTCCTTTAAAGAAATTTTCATAAAGAAAAAGAAGAAAAAGAGAAAGCTCAGGTTATGAATGATGAACTTAAAGAAATCATTCAAAACTTGAAAGACTCTTAATTCAAAAGTTCTGAATCTGAAGGTTCTGAAAGCCAAGATCGATCTTCATCTCAAACGGAGAACGATCTTCTCTAGGCTGAAATTGAAATTCTTAAAAATGATTTAATGAATTTCATTCAAGCTACTGAGACATTTCAGAAAATCATGGGATCCCAAGTAGGGATATTTGATAAAGCTGTGATTGGTTTTGATAAAACTCAAAAATAAAAAATGTATGAAAATTTCTTTGTTCCTGAAAGAAAAGAGGGAAATTGCAAAATCAAATGTTCATACTGTAACAAAATTGGACACTTAGAATTTGCATGCTATTTTAAAAAAGGTATGAAAAAATCAAGAACAAAAAGAATTTTAAAAAAGAACAGTTCAGAGCAAAGGCCAAATTTTCTCAAAATCTGAAAAAACAGGATCGATCTTCAGTTGCTGTTAAAAACGAAGATCGATCTGAAGCTTTATCAAAACCTGTTGAAACTTGTTTTTTCAAACCTGTTCAAAAACAGGCAACTAATCATTCCTCCTGGACCAAGATAAGTCACTCTGAGACCATTGTAAACACCAAGAAGGAATCAGATTTTAAAACTAACTCCTCAGGACCCAAAATCAAGTGGGTACCTAAAAATGATATAACACATCATGCAGGATGGATCTCAAGATGTCAAGAAAATGCCATGGTTTTTGGACAATGGCTGCTCAAGGCATATGACAGGTGACAAGAACTGCTTCATGTCATTCATCAAAAAAGATGGAGGATCCGTAACCTTTGGAAACAATGATCAAGCCAAAATCAAAGGAAATAGAACCATAGGTAAAATAAATTCTGCCAAAATCAATGATGTTCAATATGTTGAAGGATTAAAACATAACCTTCTTAGCATTAGTCAGCTCTGTGATAATGGCTTTGAAGTTGTTTTTAAACCCAACATATGTGAAGTGAGAATGGCGACTTCTGGAGAAATCATTTTTTCTGCATCTAGAAAAAAAATCTTTACATTTTATACATTGAAGAATTACCAATTGAATCTTGCTTCATGTCCATGAATAAAGACAAATGGATATGGCATAAAAGAACTGGACATATAAGTATGAAAACAATTTCAAATCTGTCAAATTTAGATCTTGTTAGAGGACTTCCTAAAATCAATTTTGAAAAAGATAAAGTATCTGAAGCATGTGCAAAAGGAAAACAAGTTAAAAGTAGTTTCCATTCAAAGGAGTTTATATCAACTAAAAAACCTCTTGAACTACTTCACATTGATCTTTTTGGTCCCATCAAAACTACTAGCTTGGGAGGCATGAAATATGGATTTGTAATTGTTGATGATTTCTCTAGATACTCATGGGTATTATTTTTAAAACAAAAAGATGATGCATTTGATTCTTTCAAAAAAAATTGTAAAAAAGTTCAAAATGAAAAAAAATCAAATATAATCACTATAAGAAGTGATCATGGAGGTGAATTTATAAATGCATCTTTCAAAACATTTTTTGAAGAACTTGGCATCTCTCACAACCTATCTTGTGCAAGAACCCCTCAATAAAATGGGATTAATGAAAGAAAGAATAGAACATTGCAAGAGATGGCAAGAACGATCTTGGAAGGATCTATTGTGGAAAAATATTTTTGGGCTGAAGCCATAAACACCTCTTGTTACATTTTGAATCATGTTTCAATTAGAAAAATTATAAATATAACACCCTATGAAATCTGGAAAAATAGAAAACCAAATATATACCATATTTTCATATCTTTGGTTGTTATTGTTACATTTTAAACAATAAGGATAACTTGGGAAAATTTGACGCGAAATCAGACAAAGCCATATTTTTAGGATACTCAACGAAATCTAAAGGATATCGTGTCTTTAACTTGAGAACTAAAATTGTTGAAATCAGTATGCACATTTTATTTGATGAGTTTGATGATCTTGAGCTGGAAAAGAAAGATGAGGATGAGGAAGATCAATCTCGGCCAATGCAGAAGATTGATCTTCAGGCAAACGAGATTGATAAATAGTCTCCATTTCAAACTCCTCCCAAAAGCTGGAGACTTGTAGATGATCATCCTCCAAATCAAATAATTGGGGATACAGCTGATGGCATTAGAACAAGGAGATCATTCAAAGACGATGCAAACAGCAACATGGCAATGAATTCTTAAGTTGAGCCAAAATCAATCAAAGAGGCAATAATTGATCAATCTTGGATCGATGCGATGAAGGAAGAACTTCTCCAGTTTGAGAAGAATGAAGTCTGGACTTTTGTCCCTGATCCACAAGATCAAACAATTATTGGAACACGATGGGTCTTCAGAAATAAGCTTGATGAAGAAGGAAAAGTGGTAAGAAGCAAAGCAAGGTTGGTTGCTCAAGGTTATAATCAACAAGAAGGAATAGACTATGATAAAACCTATGCTCCAGTTGCAAGGTTAGAGGCTATTCACATCCTTCTTGCATATGCATCATATAAAAACATCAAACTTTTTCAAATGGATGCTAAAAGTGCATTTTTCAATGAACAAGTTTATGTCCTTCAACCTTCAGCCTTTGAGGATCAAAAGAAACCAAATCATGTTTTTAAACTCACCAAAGCTTTGTATGGTTTAAAACAAGCTCATAGAGCTTGGTATGAAAGATTGAGTTCATTTTTGATCAAAAATAATTTTTCTCGAGGAAACATTGACACAACACTTTTTAAGAAAACATGTAAAAATGATTTACTCATTGTTCACGTGTATGTTGATGATATTATTTTTGGATTAACAAATGAAAAACTGTGTGAGGATTTTTCAAATCTCATGCAAAGTGAATTTGAAATGAGTATGATGGGAGAA
The DNA here is from genome assembly GCA_037974735.1 of Cicer chorassanicum. Lineage (NCBI taxonomy): Eukaryota > Viridiplantae > Streptophyta > Magnoliopsida > Fabales > Fabaceae > Cicer > Cicer chorassanicum. Next base: position 34,911,806 of record JBBPBP010009777.1, on the reverse strand, counting down.
TTGAGATATTTTCTTGGTTTACAAATCAAACAATATTCAAATGGAATTTTCATCTGTCAAGAAAAATATATCAAAGATCTTTTAAAGAAATACAAAATGAATGAAGCGAAGGTCATGACAACTCCCATGTATCCATCGTCCTCATTAGATAAAGATGAAAATGGACAATCAATCTCTGAAAAAGAATATCGAGGAATGATTGGCCCGTTACTTTATCTAACTGCAAGTAGGCCTGACATTGTTTTTGCAGTAGGCTTATGTGCTAGGTTTCAATCATCACCTACAAAGTCTCATTTAACGGCAGTTAAAAGAATATTTCATTATCTAGTAGGTACTACTGATCTTGGCCTTTGGTATAGCAAAGGTTCTCACTTTGATATTGTAGCTTACTGCGATGCCGACTATGCTGGTGACAAGATCGAAAGAAAGAGTACAAGTGGTGTGTGTCAATTCCTAGGAGAAGCCTTAGTCAGCTGGTCATGTAGGAAGCAAAACACGATTGCCCTATCAACTGCTGAAGCCGAATATGTCTCAGCAGCAAACTGTTGCTCTCAAGTATTATGGATCAAGAATCAACTTGAAGACTATTCTGTAAGGTACTCTCATATCACAATATACTGTGATAATACCAGTGCTACTAATCTCTCAAAAAACCCTATTCAACATTCAAGGTCTAAACATATTGAGATTAAGCACCATTTTATTAGGGATCATGTTAGTAAAAAGAATGTTGAATTAATTTTTGTGGATACAAAAAATTAGTTGGCTGATGTTTTCACTAAGCCTCTTGTTGAAGATAGCTTCAATTCAATCAAAGAACGACTAAAAATCGTTAAAAATCCTGGTCAAAATTGATAAAATTGAAACTGGATCAATCTGGACATAACGAATATCGATCTTCGTTTTCTCCTTTGTTGTGTCATAAAACTCTAGAACTTTGTTCTTCATCATTACTACATTTCTCTTTCATCTGAAAACTCTGCCTCCTTTTTTGAAAAAGGTAACGGCTCCCAGCCACACGCCTTCCATTTCCTCCTTCCCAATGCAACTGCTCCTTTTCATCCAATCAGCACACGTCGCAACTCATACTCTTCCTCTTCAACTGCAACACAATCATTTTTATTTTTACAAAACAACAACAGAAAACTTTTCATCTGATCATTCATCTCCTAACTCCATGTTCATCAACAAACTCAAATTTTTCTCTCTTCCAAAACCACAAATGGCTCGAACTAAAACTACTGCTCACAAGCATCCAAAAAATCTCCAACTCCTTCACCATCACCATCCCCATCTCCTGTTAGATCAACCTCTCCTCCACCCAAACCCTCCCCCCTCACTCTTCTTCTTCTGAGAAAACATTCTCAAACTACCTTTCCTCCTATCCTGAAACAAGCTCTCTTCCGCTCACTCTAGTCCCTCTCTCCACCGTCCCTCCTCCCTTGTTTCAAGCCCCCATTCCTTCCTTAAGACCCTTAGTTTTAAATTATAATTTATGCAATTTTAGTATATTTTTGGTGTGGAATTCTAAAGGTTTTAGCATAAAAGAGTAACTCAAGCTCAAAGTTCTAAATTCATCTTAGAGTTCAAAGAGAGAAACACTTGTTCGGGTTAGAAATATTTTCTGGGTGTTCTTTTCTTAAAGTGTGAGAGTTATTATTATTATCAGCTTTGTTAGAAGCAACTATTCAAGTTCCAATCTTTGTATCCAACTCGATAGTGGTTTAGTTCCTTCTTCAATCTGGGGTTGTCAGGTTGTTAGGAGAAGACTTGGCTTTTAGGGTCAATGTGGTTAGTTCCTCAAAAGTCTGGGGTTGTCAGGCTGTTTGGGAAGACTAGCTTAGAAGGTCAGGTGCTTTGTAATTCAAGGTATTTGAATTAGTTGATTAAAGCCTTCTGAATGAGGGGATTGGATGTAGCCAAGTTAATGGTGAACTAGGATAAAGCTATGTGTCAAATTATTTATGCTTTCGTTGTTTGCTGCTTCTGAATCCGATTGCTTTTACTCCAAGTAAGCCACCAAAACCAAACTAGTTTTTATAATTATTTATAAATTATCAAAAAAGTTATCAACTTTGTGCAAACATAATTCAACCCCCCTTCTCGTGTTCACACCTTCAGTGATTTCATTAGATATTTTGTCAAAATTAAATTTAGATAATTTTAAATATCACCTAAAAACTAAAAACTAAAAATTTCAAATTCTCTCTTTAGTGAGTAATGTATGAATCATAAATTTGTCCTTATAAAATTTACATTTTTGACCTTATAAACTTCAAAATTTGAATATTAGTCCCTATAATTTTCCAAAATTTTGCAAATGTCTCTATATTTTTTCAAATGTTGCAAATTGGTTCCTATACATTTTCAAAATAGTCCCTCTAACTTTTCCAACATTTCTTTTTTGGCCCAACTATTTTACTTTCATTTTCATCCCAAATTTTTTGAAATTATATAAATGATCCAATATTAAATGAACAATTAATTCCTTTATTCAAACAACAAATTTTAAAAATGAAAGGAATGCAATTGAATTGTCTAAAAAATTTAATTTTCCTATAATTTTTAATTGCTCAATCCAAACACACTCTAAAGCTTTTTTCATGTTTTTTAGCCCTCAAAAATCTTAATTTTTCTTGTGATGTCATAAAACTCTTTTTTTTTTTTATATATTCTAATACTCTTCATCGAACTAAAGCTTATTAGAGATATAGAAAATTATAGATTAAAATTTAATTATTAACTGGTCGACCAAAGGGGAGGCAAGTGAGGTTGCCGCCTTAGATCTCAAATATTTTTAAACCTCAAATTTATACTTTTGATTTAATTAATATTATTAATTTTTTTAGTATTAATTTTTTAGTCTTTATAGTATATATTTCACCCTATAATTTTGGTACCAATTAATTTTATAAAAAATACTCAATCATATGAATGTATTTATATTTATTTATAAGTTGTCTAATATTATGTATCCATCAAATATTTTTGTTTAATATTGTAAAAACAATTAGGCTTAAAAGGCCTCAAATTTTTTTATTATTTTTGAAGGACTTCATTTTAAAATTTTCTTTAAACCTTTAAATTTATTGGGTCGACCCTATTAGTTAGTTAGAGATTAATTAGTCTATATAAAATTTAATGTAATCATTTTCAGTCATTTTTTTTCATTTGTAATATTTTCATTTTCAAATTCTAAGGTGTTTAAGTTTTTCTCTCTTCTTCTATGGATGTCGTGTATCTAAACAAATCTTGTTAAACTTTAAACTTGTTACAAATATACTTTTAATAAAAGGAGAAAAAGAAAGAAAATTAGGGTTTTAAAGGATTAATAAAACTATTAAATAATCATTTGATAAAAAAAAAAAACTCAATATTAATCTCTATTTATAGGGATATATATATATATATATATATATATATAGACTAAATTTTAAATTAAAAAAAATCGTAATCGTAAATAATACAATTAAAATTCATTGCTAAGAGATACACTAAAATTATAAACCAATCGCACTCAAGAATGTTGTGTATTTCCGGGGGATAATTTGGTGGCTTGTAGACCTCAAAATGCTACTAAAATGGCCAAAACAGAAATGTGTGACCTATGTAGCCCTCATACTGGTCAAATTTGGATTGTACTAACGACTTTGGCACTCAAATTGGCAGCTAGTAATCCTCGAACTTGCCAATTCATTTCGGTGGTCGTTGTCCCTCGTGTCGTACCGATAACTTGGTTATTAAAAACTGCCAAATAATTTTTCCAACATGTCAAAATTTGGGTGTTTGATGGCCCTCAAATAGCCGTTGCAATGGTGCTGAGCGCTTTTGCTCGTTGGTTTTTTTGCTCTCGGGAACCCCAACTTTTCTTGTAATGTCATAAAACATATTTTTCAATATTCTGACGCTCCTCACATAAATCTTGCTAAATTTTGAACTTGTTACAAATATACTTTTAAAAGAGAAGAACAAATTATACTGACTAATATTAGATCCATTCGAGAGAGAAGCAATAAAAGAATGAGCATCATTCGTATCAAACAATCACAATAAACAGAGGAATCTAGAGCAGAAATCAAAGAATGAGCAGTAGGCAAAGAGAGAAACCAAAGTAGAAAAGAGCAACCAAATAACGAATAGTGAAACTACAAAAGAGAGGAACATCCAAAGAGTATCAGTCATATCAAACAGTCACAATAAAGAAAAGAACCAATCGAGAGAGGATCAATCAAAAAAAGAGCAACAACCATATCAAAAATTACAATCAAGAGAGAAACCAACTAAGAGAGGAACAACAACCACATCAAATGGTCACAATTAAGAGAAAAACTAAATGTTATGCATTAAGTACTGAAATGAAATTTTAGTTAAAGTACTACAAGACTAATCTAATCTTTGAATTTACTTTTCTCTTCTTTATTCGATATGTTCATCATTACATATAGAGTACCATTCATAAGGAATATTCCATTGCTACCTCATTCTAGCACATGTATTTCTTAACAAACTAGTGACTCATCATAACAGAATTGAGATAAGGACAGAGAGAAACTTCTAGATCCTATTGACACATAATGTAGGGAATCTTGAAATCATTGACATATTTGGGTCTGACTTTATTCCTTTTGGGCTTTCTAAGCACCACATGCCCATAGTGCAAGTCTTCCTCCTCATTCGTTTCATCTATTTGATCCAGAACATCCTCCCCATCTTCAAATGTCACCTTGTCCTCAAGGTGGAAATCGAGATAAGTGTGAATGATGTTCTCATATGATTCCTAAATAGCGTCTTCAGGGAATAACCCAGTCCATTGGATCAGAACCTTATGTTCAGTTCATGTAGTTCCCTATTGCCAATCCAAAACTGCTAAAGGTTGCACGGAGGGTTGGTTGTCCACAACAGCCAAAGGTAACTCAATGGGAATCGGTGTTGGATCAAAACATGGCTTAAGCTGGGAAACGTGGAAAACAGGTGGATCTTACTGAAGTAGCAATGTCAATCACAAAAAAGGCAAGGTTTGAATTGTGATCTTTTTAATATTTTGACTCTTGTGTTTAATTTAAATTGACCCAAGAATGATCTTGGTTTGATAAACAATAAAAGGATAACGTTCTTCGTTAGTAATATAACAATAAAAAACTTCACGGTGTGATCAGTGCTAAGTGAATGATAAATAAATGGAGATGAGGGAAAGATAATTCACACAACAATATATCTTGGATCACCCAACGTGGGTTACGTCTAGTCCTCACAACCGTGAGATTTTCACTAAGTGTTCAAAATGGAGAACGTTCTTGGTTTTTACACCACTGGTCCAGATCAACCTTGATTTGTTACAATCTTCACCTTTCAACCTAGAAAGGATTTTACAATCACCTTTCAACCTAGAAAGGATTTTTTTCAATCACCTTTCAGCCTTGTAAGGATTTTTAAAAACACACTCAATCTAACATAAAAGATAGACTTGAGTTACAAATGATGTGTATGATAAAAGTGTTTGGGATCTTGAAACTTCTCAACACTTGTTTGAGATAAATGAAAGACAAACTCAATAAATAATGATTCAAAGATATAGTGAAGAGAGTTGGAGTTTGCTTGAAGAGTCTTTTACTTATTACTTGAACAAGTGTTGGTAGATTTGTAAATTGAATTCTTGCCTTCATCTTCCAATTGATCTTCAATTTATAAATAATAAAAGGCTTTGAATATTCAGTTTAAAATGAATATATCCGTTGGACATACTTCCCAAGTGTCAGATATATTTTAAAGCAATTAAACATGTGTTTATATTGCTGTCTAAAACGTTCTTGACAAGCGAAGAACATTCTTGCTCTTGGGTCTCATGGAAAACGTGATAGTTGTCACATGTCAGTTGGCACTGTTTTGAGTCAGATTTATGCAGAACTTTATGCAGAATATTGTAAGTACAATGTACTTGTGTCCTTGCTCACAACTCATCAATTTGGAGATCAATCTTGAGGCTGTTTTCCTCTTTTGGGCATTCAGCTCTAGTTCTGGTCTTCACCATTGATTTGAGCAGTCTTGATATTCTTTAATATATGGTTTAGACTGTGGAAAATTATATGTTTTAATTATGCCTTTAAAAGAGAATAACCAAGAATGTTCTTTTGTAAAACAAGAACATTCTTCGTTTCTATTTTGTATGAGTGCTGGATTTTGACAATTGTTGTGTGTTAGTCCTTTGTCTCAGAAACATGACGTGCTTTCTGCAAAAAGGTGCAGCAGCAGTGTCCTTGTTGTCATGGCTGTCTTTGCTCATAGCTCATCAATTTGGAGATTGATCTTGATGTTTTGCTTTGCCTTTGTTGATCCTCTTTGATCGAATCTATCCAAAATGATCTTGAGTATATAATTATGTTCCTTTGTAATGAATACTGGTGATTTGCAATGTAGATTGATGTATTATCGTAGCCCAGATCAATCTTAAATTAAAGAAGACTTTGTTCTTTGTAAAGAAATTAAACATGTGTTTATATTGTTGTCCAGAACGTTCTTGACAAACGGAGAGCTTTCTTGCTTTTGGGTATCATGGATAACATGAATGAGTGAGTGAATGAGTTGTCACATGTTAGTTGACATAGTTTTGATTTAGGTTTATGCAGAAATTTTGTGCAGAATATTGTAAGTAAAATGTACTTGTGTCCTTGCTCACAACTCATCAATTTGGAGATCAATCTTGAGGTTGTTTTTCTCTTTTGGGCATTCAGCTCAAGTTCTAAGTTTCACCATTGATTTGAGCTGTCTTGATACTCTTTAATATGTGGTTTAGATTGTGGAAAATTTTCTGTTTTAATTATGTCTTTAAAGCACAATGTTCTTTTGTAAAACAAGAACGTTCTTCGTTTCTGTTTTGTATGAGTTTTGGATTTTGATAGTTATTGCCTGTCAGTCCTTTTGTCTCAGAAACATGATGTGCTTTCTCCAAAAAGGTGTAGCAGTAGTGTCCTTGTTGTCATGGTTGTCCTTGCTCATAGCTCATCAATTTGGAGATTGATCTTAATGTTTTGCTTTGCCTTTGTTGATCCTTTTTGATCGAATCTATCCAAAACGATCTTGTGTAGATTATTAACTTCCTTTGTAATGAATACTGATATTTTGTAGTGTAGATAGATGTACTTTCATATCCCAGATCGATCTTAAATTACAATAGATTTTGCTCTTTGTAAACAAAAACGTTCTTGGATTGAAGTTGTGAAAACGAAGAACATTATTTGTTTCAGTTTTGAGTGATTGTTGGATTTTGACAATTCTAACAGCTGTTGCGTGCCAAGCTTTTCTGTTCTATACGTGTGTCAGTGATGTAGTGACTTTATCATTTCTGTCCAGTTTGTACTTGATTACTTTAGCCATCAACTTTGGGGATTAGTCTTGCTTTTTATTCTTGATGCATTGCTTTGCTTTTTGTTGATCTTATGAAAAGAATTTGTCCAAAATGATCTTGAGTATATAATCATGTTCCTTTGTTCTTTGTAAACCAGAATGTTCTTGGATTAATGTTGTCAAAACCAGAACATTTTTCGTTTTTCAGACTGTTGTCCAGAATGATCTTCGTTTTTCTGAATGATGTCAAGAATGTTTTTCGTTTTTATATTTAATAATCAGAACATTCTCCGTTTCTGTTTTCTCAAATTTGATCTTGCTTCTTTCAAACGGTCTTGCTTGTTTGATTATCCAATTAATCTTCCTTAAATAAAACTTAAGTGCACTCATTAGTAGATCACCATTCATAAAACTTAATCATTTATTTAATAAGGTTTGTTGTCATTAAAACATACATTAAAAAAGGTTTTTGCCTCAACACTTACTAACTACAGGAAATTCTAGTTGAAAAGCTACCTCGCCTACAACATGAACAATTTAAAAGGACCATAAAAACGTTTGGAGAGCTTGTGACAACGCCGAACAGCTACTGAAGTCGGTCTATGTGATATGAGTTTGAAAAAAATCCAGTTTCCCACTTTGAATTGAAGAGGGGTGCACCGCTGATCAGCATAGGCTTTCATGGTCTCTTGGGCTTTGAGAAGTTTGCCATTAAGGGTAGATAGTATGTGATCCCTGTCTGTTAAAATGGTGTCAACAGACTATAACGATGTGGAACCGTGAATGTAGGTCTGAATAATTGGGGGTTCCTCCGTAACTTAGTGGAAAACCCATTTGAAATGGAGAAAACCCAGTGGAAGTATTGATGGACGTGTTATAATGTCATTCTACCCAATGAAGTACAAGTCCCCATTGTTTTGGCAACATCCCGAAATGAGCAGCATTAGACAATTGATCCACCACGACAAGAATCACCGTATGTGTTTTAAAAGAAGGGAGCCATACTGTAAAATCAAGATAGGTGTCTTCCCAAACCTTGTATGGAATGGGTAGAGGTTGCAACAAACCATATGGGGTGTGATTAGGGGTCTTAGTTTGTTGACATGTTTAGCAAGAACTGACAAAATTAGTGACATCCTTTAGCATGCCATTCGAGAAAACATTCTCTTGTAACCGACGAAACGTTTTATGGATACTCATGTGACCTCCAACTAAGGAAGCATGAAACTCTTCCAACAAAACTAGCTTCAAAGGTGAAGTAGAAGGAACAAACAATTTTCCTTTAAATAACCAAAGTCTTTCAGCCAACTTGAAATTCGTGTAAGAGGAAGGATCAAGCTTGATTTTGTCCACTAAGGTATGAAAATTAGCATCCAACAACAAATGTTCTTTGAATTTGGATAACAAATCCATATGAGAAATGGTCAATACAAAGCAGTGAACACGGGATAGAGCATCGGCCACTTTGTTCTGGGCCCTTGGCTTATACACAGTTTCATGAGAGTAGCCCAACAGTTTAGCCAAATAAAATTGTTTTTCTAGTGTTTGAATGACTTGAGTCATGAGTTCACGCAAACTTTTTTTGTTCATATGAATAATAAAGGTGTTGCCCAACAAATATGTCCTCCATTTCTTGATTGTCGATGTAATATCACACAATTCACAAACATATGTCAAAGCACTAAGCATCCGATGACAAAATTGTTTACTTTAATAGCAAATGGGATGCCCATGTTGAATCAGAACTGCATCCATATCGAACCTATATGCATCAGTCTCCAAAACCAATTTCTCCGCAAAATTTGGTAGGGCCAAAACAAGAGCCTCTATCATGGCGCATTTTAGTTCTTCAAAGGCAGCTTGTGCCACATCAGTCCACAATGGAGGAGTAGTTTCGCACAGACTAATGGTAAATCCCACCGAGGCCTAAGAAACCTCGAAGTCGTTTCACATTACGAGGCAAGGTAGAGATTTGGAAGAGAGGGTCAAATTTGGTGAGGAGTGTGATAATATTAGAATCGAAGGGTGGTGCGGGTTGTGGTGTCTCAGGAGTGAGTAGCTGAAGCTGTAGACATGTACCAAAGGAATGGGTATCGACTAATCATTGTAACTGATGGATAGTTGCTTCTTCGTGTACGGGTTTGGGTACTCCTGAGAAGTGAATCAGGCTACCATCACGCTGAAACTGCTTATGAGTTAATTGTAGCCCGTTACAATAGAGCCCAGGGTTTTCAACCATTGGACACCAAGGACCAATTCGGCTCCACTGAGAGTTAAAACAAACAAATCCACAACGAATTCATGGGAGCCCAAAAACAACGACACCCATTTGCACATAGAAGAGCACTACAGCTCTTCACCGTTTCCCACGAGCACCTGGAAGTAACAAGTTTTCTTCGTCATAAGGCTTAAATGCTTCGCAACCCAATCTTGGAGAAAGTTGTGGGTCATCCCACTGTCAACAAAATTTTGTGAATATGGCCCCCTAAATGAAGTGTCTGAAGCACATAGTGGCCCATTAAGGCGTGGAGACTAATTTGGGTTGGATTCGAGTCCAAGGTGGAAGATTCACATGACGAAGCAACAAGGGTCACAAGTAGTTGTAAACTCGCAGGATCGTCGTTTTCAATGGGTGATTTCGGTTCCACAATCAACAAATGGAACTGATGTTTGCATCGGTGTTTGGGTTGAAATCTTTCATCACAGTTATAGCAAAGTCCTTATCGCATCGAGTATGAAGTTTAGCCGAGGAAAGATGCTTAATCGGTGGTTGTGGTTTTGGTTGTGTAATGGAGAGGGTGGGATTGAAGGATGAGTTGTGGGGAATAGGGGTTGGTGGCGTGGAAAATGGAGGTCTAGAGATGTGAGATGATCGATCAAGGATCTTTTCCTCTTAAAGTTTTGCAAGGCTGATTGATTGGGATAATGAACCTCGTGACGGATCGTTGGCTTAAGGCCAGAGATGAAGCATGTTAAGTAAAAGGGGGGGGGGGGGGGGGAGATAACCCTAGAATGCAATTTGCCAATGTCTCAAATTGATTTTGATATTCCTTGACGAAACCGGTTTGGCAAAGTTTGAACAGAGCCCCTTTAAGGTCTTCGTATAGGGAAGGGGCGATACGAGACTTCAAGGCATGGAGGAAAATCAACCATGTCAGCCGTTAACCGTTAGCGTGCATCCACTGGAACCATGTCAAAGCTTCCCCCTCCATGTAGAACGCCGCAATATGCAGATGTTGGTCGTCGGCAGTATGGTGGAAATCAAAGAATTTAGTGATTCTAAAAATCCATCCGAATGGATCGAAGCCGTTGAAACGAGGGATGTGTAATTTAATGGAAGTGGACGGGAAATGAAGGATTTCAGTGGATTGAAGGGAAAATTCAGGTGGATCGAGACGAGCATGCAGACCATAGAATTCAGTGGTAAGGTTAACAATGTTGGTTTGAATATTGGTTTGGAATTGTTGTTGGTTGTGAATCATTTGATTAATGGAAGTAGAAAGGTCATCAATGGAAGGACGAGGTGGTGAGGTCATGGTAATTCAATGAAAACACCAATTTGTTATGGATTAAGTACTGAAATGGAAGTTTGGTTAAAGTACTACAAGACTAAGCTAATTTCTGAATTTACTTTTCTCTACTTTATTCAATATGCTCATCATTACATATATAATACCATTCATAAGGAATATTTCCTTGGTACCTCATTCTAGCACATGCATTTTCTAACAAGCTAGTGACTCATCATAACAGAATTGAGTAGAGAAGGGCGGAGAGAAACTTCTATGTCCTATGTGACTCATACTCTAGGACATCTTGAAATCATTGAGATATTTGGGTATGACTTTATTCCTTTTGGACTTTCTAAGCACCACAGGCCCATAGTGCAAGTATTCCTCCTCATTCAGTCCATCTACTTGATCATAACACCAAACCAACCAGAAACCCAACCAAAGAACCAATCACTAAAAACCAAAGCAAATACAATCGCATCAAAAAGAAAATGTAGAATGGTGCAGGAAATAAAAAAGTATGATTATATTCCATAGTAGAATAATGACAAGATAGTTCAAGGAGTATTGAACCAAACTCTAGATACCATATTAACAATGGAGAATCATAGAAAAAGAGGATGACGAGAAAGAGAAATGAAACCAACGTTTCAATAATAAGATTAACAAAACTATTGAATAATGACTTGATACAAACGACTTAATACTAATTTCTATTTATATGAATACATAAACTCAATCCTAAATAAAAAAACAAAAAATAATAATAATAATAATAATAATAATAATAATAATAATAATAATAACAATAATAATAATAATTAACATAATTATAATCCAATCCTAAGAGATACACTAAGATTATAACTAATCCTAAAACATATCTATTAATATTCTAACACAATCTACCCACTTAATTAAAACTTGCAAGTGCTTTTAACTTAGAATATATTATCCGTTTGTTTCTTCTAAAAGTAAATAATTTTTAAGAGTTTCAATATTTATAAAAAATTAAAAATCTAAAAATTGTTTAAACTAAAAAGCAAATATGAATATCTTCTCTTTTAAATGGTTTCCGATATATGACTTCTTAAATATAAAAAATTATTATGATAAACAAACACAAAATATTTAATACTTTTTTTAAAAAAATAATAAAATTATTTTTTAAATATTTGAAAGTCAGAATCATTTTTTTAATCTTTAATAAACGGTCCGATAATGTTGCACGATATTTTCCATAATATAATTCATAATAAGGTAGAGATCAATGTACTTTTATTCTCCATTATAATTTTGATTTTTAAATAGAAAATATGTGAGTAATGCACACGTATATCCCATTTTACCTAAAAAGTCTCCAAAATGCCCCACTCAGAAAAAAAAAATACCAGAATGCCCTACTTTTTAGCCCCAGTTGCATATCGCAACCTGGGGATGCGACGAGCCAAAGAAAAAAATTTTCCATCTTAGTAGGAGGTCGCATCCTGGGGATGCGACCATGTATTGGAGGTTTTTTTTTTTTGTTATATTTTGTTTATACGTATAATTATTTTTAATTAATTAAAAATAATAAAAATATTTTAAAAATCAAAATAATAATAATAAAAACATTATTTAATAATAATAATAATAATTTTAATTTTAATAATATTATTAATATTAGTGACTTATTTTTAATTTTAATTTTAATCATATTATTAATATTAGTGACTTATTTTTAATTTTAATTAATTATAAATAATTAAAATATTTAAAAAACCAAAATAATAATAATAATAATAAAATAAAATACATTATTAAATAATAATAATAATTTTAATAATAACAATAATTTTAATAATATAATTAATATTAGTGACTTATTGTTAATTTTAATTAGTTATAAATAATTATAACAATTAAAAAATCAAAATAATGATAATAAATTAAATTACATTATTAAGTAATATTAATAATAATAATTTTAATAATAATCATAATAAAAAGAAAATTATATTTATAAAATAAAATAAAAATTCATTAAATTGAAAGAAAAAAATACATTAATTGAAAATAAAAAAATACATGAAATTAAAGAAAAAAATACATTAATTTTGAGTAGATGTGCCAGCAGCGTTTGGACAATGTTTCTTAGTATGACCAGAGACCTGACATAATCCGCACTTTCTTGACACTCTTTCTATAGTGTCCATTTCTGTTCTAATGCGTTTGCTCTTTGGACGACCTTTCTTGACTCTCCGCATTAGTGGATTGTGACACACCTTAACACCTTTATATTCTGGCCAATATCCTTCGTTTGGTATAGGTTTGAACATTTCGTCGTACACTTTTAGTACCGTTTCCACTTTATACACATCAGGTATAAGGCTCCAATAATCATGTTTGATGCTAGAACATGCTGCTATCACATGTGAACAAGGCAGATGTTTGGCTTGATATTTCCCACAGTCGCACCAATTGTTAAGAAGGTTTACACTGAAATGACCAATTGGCCGCCCTTCTCTTGGAACTACTGTCTCGTGCACCATGAAAGTATGGTTGCTCCGGTCAAAACTATCGACCCTATGACTATTGGATTTACTTATTTCTGATTTCATAAAATTTATGCATGGTTCTGTGTATAACTGACCAGAGGCTAAAATTGATGCGTGTTTTTTTGCCATGGTTGGAAATAGTGTCCCTGTTTTATAATATGTTGATTGCACCAAAGCAGTGATGGGAAGGCTGCGTGGTCCTTTTAATACTCCGTTAATCGACTCCACAAGGTTGGTGGTCATGTGACCCCAACGGCTACCTCCATCAAATGCTTGAATCCAATCTTGCCGCGGTATGTTGTCTAACCATTTCAACGCTTCTGGGTTTACGATGCCGATTTCTCTACGGTAGTATCGATATGTAGGCTCATTGATTAAGTAACCTGTATTGAAACAGTAGACAATCAATTATTACCCATAGAAATTAAGAATGAAGTTATTAAAAACTACGTTAATTATAAGTAGTAAGAATGAAATTATTACCCATAGAAATAACTTTTCTCTTCAAATCATTATCCTTGAATTCCCTTGCAAAATTTTGTGAAATATGTCGGACGCAGAATATATGCTTTGACGGAGGATCTTGCCAGCCATTATTCGGATTATTATAAGCACTCTTAATAGATTCGTGTCTATCTGAAATCACACAAATGTTGGGTTGTGGAGTGACGTATTTTCTCAAATTTCTCAAAAAGAAACTCCAACCCTCTTTTGTTTCACCTTCCACGAGAGCATAAGCAATTGGAATTACATTGTCGTTCCCATCTTGTGCAACTGCTACCAATAGAGTTCCCTTATACTTGCCGTACAACCAAGTCCCATCAACTACTACAAATGGTTTGCAGAATTTAAACGCAGATATGCACGGAGCAAAAGCCCAAAATAGTCTATGGAAGATTCTCATCCCATTTATCAAACCATTCTCATGATAAGCTGGGATCGTTTCCATTTCAATTTTGGTTCCTGGAGCAAACGTTTGCATAACTAATAACCATAGTGGGAGTTGATTGTAAGACTCTTCCCAATTGCCATAAATTTGTTCGATCGCTTTATTTTTTCCCAACCAAGCTTTTCTATAACTAACTGTGTAGTTATGCAAAGCCCGAATCTGAGCAATAATGACCTTCACTTTGATTGAAGGGTCCACTTTCATAACTTGCATTATGCTTGTAGCTATCATGCCAGAATCGAGCTTTATATGATCTTGTGACAGTGCAGAATTTGTGCATGTATGAAGTGAATTTAATTTACCAATCACCCACAATTGACTCTTGCGTTTTGAAGCTCTACATCTAAACAAACAATTTGAATTTGAACATTTAATAACGTACCTTTCTAAATCTGATTTTTGTACCACAAAATTCAATGATTGTTTTAGATGGTAACGTTTGATTGCATGTACGCATTCATCCTTGTTCTGAAACGTCATTCCAACTGCAAGAGTTCCATCTATTGGCGGGACTTCGTCAACGGACATGTGATCAAATTCACTTGGTTGCTTTGCAGAGTCTAAATTGAAGTTCCTCAAGTGGATTGGTGGCTCGAAGATAGGTTGATCTTCTGCTTTGAGATCTTCGTCAACATCATCGTCGTCAGAATCACCAGATGATTCATCGAAATATGTTTCATCCTCTTCACTGTAGTCGCCTAATTCTTCCTCGTTGATATTATACAAGACACTAAGCGGAAGATCACATGGTGGACTTGTTGGGAGAGATTCGTGACGGAGTTGTTGGGAGACATTGTGAATTTGTTGAGTTTGTTCATTTTGGCTAGGATAAGGTTCATATTGTTGTGATGGTGAATATACCTCGGGCTGATCGAATGATGGGATGTAGTCGGGTTGATAATGATCAAACGATGGGGTGTAGTCGGGATTAGGCATGTTTGAGGTTGATGGTTGATCAATGTTTGTTGATGTAGGAGCACCTTCAAATGTAACATATAACTCGATGGTGCCGAGTTGAGACCATTGTGCATAAACATCAAACATCAGTTCGACATCTTCGTCATCGCAAACGTTCATCAGCTCAAACCTGGTTGTATTTTCACCAAAGAAGACAAGGTGCCGATAAACTATATCAGTTATCGTCACTTTCTCGTCGAGCTGTAACTTTTTCTTAATGACATTCTTTAGACGAGCAAAGTTGCTGCTAGAATGTACTTTGAACGCCTTTTTGTAATCACTTACAAATGTTTTACCTTCAACTCCGTCGACAATAGAACCATTGTAATAAACAATACAAATAACTTGTTGGGCAGCCATGAAGAAGTAATTTATTAAGTATGAAATGTTAGAAGATATAGTGAGATAGAAGGTGTGGTGATATAGTGTCATCTAGTTATCTATTTATACAAGTTAGTAAAGTGTAGAAGGTAAAAATTTAATATTTAACGGAAATAATTTGATTGGTCCAAATAAAATAACAAGGATTCATTTTCTACTGCACCATCCACAACCGTTGATAAATTAAATTGGACGTTCAGGATTAAAGATTGAATAGATCAATATGATTGGTCCAAATAAAATAATAAGGATTCATATTTTTCTGCTGCACCATCCACAACCGTTGATTAATTAAATTGGACGTTCAGGATTAAAGATTGAATAGATCAATATGATTGGTCCAATTAAAATAATAAGGATTCATATTTTTCTGCTGCACCATCCACAACCGTTGATAAATTAAATTGGACGTTCAGGATTTATTGAATGAAATGAACAAGGATACGGATCCAAACTATTGATTGTAACAAGGATCCACAGCCATTGATTAAACGAAATGAGCGGCCCAGATCTGTCCATACGGGTTCGCTTCCTGGGGATGCGACGTCCTTAAGTGATCGCTTCCTGGGGATGCGACGTCCTTAAGTGATCGCTCCCTGGGGATGCGACGTCCCACTAGGCTCGTGTTGTAGGGCTTCGCAATCTGGGCCTGCGATTTCCTATATAAGGCCACCAAACACTCCTTTCCAATCACACTTCCTCAACATTGTTAAACTCACCCCTCTAATTCACAAACACTTACCACTATAATTCACATAGCTAACACTTTCTTCAACATTCAAAGTCACAATTACTAATGGAATTATCTACGAATCATAGAGTTGACATTCGATACATTAACGCATTTGTAAGTATTATATATTATTGTCATTAATATTGAATTTTTTTTTATTGTTATATATATATATATATTAATTTGAAATAAATTAGCTTAGTATTATATATTATTGTCAATAATATTGAATTTTTTTTTATTATTGTTATATATATTATTTTAAAATAAATTAGCTTAGTATTATATATTATTGTCAATAATATTGAATTTTTTTTATTATTGTTATATATATTATTTTAAAATAAATTAGCTTAGTATTATATATTATTGTCAATAATATTAAATTTTTTTATTATTGTTATATATATTATTTTGAAATAAATTAGCTTAGTATTATATATTATTGTCAATAATATTGATTTTTTTTTTTTAATTTCAGATACCATCCAAGGACAAACTAAAATGTCATGGTCATGCCAACAAAAGACCGAACGAAGCCATATTACCGTATTTGCAACAAGCCGGATTTGGTGAAGTGATTAAACTTGGAAACTACAAAATAGATGTCGGTCTAATTACAACTATGGTTGAAAGATGGAGACCAGAAACTCATACTTTTCATCTGCCAATAGGTGAGTGCACAATTACTTTAGAAGACGTGTACTATATTTTAGGATTAAAGACTTCTGGTTTTCCTGTAAGCGGTTCGAATTTTGTGAATGTTAAAGATGTCTGTCAAGAATACTTAGGAGTTATCCCACCTGAGGGAGCAACAAGGGGTAATTTTATAAAATTAAAATGGCTAAAAGATACTTTTGATGGTGTTGGTGAAAATGCATCCGAATTAGAAAAACAAGCATCGTGTCGGGCATACATACTACGTATGATTGGAGGATTGTTGATGCCGGACAAATCCAACAATCGTGTCCATTTAAAGTATCTTTCACTTTTAGGCGATTTAAATAAAGCATCCCAATATAGTTGGGGTTCGGCAGTTTTAGCAACGCTCTATAGAGAATTATGCCTTGCTACAAAACCCGGCGTAATGTCTATCGGAGGATGTGCATTGTTGTTGCAAAACTGGGCATGGTATCGTTTGAGTTGTGTTGCTCCAGAATCACCCAGTGCATGGATATTTCCACTTGCACAAAGGTAACTATTGCAATTAATTTTTATATATCTTTTTAAAACTTACTACTTAGTGTATTACTAATTTT
>JBBPBP010009777.1:34878501-34893605 GCA_037974735.1 Cicer chorassanicum | reverse complement strand
AAAAAACCTCCAATACATAGTCGCATCCCCAGGATGCGACCTCCTACTAAGATGGAAATTTTTTTTCTTTGGCTCGTCGCATCCCCAGGTTGCGATCTGCAACTGGGGCTAAAAAGTAGGGCATTCTAATATTTTTTTTTTTGAGTGGGGCATTTTGGAGACTTTTTAAGTAAAAGGGGATATACGTGTGCATTAGTCAAAATATGTGTCCTAGTTGATCCCATTTTACATGTATGTAAAAAAAGCCCTATAAAACAAGGAATAATCGGGCTAGGACAATACGATTTATTCGCTTTCTAGCACTGCTATAATTTGTTCTCCCTACCACTATGACTTTTTCTCTTTCCACTATGGGTCCAGAATGTGATTTTCATTTTTTCTTGTTAGAAAAGATTAATTAATTCACATAAAATGAGTCTGAGATTTGAATCCAAAATAATACATCTAATTTAAACATATAAATTTATTAAAAATATAATAAATTAATAATTGAGATATTTCAATTCGTATCCAAAATAATATATTTATTATTTGTCAGTTAAACTGATATTTAAGTGCATTTATAATATGTAGGATTGTAAAGTATTTACTTTTTATGGCACAATCTATTCTGATTTATTTCACCCACTTTGAAATCAGATTTTTTTTTTCTTTTAGGTAAAGTTGAAAAATTCCTATAAAAAAAGTTCAAATGAATTTCACTTAGTGGATGGAAATGTCTAAATTTTCGTGTTTTGATGCGCCATTTCACAAAAGAATTTATTCAAAAAGAAGGCAAAGGCATGAATTAAACTCAGAACCTTATTGTGACACACAAAGAACACAATCACTAAACCAACAACAATATCATGTTCATTATAACCAATTATAGATACATATATTACCCAATATTTTATAATTATCTCACAAGTTCCACATAAATTTTTGTGGAATAGATATAAATTTCAGTGTATTGAAAAGGATACACTAGATAATGTGTTTAAACTAACATTATTCTTAAAAAAGAAGTTATATTTATATGAAAATTACGAGCCTTGCCCATATTAGAATAAAATAATGGTTAACATTCATTTTGATTTTTGAAAGGATAAAACATTATTTCAATAGTTATCAAAATAAAAAAAAATATTTAAATATATTTTTCATTAACTATTTTAATTATTAAATGTCTTTAATTAATAAAGTAATTTAATTTTTGAATATATTTTTGATTGGTCATTTTATTCTATAAAATTATTAATAAAAGGTATACTTTGTTTTACGAAATAAGAGATATATTTATATTTGCAAATTTTAATATATTTGTAAACTATATAATGACATCGTCTCATAAAAGATTAAAACAATCAAATTTTTTTCTTCCATAAACTTATATACAACTGCGAGGTCTTGAGTTCAAGTTCAATACAAACATCTAATTTAGAAATATCAAATTACGATCAAAATGAGAGTACCCAATAAAAAAGTGACAAACATGTTTTGTTGAATTTCCAAAAGAAATAAAAATTGTACCCAAAAGTACTTGTTTTTTAAGTGGAGCGAGATGCCAGAAATGGGCCCTTAAAAGTAAAAACACATCACCTAAAATAATGCAAAGTATTGATCAGATCAGAAGATGGGACCAACTATGTTCAGCAATCAATTCCTCAACTATTATGCTTTGTCTTGAAGCATAGATCATGCCAAACTCAACTCACTGCCAATCTGCCATGGTTGATATTGGCATTGACCCATTTGAATTATTGACACTGATGTTACATATAGCTAAAGTTTATATATGTAAGTATATAAGAGTCTTGATATCTAAACATATGCATTTAACAAGTAAAAATGCTCATTTTTATAATAATTTTAGCATATATTTTGTTATTTTTTAGGAGTAAAAGTTTATTCTAATAATGTATAATTAACTATAGTCATTGTTTGTTCTTTCTCTAGAAAACACACTTAGGTGCGTTTAACTTGAGCTACATATTGTAACTTTTTATTTTTCATGGCAATTGTAAACATACTTTTAATATATTTAGTTGTTTTTAAGTAGAATTGATTTTGTCATTAGAACTTAAAGTTAATATTTATAACTTTTAAACCAAAAAATAATTTTCGTATTCAATTTTTTTTAACTTATTTTAATATGAATGTATCTAAATATAAATAAATTTTCATTCAACTCACTTATAATTAAACTTAATTTTATAAAATCAATTTTTATCGGCCAATAACCAAACCCACACTTAAAAATAGTTAAAGTGACACCTCATTCTCATTGGTGTGTAGTGGCTGAATATTTATAAATGAAAGTAGTTGTGAAATTAAAGGTCTCTGATTTGAACTTTTGTAAAAATAAATTTACTTTGAAAAAGAGTAAAGGATGAAATAGTTAAATTACATTATGACAAATTCTAGTATAAATTATCGTCCATTATGGATCATATTTGAAAAATCTTAAAATTTCAACTATATACATATTGTTTTTTAGAAGTAGATATTAATGGTTATATTTATTTTTACAATTGAGATAGTGATTTAAGTAATATTGATTCAATAAAAATAAAATATATATTTTATATTGGATTGAAATAAACGAGATCACCATCTTAATCATAAAGACAAAGGGACCATTAACTATTACTTTACTTTCGAAAAATATTGTTGTTATAATTTTTGGATAATTTTTAAATACTGATTTACAGTAAATCACTTATGAAAATATTCCACCGTAGAACTCACTAATGCTCCACTTTATGAATCAATGGTACTATCAAAATTCATGTTATACCATATTCAATATTGTTGAGATCTCGTGGGTAAGTATTCAATAGATGGCAATTTCATCCATTTATCTATCATTCATCTTATCGAGTCAACTACAAATTCATTCAATCAATCCCATTACCACATGCATGAAAACATTACATTCTACCACTAGATCATTGCAAGACATCTGATAATTTATAAACGTTGACAATATATAAATAATATTTTGGATCCTCAAAATTTTGGAGCTCTGCGCGGTGGCTCAGCTTGCACGGGTTATGGTCCGTCCCTGATTGGATCTAATTCATCCATTTAAAAATATGGATAAATCTAATCCATGCAACCTATTTTAAAATCCAATTTATCACATATTTTAAAATTCAATTATTATATTTATTTATTTTAAAATAGACACATTTAAGACAATTCATGGATTTGAGCATTGGTGAATTCAATGGTAAAATACCTTTATAAGTGATCCGCCGTACATTGATACTAGAAAATCACCAAAAAAATCTAATAGCGATCGACAATACTCTTTAGAAGTAATAGTTCATGAGTCTTCTCGTCTTTACGATTAAGATGGTGATATGATTGACTCGATTCAATATGATATACATATTTATTTTTCTACCCTAAGCAAAATTATAACAATATAAACAATACTAATTAGTAATATTGGCCGTTGAAACAAAAAATACTTATTTTAAAAAATAAATTTTTAATAAGAAACTGTTATTTTTTTTAGAAAAATATTGTTAATTTATTTTTTAAAAAACTGTTATTTATATTAGTTAAATTTTGTTTGTTATTCTAGAAAAATAATGTTTAATAATTAATTTTTAATAAATGATATTATTTTATTATTTAAAAATCTGTTAAAAATGATTTTTTTAATTTTTTTTACAAGAAATTGAATTTCTTATATTTTATAAATAAAAAATAATAATTTAAATATTATAATTTAATAATAGGGTAGTGGTTGGTGGTGATCGGTCAACATTAATTGTCGGAACTCTATCGTCTGCAGTCGTGGGATCTTTAGAGCTATCCCATCGTTGGTCACCACCACCCAACAGTCACCACTCTATTATTAAACTATTAATAAATAAATTACTTATTTCATAAATATTATAAAAAAAAACATTTCTTTTTTAAAAATAATATAAAAAAAATGGTATTTTTATCAACGGAGATTAAGTCTAATTGTAGGGGTTAGACTATCGTAACATAGGAAATTCAAGTTCGACACGCCTCAAATGAGATTACGTTAAGTGGAGTGAATCTATAGAAAACAAAAAACATATTCTTTTAAAAAAAAAGTATTTTTCTTTAAAAAAAAGTATTTACTTTTTCAAACAAAAAGTTGTTTTTAAAATTATAAAACTATTTTTAGAAATTATTTATCATTAAAATAATATAAAACAGTTTTTTAAAAAAAATATTTTCATAAATAATTGTTTTCTATAAAAATATAGCTTTTAAAAATAATAATAAAAATTAATTGTTTAGAAAATTAATAAAAATTAGTAGATGGAATAGATGAGCATCCATTAAAATATGATAAAGGACGGAATGGATTTTTTATTTAGTGATTTGATTGAATTAGATATTTGTTTACTAAAACTTAGTGGATTTTAATAGAATATTTCAACTCATCTATTACTATCTAAATATAAATTCATCCAATTCATTCATTTTACTATCCTAAGAATTTATTTTTTTGTTGAAATGGTTAATAAATAAATTGATAAAATTCTTGTACTTGGAATTAAAAGTACAAAAAAAAGGCTAATAAAGATAATAAGATAATAAAGATGAATATCATTTCTCCAAATACAAGAAAGGGATTACAATGAAACTGACAAAAAAGAAACCATTATAACTTGACATAACTCAAGCACACTCAATGAGTTCAGCACCAAAAATAAATACCATAGATAAAACTAGCATCCTTAGGATAAACTGCATCCAAATTATCAATTGCAGCTTTTCAAAAATAAGAACATTAATTTCAACTTGATTAAAAATGATAGAATTACAGGTCTTTCAAATATATCACACACAAGCCAACCATATAGTGTTAATCTTGGATCAAATTGCTCTCCACCGACGACCATACCAACACCACCGACGAAACCTTCCCACACCCCTCCACACACATCAAAGAGTCATTATAATTTAAACATCTTTTAAGCAAGTTGTTTTTGTTAGGTAAACGATTCTGAAGCAAACGCCACGCAAACACCGACACCTTTAAGCGAACCCACTTGTTCCACGTCATGGAGGAGAAATGTGATACTTCAAGGAACGAAACTCCATCTGTTTGAAATGTGCGTGCAAAATAGTATTACCAAGCAACAAAACACATTTTTCCACTAACTCATTTTCTCACTAAAAACAAAAAGATCCCTTCGCCACCCCTAATTGAAAACAACCTCATTGACACCCCTAGCCATCACTTTCGCTACTTTAATATTTTTATCATAAGCCAAACTAAATAATCTACTAAACCTATCTCTCAAAAGACCTCCATCAATCTAAGGTTCCAACTAAAACAACATATTAGCTATGTTCCCTACTACTTTAATGACATTATCAGCAAACCAACCCATATCGCCCCTCTCGTCCCTTCTAACAAGGAAAACACTACCTTTCACCACGTTGAAGCTTTCCTAGCGCCACCACCTACATTCCCATTAACACTACCATACTTACTACTCAACACCTTAAACAACAAATCCTATCTATTGTTTCTCGACCTGCAACACTACTTACCTAAGAGAGCTAGATTAAAAGCTTTCAAATTGCAAACTCCTTATCCCCATTCTCCCTACTTAGACAAACATTATCTCATTTAACCCAACAAAGACAACATTAACGAGAACAAGAAGACCCCCCATAGAAAGGTTACGGTTCCTCCATGTAGACAAACGAGGACGTATACGACCAATCATAGGCTTCCAAAATGCCAAACACCTCAAATTCCCAAGTAATGAAAGAGTGTGTGACCCATTTTACAATGAAGTATGTATGCCGCATCCTTTAACCACATGTCGGCAATGTTAACTCCCACGAGGAGACTCTTATGGAAATTAACCTTCAAACAATACATTAACTCAAAAAGAAGAAGAATGGATTCAATAGTTCGCCATTTGCCCAACTATTGGACCCTGTAATCAAAGTATGATCAACAAATTATAAATGGAAAACGCGACAGTCATCACTAGAACCCACTCCACAACCACAAAACAAATCAGATTGAATAAAAGCATTCATCAAAGAATTGAGACCTTTAGCAACTAAAAAAACGAAAAAATGGGGAGCCCCTAAAATAAAGACAATTCATCCGTAGGTGAGCCATTAACTAACATTGACGCCTTTGTTGAACTGAAGCATTCGATCACCTACTTCCTCAACATGGTCAGGAAATTCATCTTCAACATAACATCTGAATAATCTCATTCCACCGAGTTGTAGGCCTTTTCAAAATCTACCTTGAATAAAATCAGTTCTTGCTTGTTCCATTTCACATCATCTACAATCTCATTAGCAATCAAGATGTAATCCAAGATTTGACAACTATGAACAAACGCTGATTGGGACTCCAAAATAACGGAACCAATCACACCTTTTAAACAATTAGCTAATACCATATTAAATACCTTATACATGCATCCCACCAATGAAATAGGCCGAAAATCGTTTAAACCTTGAGGATTATCTTTCTTTGTAATGAGCAAAATAAATGTACTATTAAAATGTTTCACGGCTCTTAAAACTGACACAATCCCAAACTGTTTGTTTAGTTTCCTCTTCGAGAAAAGGTCTCACCAACCATTTGGATGTATCCTTGTCTAAGGGTGGAGAAATGAAGACTATCAACATCCATCGTAGCTATAGATGTCAATTAAGTCCCAAAGTGCTAAGTTCCCTAATTATGGGCACTCTATTGAGACAAATTTTTTTAAGCCCCAATCCATTATTTTATTATTTTTTGTGGGTCTAAGTCAAGAGACTCATGGACGCATTGTTTTATCAATTGAGATTTTTTTTTGAAAAAATTTTAAAATATTTTTTTCTTCGAATAAAAATTAAAGAATTTCCCTAAATGTATTTCTCAAATAGAAGTGTTTGAAAAAGTAGACCTATAGACGGGCCCGCATAATTTTGTGGGCTTCCTTTAATGGAGTTTTTTTAGCCATAGATCTTTTTGCCCCCTCTAATATGTGGGCTGGGACCAACAAATAATGGACATATGAAATTGACATCTCTAAACGTAGCAGACTTATGGGATTCAAAATGATTCACAAAATTGACATCTCTTCCATTTTGCACGTTTGCTCGATTGAATCATCTCACTATTTTTCTGCCTTTGCAAGGGATGATTAAACCGGTGATGATTCATTGAGCCTTTCTGTAATCTTCAACACTCTTCAAAGTTTTCTAGGTGGTACCTTGGACATGTATAGTTTTTTTGCTCAAACACTGCATTGTTTCTTGCAAACCACAAACTGTCCATGATGGAAAACATAAGACACAAAGCATCATCTTTTGTGTGATCTAGCATATTATAGTATATCCAATCTTCAAACTTCATTGCTCAATATTGGTGAAATTAATATTTGGAGGCGGCCCAAACCACACTTGAGTGAGAGTGTGGTTGATATATCCTAACTATGCTTTACAAATAAATATGATATCTATTAACCAAAATTTGTGTCCAAATATATATTTGAAAACCATGGTTAGTGACTTACAAAATCATAGTTAATTGTGTTATGTCGATAATTAATTTATAAATTGTGACATCTTATTATATTTATTAATCTTCTAATAGATATAATTAACTATATATGTATTTAAACTATATATTAACCATCAAAATTGTGTATATCTATAATGATGAACCTGGATGTCTAACGAGTTAATTAAAGGAGATGAGGAATGCAAACAATATGGATGTAAGAGCGTTTTTTTTTTAAGATTGTTCATATTTAAACCAAACTGAAAACGCATGATATTAACCTAGCTACATGAAAAATTCATTATTAATTTTACATGTCTTGATCTGTCTTTATGTTGATTTCTTACAAATTAGTAGTTTAGTACCTCAATGGTTTTTATCCATTTGCTTCTTTCTGAATTTTGGTAGTTTCTACTCTCCACGTTATTTCGTAGTAGTTTCTCTTGGGATAATTAGTACCCTTATATGTTAAAACAACTCCCTGTAAAACCGTTGGTGAGAAATGAATAATTAATGACTTTTTTTTTATAAAACTTTAACGACATTATTTAATCTAACCAGTAAAGTATATGTACATTCTCATGCATGTCGGGCGAGATTGTATTAATTTGATAATCGGGCAAGGAATATTTTTTTTTAAATCTTCTAAATATGAATATTGTTAATTTAGTATGGTCTTGTGAAAGTGTAAATGTGTACATGCTTTTAAATATGAATAGCAAAAGTATATAGACAAAATTTATTAAAAGTCGTTCAATCTCACCGAAGACAAATTTGTCTCGTGAATTTGAAATTTTTATATATCAAAATTTGTCACGTGTATAATAATAAAATCTTATAAGTAACAATTTATCTCTTGTATGATAGTAATTTTAAAATTTGATTAAATTGTAGTTTTAATTTCTCTATTTTTAGTGATTCACGAAATTGGTCCCCTTATTTTAAAGGCCGACAGTTTTAGTCTCTTCCTCTGATTTTTTAACTAAAAGGTGATGACGTAATTTTTTTTAAATAACGTGATATATGATACGATAACGTAGAATGATTAACACCCATTAAATTGGAATAAAACACCGTAAAAATTTAGTTTTCAACTTTGAAATTTTTTCATATTTTTAATTTAATTAATGTCATATGAATAACTAATGCATTTAGATAGTTCTATATCATAAAATTGTATATCCTGTCATTTAAAAAATGTCAAATCGTTATTTTTTAGTGCAAAAATCTGAGGAAGGGACCAAAACTGTCGATTTTTAAAATAGGGGGACTAATTCCGTAAATTGGTAATAATATAGGGACAAAACTACAATTAAGCCTTAAAAAATTTATTAGTGAAAGTTTATTTCGTGTATGATAGTTTGATATCATAAGTGACAATTTGTCCATGTATGATAGTTGTTTCGATATTTTTATCATTGAGAAATCGTTTCATGTATGATAATTATTTTGACATTTTTAATCAATGAGAACTTATTCTATGTATGATAACTGTTTTGATATTTTTAATCAGTGGGTTTTTTTTTCTTTGTATGATATGTTTAATCTCGTAAGTGACAACTAATTGTAGAAATATTGTTATTAACTATTTTATTTAATTATTATATTCCAATATTATTTTGTGGGCACGTATCTTTATTTAATTATATTAGCTATTTATCAATTAAGAGTCTTAATTAGTTAGTTATCAAATTAAGTAATAAGGTTTATTAGATTTTGTATTTTGATAATTAGTAATTATTTAATTAATTGATATAAGGTCAAATATGAGTGGATGGTCCATTTGAGAATAATCCTAATTCGCCACCACCTTATATATTGGCTATGGATCCCAATATAGCAGACACACCGCATACGTCTCTTCTCCTCGTTTGAAGTGCTTAGCGCATATTGCCTCTTTGTTTCAAAATCGATGCTTAGAAACTATTTAGGAATAGAACAAAGGGAGGATTTGCTATGAATGTCCAAGTATTCTTAACATCTAATATATTTGATAAATCAACATGTTGTAAATCCTAAAATAATCAAGATTTTATGTTTGTTCTTGATGTGTATATCATGCTTGTTTGACTATTAAATTTCTGCAATGTATTATATGTAAAAACATGTGTTGTATGATGAATTAGTAAATTAATTCCAACATTTATGTCGTGTATGATAGTTATTTTAAAATTTTTATCATTGAGAACATGTCTCGTGTATGATAATTATTTTGAAATTGTTAATTAGTGAGAATTTGTCTTGTGTATGATAAATCAATATCTTTTGTGACACCCTAAACCCCAAAATAATGTATATATAATATTTTGTGCTAAACCTTTTTTTTAATAAATGAATCACAGCGGATAAATAAATATTTTTCCACGGAAATAAAAACCTTTACAAGGGATTTAGGATATCACATTTCCCAAAGTACATATGGAACACTTTAAACACAATTCCTCAAATAAAAGGTGCAATCTCAATAAACTAGATCTAAGTATAATCTATTGATTAATTACAAAAATTATTACTGCTAATAAGTTTCCTAGTTAAATGAGTAAAATGCAGTTTATAAATCTCATCCCTGATGTCACTTATCAAAGCAGGCTTCTCCCAAACTTGAACTTCAAGATTTTCTAACCTGTAATAACTGCGATTTCGCAAACGCAGGGCCAAACCAGTCAAACACAAACAACGAAGGGAGTGAGTCTCGAAATCATGTAATAGTATAAGATAAGTGGGAGGAATACGCAATGGATCAAATTCAATCAAATCCAAACATTTGGTCCACACCACTCACAATGAACAGTCTAGTTCGATTAATCATAAAATAGGAAATCAAACAAGTGTAGCACTCCAGTAAAATCATAATTCCAGTCAAGTAAACAAGAGCACTCAAATACATATCATTCATACAATAACAACTAGCATAAGATTTCATAAAATCAAATATCATGCAACCTTGATATAAATCAATTCACGGCAATTCTATAGGTTTCTAAATTATATTTTAGTACTCACGGTTACCATGCATATGTTATTAATTAATTATTATCACTCAATAAGGCTCGACCGTACGTAGTATGCTTCGAATGAGTCTCTGGGAATTACGGCATTCCCGTTCAACCCACGTTATATTATATTCATAAAATGGAACTTCTTCTCACCCCTTACCTCGATTGAAGATCTCACCGAAAAGAAAAATCTGATATGCCAATGTGTCGTGTCTTCGTCCAACCGTCGTCTCTAATAGTCCGCGAAAGAAATAAAGATTAATTACTTGCTACAATAGGTAAATTGATTGTTTACTATTTGCAACACCATCCATATATATGTTTAATACCATATATACTTATGGTTATGTCAATATAAACAATTTCCTAAAAAAATCATAATTATGTACTGCTAGATAAATATGGTGTATGTATAATTTTGATATTACAGTAGTGCACAATATATCATACATATTTTAAATCAAATAACAAAGCTATTAGATGTACAATAAAAGTAGACTCTTTATTATTAACATAAAGATTGTAAACTGTAGGTGTATGTATATATACATAAATATAGTATATACTATCTTAACTTAAAATAAGAAAAATGTACCAGATCGATTATGCTTTTCTTTTATAAGATAGAAAATATATTTGCAATATTTATCTAAAGGAGAATTTAAACACTTAGAATTGCCTTAAAAAAAATTATATTATATAAAATTTTAATATCAATAGATTTAGATATTCAATTGAATTTATCAAATTAATTTCAGTATAATGTAACATTCTGCTACTTGCAAAACCACAGGGAACAATTCTGCTACTTTAGAGACAAGGTTTACAGATTTCGTTCAGAACACATTACTCTTATGATCAGAATTTTGTCTTATAAACAATTGATATTAAAAAAAAATGTATTAAAAAAATATGATTTTAACTTTGATCATGATTGTGAAAAATCAACTAAAAGATGAAAATGCAATAAATTAGATGATCAGAAAACAAAACCAAATAACAATGGCATAGGTAGTAGGTGTTTGCAATTGAAGTAGCAATGTCGATTTACAAGGAAGGGGGGTTTGAATTGTAAATGTTCCTATTTAATAATTCCTGAAAAAAACTTAAGAAAATAACTCAAGATTGATCTTGGTTGTGAAAACAGAAAACGGAGAACGTTCTTGGTTTTAACCAGAAAAACGGAGAACGTTCTTGGTTAGTTAAAATCAGTAATTCAGTTTATGTATTTAACTTGATAATCAATTAGACTGAAAGTAAATAGATAAGGGAAGAGATACCACACAAGGATATATCCTGGTTCACCCAACCGTGGGATTTTCCACTAAGTGTTCAAAACAAAGAACCTTCTTGGTTTTACAGCACCTAGCTCATATCAACCTTGATCTGTTACAACATTAAAACCTTTCCACCCAGAAAGGAGTTCAATCAGGTCACCTATCAACCTTGATAGGATTTCTTACAATCTACCCAAACTATACTAAACTCTTATAGTTTGAGTTTTACAATAATGATGAGATTGTTTTGTTAGAATCTGAGATGTCTCAACTCTTGTTTGAGATCTGATTATTTGACTGAGAAATACACGAAAATGATTCTAAGAATCGAATGGGAAAAATCAGAATTGATTCAATGTATGTGAGTGAGAGTATTCAAGTATGTAAGTGTATGTGATTGATGAATTTTCTTAATACTTGAAGCTCTAATTTTTCCTTGAGCTTGGCCTTCCTTTTATAGGTGATTTGAGAAATTAATTTTGGTCAGAAAGAGCTGTGGTAGTGCTCTGTTTTCCTCTGACACAAGCAACCTTTCTGTTGAAAAAATAATCCAATGATGTGACAGTTTTGGGCCTTGCTTGAATGGGTTGTTTTGCTCAATTTCAAACAGATTTTCCGCGCTTTTAATGACCCATTAAGCTTCGAAAATACTTTATGATAATTGGGCTTTGATCTGGACATTTGATTTGATCCAAAACAGTTTGGAAAGTAATGAACAACTTCTGCAGAAATAAGAGAATCGATTTTGCAGAAACGGAGATTGATCTTTGAAGCTTCATATGTAATTATTGATGTTACAGCTTCGATCTGGAGTTTTGATTATGTCCAAAATAATTTGGTGAATGATTATAAACCTCTTTAGAAGTAAAGAGATCAATGCTGAAATTCTGCAGAAACGGAGATTGATTCTGCCAAAACAGCTTGGAGAATGATGGCAGTCTGCTGGAGAATGATGTTGAAAATTCTGGAGACTGATATGAACATTATGAAGACTGATCTGAACATTCTGGAGACTGATGATCATTCTGCAGATTGATGTTATCATTCTGGAGAATGATGTTAGCATGCTGGAGATTAATGTTAACATGTTGGAGAAAGATGTTAGCATGCTGGAGATTAATGTTAACATGCTGGAGAATGATCAGAATGTTGTCAAGAATGTTGACAGTCAAGTTCAAATCTATTTGGTCTTGCTAGTTTGTGATCTTCTCTCTTTGCGATTTGAATGCCTTCTTTGACTATAATGATTTCTACTTGTTCTTTGCCATGTACTGATGAACTAGTATAAAATCCAGAGGCAAAAGCTTCGTTGAAATAGTGGAGATTGATTGGTCAAGAGGCTGTGACGATCATTCTTGAAACTGGAGAACATTCTCCGTTTTCCAGATTTTGTTGTTTCTTTATATGTTCAGTTTTTAACTGTTTTCTTTGCTTTGCTTGATTCCTATCTTTGATTAATACACTCAAACACACATGTTAAAAACCAAAACACTTAGAATCATAATTAACATTCTTAATTAACTTTTTGTTTGTTTTCATCAAAACATTAAATTGAGATTTTGTCTCAACAACAATTAATTTAGGAATGACAATAAACTAACCGGAGAAAATGAAATGTCTTGTAGAGGGATACTTTAATCTAATGACAACAGTCGTGGTTCCTCTTTTTTTTTTTCCCCTTAAGACTAAAACTTTTGAAATCTACAATAATAGAACTGGTGTATTTTATCGTAAGAATGCGGCTATATTGTTTTGATATTAAAAAATACGAGTTCGTGAAATCAGGGCAGGCGACAATCCGGTTTTGATACTAGAAAGCTTTTGAGATACCTATTAATCATTATTTGGCCAAGCTTAGGTATCTATGAATCTCACCGTGTGCAAAAATTGGGTTAGGTTATATTATTATTATTATTATTATTATTATTATTATTATTATTATTATTATTATTATTATTATTATTATTATTATTATTATTATTATTATTATTATTATTATTATATTATTATTATTATTATTTTTATTATTATTATTATTATTATTATTAGAATCCTCATGTTTGTGTATGCAATGTTTCACTATTATTTTGATTTGATTTGGTTAGTTTTTATTGGCAAATTCCACTCAATTCACTATTTTAATGACTTCATCTACACTTAATTGTATAGCTCTGCATCTAATTGAATTGAATTCAATTGATTCAATATCTGTTGTTTGCTTTTTCCTTTTAGATTGGAATAATTAAATTAAAGCTTATGTTGTTTAATTGGTCAAATTTGGTAATTAAGTTTGATCTGCTTGGTTAAAATTTGAGTTTGTATTTAAGATTGTATCTCTAATCCTAACTAGCATAACTTGTAAGCTCACCTATTATCCATAGTGGTCAGTCTATGTTGTAGATCCCAAAATTCCAGTGCGGTGGATGAACTTACTGAGACGCTATCGACCGTGGAAACGCCTTTGATAGGTGCAGCGCTCACAGTCGCGAATTGCGCCTTAATAGCATACCACTGGCGCGACACGACCCGTGTTTCTGGAAAACGCAGCTTAGACCACAAAATGTTGCATATGCTTTTGACAATGTTACTAATGTGTTGCCTAAAACAGAAATAATGTACACAAAACCGTGACCTAACTATATATGCAACATTTATGAAATGTTGGCAAAACCAATTCATAAAATCATGGCCTGAAACATTAAAAAAAAATTGTGGCCTCTTTGAGTGTTTTCAACAACGATATTTTAGAATTCGTGGGAAAAAAATAAAAAACCGTTGCCTTAAAGAATAGGTCATGGTCACTTACACCACACTTTGTAAACTGTTGCCTAACCTTTAGGCCATGTTTTTTTTTGTCTACGCCACACTCTTTTATTGTTGCCACAACTCAAAAATATTGTAGTGTTCATAAGTGACAACTTATACCTATATAATAATTATTTTGAAATTTTACCACTGAGAACATTTCCCATATAGGATATCTTAATCTCACAATAGACAAATTGTTTCATGTATGATAATTATTTTGAAATTTTATCAGTCAAAACTTTTTTTGAGAGCTTTATTGGTGAAAACTTGAATCGTGTATGATAATTCAATCTAATTAGTGAGAACTTGTATCATGTATGATAGTTTAATCTCATCAGTGGTAATTTATCTCGTGTAATTGATAATTATTTTGACATTTTTATCAATGAAAACTTGTCTTTAAATGTTTACTATTTTTCTTCCTTCTTTTTTTTTCCTTCTTTTTTAGAAAACATAAAAACAAAATAAGTAAAAAGAAGGTAAACATGAAGAAAAAAAAATCTGAACTTATAATACTAT
>JBBPBP010009777.1:34846996-34878124 GCA_037974735.1 Cicer chorassanicum | reverse complement strand
ATAATAATAATAATAATAATAATAATAATAATAATAATACGTATCCATCTTTAGCTTTACCTTTAAAAGTTATTAACTATTATAAAATAAATTTGAATTTAATTACAATACACATAAACTAGTTTTACAAGCCATCTAAGGCGGACGCTATGGTGGAGTATATTGATAAGTGATCTATCCTAATTAAATTAATTATGCTTAACAGTGACATGAATTTCTAAGGACAATCGACGACACTTTTTATAAATATAAGTTAATAATTCTTTTGGATCGTTACGGGTAAGACAATGAATTGATTGATATTAATTCGATAAAAATAATGAAAAACAATTGTCTACCTCAAAACTTAACTCGTTGAACTGACATCAATCATGTTATTGTCTCATGAGTAAAGACGAGAAGATCCTAGGATCGACCCAAGATATAGTGAGACATAAGGTAAATATGAGGCCTTTTAGAACCTATAATAATATGTTAGTAAAATTACTATTTTTTTATGAAAAACTATTTGTTTGATACGTTAGAATAAAATATCATTTATTGAATTAATATAATGGATTTTGTACAATATTTCTTTTTTAATTGATGATTAAGTCAATTAATTCAACATTTGTTGAGACAATATTTATTATGCATAAGACTTTATTATTTTTAGATTTGAAACTATTAAAATATGAGACCTTTTTATTAAGCACAAAATTTTTTTGAAGGCCTTTTTATCAAGTAAAAATTTATTTATCTTTAGATGCCTAAAGTGATGGCTTTGGTGGCCTTACCTTTTAGTTAGTCTTGCAGGATCCGTTAACTTATACTTCTGAAAAGTATATTCGATTGTTGTTAGAATTTTAAGTGTGTTAGAAACAATTTATTTTAATAGTATTAGAATAGTTGGTATTTTTATATTTAGTTCATGTGTGAGTCTTCATTCTCTTCAGTTTACCAGCTCTTCAATTTTGCTAGTCTGAACGGCGTCACCAGCTAACCACAACTTCACATCTAGTATGTGCCTGTTAGCTCCACCCATCTGCCAATAAGCCAACTTGCTCATGAGCTCACGAATCTATGCCTTACCAGTCATCCAGTCTTCTAGGCCTTTTTATTAAGTAAAAATTTATTTATCTTTAGATGCCTAAAGTGATTGCTTTGGTGGCCTTACCTTTTAGCCGGTCCGTTAACTTATACTTCTGAAAAGTATATTCAATTGTTGTTAGACATTTGAATGTTTAGAAACAAACTATTTTAATAGTATTAGAATAGTTGGTCTTTTTATATTTAGCTCATGTGTTAGTCTTCGTTCTCTTTAGTTTACCAGCTCTTTAGTTTTGCTAGTCTGCCAGCTCCACCAACTAACCACAACTTCACCATCCAGTATGTGCATGTTAGCTCCACCAGTTTGCCAATCAACCAACTTTCTCACGAGCTCACGAGTCTATGCCTTACCAGTCATCCAGTCAGCTTGTTAGTTACTTGTCAGTCAAGCTAACTGTGAGCTTGCTTATACTAGCTTATAGGATACTTCTTCTATGTTGTTATTAGTCAGTTATTTCAATTATATTATCTATACATCATCTCACCTCTTCTCACCTAATGTATATAAAGAAATTGAGATGTTACATTATGTATTGGTTCAGTTCATATTTCAATATATGTGGTATTATATAGTAAAACAATTTTATCTTGTTTCATAATATGGTATCATTGAGCCTGATTTGAGGACCTTCGTCATCTTCAACCATGGCAAGATCAAATAACAAAAATAACAATGCCAATCTGGATCCTACAAAAAACATCAATAGTCCATATTACATTCACCCAAATGAGGGTCCCTCTTTTGTCATTGTTACCCCAGTTCTTAATAGATCCCATTATAATTCTTGGGCTTGTTTGATGAACAGAGCAATGCTGAGAAAGAATAAAATGGAGTTTCTTGATGGATTTTTACATATGCCAAGTGATTTTGAGCCATCTCACAAATACTGGCTACGATGCAACAATTGGGTTCTTCAATGGGTTATCAATTTAGTTTCACCATCAAGAGCTTAGAATCTTGCTTTTAAAGATATTGCCAACAAAGCCTAGATTGAATTAAAGGAAATGTTTTCGCATTGGGATCTAATCAGGGTATTAGAATTGCAAAGGAAATTCATTCAATTAAACAAGGTAATATGAATGTTTCAATTTTTTTACTACTCTAATTGTTTTTTTTGGGAAGAATTGGATAACCTTCGCCCTACACCACCATGTAATTGTACCTCCACAACCTATGTCAAAGAAGATAGGATGATCACTTTTTTATTTGGTTTAAATGAAAGTTTTGATGTGGTTAAAACTCAAGTTTTCATGGTGCCCCTACCAAACTTCAATAATCAATATAGTCATTTCTTTAGTCCTCCAACAAGAAATACATAATAGAGGAGCTAATGAAAGCACATAATCTCGAACTTTATTCAATGCTGGTGAAACAAAGAAAGGTTATTGGAAAGGAAAGGGAAATTCCAAGACCTGCATTTATTGTGGAAAAGTTGGTCATATTGTGGATATTTGTTACAAAAAGCATGGATTTCCGCCTAATTTCAAGTTCAAAAATGATGATTTTATCAATAATGTGTATGGTGAACAATAAATCACTAAGAATAAGGAAGATGATGATTGTGGCAGCCAACAAAGTCCACTGACTCAAGATCAAATCAAAGGAATTTTGAATCTGATACAATAGATAGTGTGGGGGCATTTTCTATCCACTCTAGCAAGCCAATTTCTAAATTAGAACTTGCTAAATGAGCAATAATAAAACACATGGATTGAAGCACTATAGTATATCTCATTATCTCCTATACATGTAGTTGTAAAAAATATTACAGTATAAAACTTATTTACAATATCATTCAATCATATCTTATTTTTGTAGTATGTCATCTTAAAATAAACAGTATAATTTTGATGCATTGATAGTGTAAAAAGTTTTATATTGTCAACTAATCACAAATTATTATTAGCATGACTTTTAAGTTAGCTACAATGAAAGTCAAATTGTTTTAACGATCAAGCGAATGCTTGAGATGAGAAATTCATGATATTGTAGTCTAAGGATAGATGCAGGTCATGAAATCAATTGAATTATTTGGAGAGACAATAGTTTAATAAGAGAACTCTTGTACTGTAAAGTTTAATTCTAATCTTAAATCCACTAAGAAATTAGGGGTTACTTTGAAATTAAAGGTTTTGTCACTAAGGAATTAGGACAAGAATAATAAAGAGAATTTGATATAGTTCAATAAAGGAATTTTGTAACAATGATCAAATTAGAAACCGAGGTTGGATTTAAAGTGAAACTCATCTCTAAGACTTTTCTTATTAGAAAAGTTCAATATGATTACTCTTGTTAGTTTCAAAATTATTCAATCAATTGAGAAACATTTTGTTCAATTTTTTTTTGTCTTATCATTTTGTTCAATTTTAATAATTAATTTAATTCGATAGTATAACACAATCATTGAGTTCGACACTTTGTCTTACCGTTTTATTATTACTTGCAACGATTCAGTACACTTGCTGAAAATATATCACCTGGTACTCCTAAAACTATATCTTTAATAGATTAAACATGTTGTAAATCCTCAAACAAACATATTTAGAAGTTTTTCGATTTTTATACTAGAACATAATTAACAATATGTATGATTGAGTATATCTTCTAAATAAAATAATTCCAACATTGTGACATTGTATTTCTTGACAAAGAGTAATTATCATTTATCAAATCAAATGTTTATGTCGTCTTTAGTATATGAGTTGCACTTATAGAATGAATATTGATTAGTGATGAAAAATTTAAAAAAAATATCTCTAATTGATTGCAAAATTTTAAAGGTATAAAAAATGGTGAGTAATTTCATTTCTTATATCTCTCCGTCGATAATTTAAAATTTTTCTATGTTACCACATACATTCCTTCCCCACCCTTACTTTATGAAACCAGAAATAAAAAAATTGAGGTGCACCAAGTTGGCCTAAAAATCTTGTTGAAATTGTATTATTGTCCATGATTGATGCCTAAAAATATATCCATTAATGATTGAATCATAGTATATACCTTCAGCTGATGCATGAGTGAAGATTCCAAATTTGAATTAACTTCCATGTTGGACCCTATGAATTGAGTTTATAAATCAAAATTGAGTTTATAAATCAAAATTGAGTTTATAAAAAAGTAAAAAATTGCCACAAAAGCTACAACACATATTAATTGTGGGATGAAACTGTCTGTGGTTTATACATAATTTTTTGTCCCAACACTTTGCTTTTGCTTTTTCTTTTTAAAAAGATAAAGTCGATAACAAAGTAATGTGTGAATTGTAAAAGAGGAAAAAGAAAAAAGAAAAAAAAAATGGGAAAGAAAGAGATAATTGGATGCTATCTCTCAACTCTCTTGGTTGAGTTGTGTGCAGTCAAAATTTACAATCACTCACACAGCTATATTGGTCGTCGTTGAATTAAGATCAAACAATTCAAATTTTAATATATATATTTGATTTAAAAAAAAAACTAAAATACGATCTTGAAATATAAACTGTCTGATCTTTATCCAACAACTACCAATGTGGTTGACTACATGTCTGTATGGAATTTTAACCGCATATAATTTGGCCCATCTGATCTTGATCCAACCGTCACCAATGTGGGATTGTATGCCTGCATGGAATTGCGACCGCACACAATCCAAATCCCTCTCTTGGTATCTCCAAGTGTATATTCAGTATAACTAGTTCAACCTTCATGACATGTTTTTTATTTGTTTCCTCAAAACAAGTTAGTATCTCTCACAAAAATGGCCGCTCCTCACTTTTTCTACCTTCTTCTACTTGTCTCCTTCACTACTATTTCTTCTTCAGTTCCACCACTTTCTTTGAAAAACCAAGCTTCAATCTTAGTTTCCATGAAACAAGATTTTGAAGCTTCTAACTCTTCTCTAAGCACTTGGAACATCTCAAACTACATGTCACTTTGCACTAATTGGTATGGCATTCAATGTGACCATAACAAAATCTTTGTAATGTCACTTGATATTTCAAATTTAAATATTTCAGGTTCACTTTCACCTCTTATAACAAAACTCACTACCCTTGTCAATGTTTCAATCCAAGGAAATAGCTTCTGTGGTGAGTTTCCAACCAATATTCACAACCTACAAAATCTTAAATTCCTCAACATATCAAACAACATGTTTAGTGGAAACTTGAGTAGTTTGGAATTTAACAAGTTAAAGGAGCTTGAAGTTTTAGATGTTTATAACAATGCTTTCAATGGTTCACTTCCTCATGGTGTTACTCAATTGTTAAATCTCAAGCATTTGAATTTTGGTGGCAATTATTTCTATGGAAAGATTCCTCCAAGTTATGGAAAAATGAAGAATCTCAAATTTTTGTCACTTGCTGGAAATGATTTGAGTGGTTTTTTACCTAGTGAGCTTGGAAATTTAACAAACTTGGAATATCTTTATTTAGGTTATTACAATCAATTTGAAGGTGGAATTCCACATGAGTTTGGTAAGTTGGAGAATTTGGTTCATTTAGACCTAGCAAATTGTTTATTGAAAGGTTCAATTCCAAATGAGTTAGGGAAACTTTACAAGTTAGATACACTTTTCTTGCAAACAAATCAACTCACTGGTTTTATTCCACCTGAGTTAGGTAACTTGAGTAGATTGAATGCTCTTGATTTATCACTCAACAACTTAACAGGTGGAATTCCAAATGAATTCTCAAACCTTCATCAACTTTCACTTTTGAATTTGTTCATCAACAGGCTTCATGGTGAGATTCCTGAATTTGTTTCCGAGTTTCCGAATTTGAAAGTGCTTAAACTCTGGAGGAATAACTTCACTGGAGTTATTCCTCCAAAGCTAGGTCGAAACGGAAAATTAACTGAGCTTGATTTGTCAACAAATAAACTCACTGGATTAGTGCCAAAATCACTTTGTTTTGGAAATAGGCTCAAGATTTTGATCTTGCTAAACAATTTTTTGTTTGGTAATTTGCCTTATGAACTTGGTCAATGTTACACATTACAAAGAGTTAGAATTGGTCAAAACTATTTGACAGGTTCAATTCCACATGGTTTTCTTTATTTGCCAAATCTTTCACTTTTGGAATTACAGAACAATTATCTCAGTGGTTTGATTCCACAACAAAAAGGCCAAAAAGAAAACTCTACCTCTAAATTAGAACAGTGTAATT
Source organism: Cicer chorassanicum (assembly GCA_037974735.1). Taxonomy (NCBI): domain Eukaryota; kingdom Viridiplantae; phylum Streptophyta; class Magnoliopsida; order Fabales; family Fabaceae; genus Cicer; species Cicer chorassanicum. The sequence goes on along the minus strand of JBBPBP010009777.1, from coordinate 34,871,888 downwards.
TATCAAACAATAGGTTTTCAGGTTCACTTCCAAACTCAATTGGAAATTTTCCAAATTTGCAAATTCTCCAACTTTATGGAAACAGATTCTCAGGTGAAATTCCATCAGATATAGGAAGACTAAAAAATATCCTCAAATTGGATTTTAACAGTAACAATTTTTCAGGTACTATTCCTAATGAGATAGATAAATGTAATTTACTTACTTATTTGGATTTGAGTCAAAACCAATTTTCAGGTCCTATTCCAATTCAAGTCTCTCAAATTCATATCTTGAACCATTTTAATGTCTCATGGAATCACCTAAACCAAACAATTCCAAAAGAGCTAGGAAACTTAAAGGGCTTAACTTCAGCAGATTTTTCTCACAATAACTTCTCAGGTTCAATACCAGAAGGTGGACAATTCTCAACTTTTAAGTCATCATCCTTTGAAGGTAACCCTAATTTATGTGGCTATGATTTCAATCCATGCAAACTTTCATCAACAAAAGAATTGGAGTCAAACCAAAAAAGTGGAATCACAACAACAAAGTTTAAGTTTCTTTTAGCATTGGCGTTATTGGTTTGTTCATTGGTTTTTGCAACATTGGCTATTATCAAGAGTAGGAAATCAAGGGAATCATCATCAAACTCATGGAAGCTAACATCATTTCAAAAGATGGAATATGGAAGTGAAGATATCATAGGTTGTTTAAAAGAGAGTAATGTTATAGGAAGAGGTGGAAATGGTGTTGTTTACAAAGGAAAAATGCCAAATGGTGATGAAGTTGCTGTGAAGAAGTTGTTAGGTTCTTCACATCATGATGATAATGGTTTCTCAGCTGAGATAAAAACATTAGGGAGAATAAGGCATAGGTATATTGTTAGGTTGGTTGCATTTTGTTCAAACAAAGAAACAAATTTGCTAGTTTATGAGTACATGAGGAATGGAAGCTTAGGTGAAGTTTTGCATGGGAAAAAGGGTGAGTTTCTTAAGTGGGAAACTAGGTTGAAAATTGGTGTTGAAGCTGCTAAAGGACTTTGTTATTTGCATCATGATTGTTTGCCTTTGATTATTCATAGAGATGTTAAGTCAAATAACATTTTGTTGAATGATGAATTTGAGGCTCATGTTGCTGATTTTGGACTTGCTAAGTTTATGCAGCATGGTAATGGGACTTCTGAATGTATGTCATCAATTGCTGGTTCTTATGGATATATTGCTCCAGGTACATACTTCTAAAACAAAATTCTTTAATTTATAAATCATTTCATTCTAGTTTGAAATATGATTAGAAAGGTTTTGAATCTAGGTCATGATGTTGTGAATCGCGATTAATTGTGGTTGATTTGATGCGATTTCAATTGCAATTATATCATATGCGATCTCGATTGCGGTCATATCACAATCTTTAATATCGAGAATTGCATTTTTAGTCGCATACGCATTACATCCACGCGTATATGAAAAATCTTGATGTTATAGTCTACTAGATTGTTGCTGACATAGGTTAAAATTATAGTCTGCAACAGTAATTGCGGCTGAATTGATCATATTTACTTGCACTATTATAATATCAAATTTCGGGACATAATTGCAATCACAATTTTAAAATAGAAAAAAAATTAGTATTTTAATACTTCAAATACATATATATTTCTGCCTCAATGTTAATGTAATTGGTCAGCATCATTAACTTTATGTTCATGAAACATCATTGCCTAGCCCCTCTAGAAATAACAGAAGTAAGATTAAAAGACAGTGTTGTTGAAATTACTGATTTGACAATTGAGATGTGTAAAAATACTAACGTGCTACAAAAAGCAAGATGAATCCAGGGTCTTCTTATTTTCAAATTTAACAGTCAAAACTCAAAACTAAAAATCAAATATTCACTGCTAAAAGTACCTTAGGATAAAAATACAAGTATACTTTACATATATTTTTGAGTTAAAAAATATACTTTTATCACATTCACCACTCTTTTTGTGGGACCACATGGATTCCTATAGACTGAGCAAAGGTTCCACTAAGTACTAACACAAAGGAAATTCTATTTGCTTTTTTCTCACGCTAACTGGGATTGTGACTTTGCAATTGCATGCCTTGAAAGTTGAAATTAACAGATCAAATCACAACCATGCTTTTTTGACCACCACCCCTTATGACATCCTTAAACAAAAATGCATTTTTTATTTTGTAGGAACTAGATATATTTAATCCAAAAAAATTTCACCATTATTTTGTTATATCATAAAAAGAAAATTTTGGATCCTTCACCAATTAGGAGCATGTGCTATTGAATTGGATACACAACCCAATAGTCGATGATGCACAAAAACACAATTAGGATATGTTTTAATTTGTTACTTGAAAAAATTAAATTGAAGCATTTTCTAATGTTTTGAAAATCAACCGAACTAATCGATTCAATCGGTCGAGTTAAAAATCGTGAACGAACAGTATGTCGATCGATTCAACCATAATTGATTCATAATTTTATAGAACTAGATTAAATCGGGTTGAGCTGCAGTTGATTCAACCGGTTTGATTTTATTTTTAGATTTTTTTGGATTTTTTAATATTTTATTTATTTATTAATTATTGAATTCCATTTTTTTTTAATTGATTCAATCAATAAAACAATGATCTAAAAGTTTCGCCCGATCCTCTTTCTTTCCCTTCCTACAACATTGGCTTTTTCCATGGTTGATCTATAAAGTATTAATATTATTGGTCCAGTCCTTAATACACTTTTTTTCCTTGTTAAGTATTTATCATGTAGAATTTTTAAAAAAAAGTACTTTATCATGTTGTAAAAGCTAGAATTTTGTTAAGCACTTTATCATTTGTAAAAGCTTGAATTTTGCTTTTATTTTTACTGACGTTAATTAATTTATGTTTGTAGAATATGCATACACATTGAAAGTTGATGAGAAAAGTGATGTATATAGTTTTGGAGTGGTGCTGCTAGAACTAATAACAGGGAAAAGGCCTGTTGGGGATTTTGAGGAAGAAGGATTAGACATTGTTCAATGGACCAAAATGAAAACCAATTGGAACAAAGAGATGGTTATGAAGATCCTTGATGAGAGGCTACCACACATTCCTTTAGATGAAGCAAAACAAGTGTTTTTTGTGGCCATACTATGTGTTCATGAACATAGTGTGGAGAGACCAACTATGAGGGAAGTGGTTGAAATGCTTGCACAAGCAAAACAACAAAACATATTTCAAATGCATTGATCTAGAAAAATATGCAGCACTAATACTTATGAAAGTGTATCTAGTGTGTGACAAGTGTTGGTATCTGACACCGACACTTGTGATTACATTCAATCACTTCTATTTTTACAAATTATGCATATGTCTATGTTTGGTGTCAATGTTTCATAACTAAAACTAGGGACAAGTTAAAAAAAAGAAGGTTGAAATCTATATTCTCTATACATAGCTTTGTGTTTATGTTTTGGGTTGGTTAAAATGTATTAATTTTTTCAAATTAGTTTGTCATTAACTTTTCAATTTTTTGTGTGTATGGCCCTTTCACTTTATTAGCACCCAATTTTGTAGGGGAACCAAAGACTTGTGTGGTTTAGGCACATTGCAAATAGTTATGCATGGGAAAGGTAGAATTAATGTTAAATTGGGAATCAAATATTGGAATTTATATTTACCCAATCACAAGGCCTAGGCATAGTGTGCCCAAGTGGATCCCAATGTTAACTTGTTAAGACGGTTATACGGTTTTGATGTTAGTAGTGATATAAGAACAAGGTATATGTGAATATCAAAATTAATATGAATTATTTGAATACTTTCTCTTGGTCTCTTTTATTTTTCCTTTTATAATGAAGTCTTTTAAACTAGGTGTTTAAACGGTATCAAACCTCTTTTCAAGAGTTTTTTTTTCTATGGACGATGACAAGAAATTCAAACTCATTATATTCCAACTATAACAATAATACAATGTTCAGAATATTCCTTGAAATTAGTATTTTTTATGTTTTTGGTAAGAGTAATTTGAATTAGGGTCAGATGTAATTCAAATTGGGTTAAAAAAAACGTTTTTTAATTGTAGCAACAAGTAATTCAAATTATATGTAGAGTAACTCAAGTTATCCAGTTGATTTTCGTTATCCAAATATGGTGTATGGACATAATTCAAATAATTGTTTACTCCAATAATAGAAATTCAAATTATACTTGTAAATTGCATATAAATACATCTTGCTATCTAAGTCTTTGATATCACCAAAAGAGGGGACTTCTAGGAAACACAAGGGCTAAGGGTTGAGTACTTTTAGGCGAGTGACTAGGGTTGGAAAATACATTCCAAACACCTTGGATGAGTGAAAATCATTGAGAGTTGAAAGAAAGGAAAATGGTGGAAATTAGGGTTTGTTCTTACTGAACATTGGAAGCTAATTTCTTGTAACTCTTTTGTATCTCTTGTAAAGACTTATTGATAGTGGATTGGAGGGTTGTTCTCCCCCCCCACACATGTCGGTCAATTTGGAGCGAACTGGGTAAATAATCTTGGTGTGTTTGTTCCTCTACTCTATTTATCTCACTCTTTAGATTAATTGTCTGTTTGCTCTACACATAGGTTCTAGATTTGTTCTTGGTTGTTATTATTGTTGCTTGTGTTGTTTAGTTTGGTTGCCATTGTTATTTGTTCCACTTTCTTGTTAGATTAGTGATGTTTAGGTGTTCGCAATAAGAGTCTGGATTCATATCCCCTCAAACAAGGAGTCATTCATCTGAGGTATGCCTCACAAGTCATCTAAAAACAACAACTTGCGATTTCGTTTAATTGGACCTTTTTCTAGTTTGGTTTTTTTCCTTGTTTATTAGATTAGTGATGTATTATTAAATGATTTATTTATTGGAAATGACTTTTTGCACCCCCCATTTTTTAAATACACTCTAGTTTAATTTTTTTTTCCTGTAGTCCTTCATTCATATAGGATTTGTCCAAAAGTATACTCAAGGACGAGTGAATCATCCCGATTTTTTATTAATTATTTTTATACCTAAGATTAAGATTACATTGTTAGATGTTTGGATGTTTAGACATCAATATATGATAGATAAAAATAGTAAATATTTGTCCTTAAGCCCTAACTCAAGGACTTCACAATTGTGTGAGTTAATTATGATGGAAAAAAATATCAATTAATAAATAATATTAATGGATTAGTGTATGTTGGTTAATCAACTAATATGAGACCATGTACCAAACAATCGCGTTTTTACTCGACTAATCGATTATGTCTTTGTTGTTAATCAATTAAGGGAGAACATGTTACAGGGAAATTGGTTTCTTTCATCACAGACATAGCCTTATCACCCATTTCTCTCTTCAACTTTTGTTAGTAGAGGAGGGAAAAGTGAGGAATGAATCAAGTTGCACGGCGCTTCAACCCTCTAGGGTTTGTCTCTTTTGTGTCCTTGTGGTGCGTTCCCTCTCGCAACCTCAATGTGCTCCTATTACACTCGACTTGGAGTCCTCGTGTGATCGCCGATCTAGAGTCTTTTTACTGGTTTCGTGTTTCCAAACTGTTGGGGCGACATTGTTGCTCGCTGTAAAACCTTTAATTTTAATTTGTAAATTATGAATTTTAGTGTATTTTTATAAGGAATTTTGAGGCTTTTTAGCGAATTTTAATGGTATTTTGTGTGTTTAATGCCTTAAAAATCTTTTTGGAGTCCCGATTAAAATTATTCGTCGAAGAATAATTTTGTTTAATTTCGGTAAAACTTTTAGCGAAATAAAATTTTTCTGAGATGCAGCGCTTTTTTAGGAAAATTCATCTGCTGATTGAATTGAGGCGAGAGAATATATTTTTCTGAAAAATGGATTTGCGATGTGATTTGAGGTGACAGGCGTAATGATGATTTTTCTAAAATATCTAGATTTTTTTAGATATTTGTTTTATTATATATATAATTGGAAAGAGAAAGGAAAGCTAAACAGAAAACATTTTCCTCTGTTTCACGTCCGCCATCTTCTTCTTCCTTTTTCTTTGTTTTTTCCAAAACCGTCAAACATAAATTCTCACTTTTCTTCGACTTCTAAGCTTCATTTCGCGAAGTGACAGAAGAGAAATTTGTTCACCTCCACGCTGCAGTGCTAGTGAGCCAACTTTGGAAGCGACGAGCGAAAAGAATATTTTACCAGAATTAATCGCGGTGCCGTAATCGGCCGTTAAAGCTACCGTTGAGGTAAGGGCTCCTTCCAAATTTTTAGCTTGCATATAAGATTTTATATGTGTATTTATGGAGTTGGAATTTGGTGAAATTGATGTGTGATTTTGTAGAAATTGAATTTAAGAGATTTATGTGTGTTTTGAGCAAATTAAATTTAAGGTGTTTGAGGTGAGGTCTTTAGGAAATAAATTTGGCGAGATTTATGTTTGAAAATGTGGAAATTAATGAGTGATTTATGATTGAACTTGGTGTGGATTTTGTGGAATTTGAATTAATTGAATTCAATGTGGTTTGTGGATTAAATTTGGTGTGTTTGATGTGTGGATTTGTAGAAAATGAATTTAAGGTGTTTTATGTGGAGTTGAGAAAATTAATTTGATGAGTTTGAGGGATGATTGTGGAAATTAATTTGGTGTAAATTTATGTTTACAATTATGAAAATTAATGGGTGTAATGTGGTTGAAAATTTTAGAGATTGAATTTGGTGATTTATGGTTGAAAATTTTGGAGATTTAATATTTGGAGATTTAATATAGGTGATTTATGTTTGGAAATTTGAAGTTTTAAATTTGGTGATTTATGGTTGAAAATTTTGGAGATTTAATATAAGTGGTTTATGTTTTGAAATTTGGTGATTTATGGTTGAAAATTTTGGAGATTTAATATTTGGAGATTTAATATAGGTGGTTTATGTTTGGAAATTTGGAGTTTTGAATTTGGTGATTTATAGTTGAAAATTTTGGAGATTTAATATTTGAAGATTTAATATAGGTGGTTTATGTTTTGAAATTTGGAGTTTTGAATTTGGTGATTTATTGTTGAAAATTTTGGAGATTTAATATAGGTGGTTTATATTTGAAAATTTGGAGTTTTGAATTAATGTGATTTATGCGTGGTTTTGTGGAAAATGAATTGATGAAATTTGGTATGTATGGCGAATTAAATTTAATGTGGATTGTGGATTAAATTTGATGTGGGTTTGAGGAAAATCTGTTTTGAGTGTACTCAGTGAAATGTTTGAAAAAACATTATTGTTAAATGAGTATTAAAAATGAGGAATCTTTTAATAGCTACATATATGTAACGGTTGTGGTGATTCATGTTTGGTGTGATTGATGTGTTCATAATTATTATTATAAATTTTTGAGATATGTTTTATGTGTGGATTTTGTGGAAAAACGAATTGATATGAATTGGTCTGAATTGTGGGATTATGAGTTATATATGTTTGAGTATGCTCTGTGTGGAATTTGAAAAATCATTAGTGTTAAATGAGCATTAAAAATGAGGAATCTTTTAATAGTTGCATTAACTTAATGGTTGTGTTGAAAAGAGTCAGAGTGTGCTCATGCGTTCATAGTACATGGTGACCGCGATGGTGCCATGGTGATAGTGGTAACCGTGATGGGCCACGAGATGATGTTATGTGAATAGTTGGTTCATCTTATCCTTGCGGGGATTTTCACGTCGTGCTGATTTGTGAGAGATTGCACTCTTGTAAGTCGTGCTGATCTGTGAGCGATTGCACGCATTGAAAATCGTGTTGGTCTGTGAGAGGTTGTACGATAGTAAGTCGTGCTGATCTGTGAGAGATTGCACTCTTGTAAGTCGTGCTGATCTGTGAGCGATTGCACGCATTGAAAATCGTGTTGGTCTGTGAGAGGTTGTACGATAGTAAGTCGTGCTGATCTGTGAGAGATTGCACTCTTGTAAGTCGTGCTGATCTGTGAGTGATTGCACGCATAGAAAATCGTGCTGGTTTGTGAGAGGTTGTACGATAGTAAGTCGTGTTGATCTGTGAGAGATTGCACTCTTGTAAGTCGTGCTGATCTGTGAGCGATTGCACCCATAGAAAATCGTGCTGATCCGTGAGAGATTGCACCTTGATAATTAGTACTGGTTTGTGAGATGCTGTACAATTATGATTTACGCCCCTTCGATGAGGGTTTTGGTTTGGAATTCCGGAATCATGTGCATTGGCATATATGCATTGCATTAGGGTGCTTGGCACGCGAGTCATGTTTGATATACTATGATAGTTGTATATACATACTCGATTGATGTTTTTGATTGTGCCGTATTTGATGAGTGTTATTGATTGACTTTATGTGGTAAGTATTGAACGATTTCGAAACGTTTTCAAAACTGAAAATCTGCAACTTCCACAGTTGTATTCGAATACAACAGGATTGTATTCGAATACAGTTGTGTTGTTTTTGCTTCTGACTTGTGAAATAACACTGTATTCGAATACAAGGATACTGTATTCGAATACGATAGTGCAGTTTTGTCCAAAACTTCATTTTTCAACTTGTTTATGCATTGTTGGCATATGAAAACTCTTTCAAGGTGTATGTTAAGTTGAAAGGTTATTTTGTGCATTTAAAACTTAAATGCTATGTGTTGTTTGTTAATTTCGTATTGGTGACCCTTTACAATTATTGTGGAAATATGGGCTTTGCCCTCAGATGAGGATCAGGACCGTCCTTCCGGTTACTACCCTGGAGATGGGAAGGTAGTGGTTATATCTAATTGAGGTTGTGTTAAAAGGTTTTACTATGCGCGTGGAGTTTACCCGGGTTGTATAGCTTTTTGTGGTATGATCAGATTAGGTGACTGTATAGGGGCAAAGTGTCTTCCTCTTGTGGTGACTGTATAGGGGCAGAGTGTCTTCCTTTTATGATCAGAAGGTATTTTGGAAGACTGTATCCCTATATTTTAACTGTCTGTTGACTTTTATTCTGGTGGGTCCATGTGTCACTTTTTGATGTGACATGGGGGAAGTAGAGATTCTTGGGGCAGTGCATTTGTGCAGGTGACTGCCGAGAATACCCCAGGGGTATAAACTATGTTTGATAGGTCTCATAGCCCCAGGGTATTTTTCTGTTGAAAATACTTTGGACTTTTAATTCCGAAAACTATTTATGCTGCTTGCAATTATTGTTGACTTTGGTCGTTGTGATACGACTTAAATGTTTTATCCAAAAGTATTTTCTTGATTTTATGAACTTGAATTTTTTTTTTAAAAAAAAAAAACGGGCTGTTACAATTTTGGTATCAGAGCTTTGGTTTTGTTTTCTTTGGGGATGTGGAGTTTTGGTTATAGATTGTAAGTCAACCTGTAGGTTGGGAGTCGTTATCTGATCATGCGTCGGGTTAAATTGTCTGAGTTGTTAAGTCTGGTGGAGTTGTTATGTCTTGATGTAGACTGAAGTTATTTTTGGAATTATTCTAAGTGGTGTTTAGATTTCTTCTTGATGTTGGTTTGAGGAACCAATGCCTCCAAGAAGGAGCAACGCTGCAAGAGTCAACGTCAATGGGGATAATCAAATGGATGAAGCTATGAATAACATGACTGTTTCTTTTGCTGCACAGACTATTGCAAAGACTCTGTGGGATCTGGAAAAGAGGGAATGAGATATGATGTTGAGTCAAGGGGATTGGAAGATTTTCGTCGTTACAATCCTCCAAAGTTCAAGGGTGATGAATGCCCAGGAAAAGTTGATCAATGGATTCAATAAGTGGAGAAATTTTTAAGAAGGGTATTAGATGTTCGCTTGGTAGATTTCAGGATGACACTAGATGAAGTTTGATAACTGTCAAAGAGGTGTGAGCACCATGAAATTATTGAGAAGGCAAGGATTCCATTTGGAATAGCATTTGATGCTCAGTTGTCAACGAAAGAGGCTGGTATTGAAGTTAAGAGGCACTATACGTTAGGAGTAAATACTACCTTAGTTAGATAAGAGACACTTTGAGGAATAGTCGATACCTTGAGGAGTAAGGTCGAGCATTCAAGTTAAACTAGATTTGCAAAACTTAGATTGTTAAGTATGAATCTCATGACAAGTATAGGAATGAAACTATACATTTCATTAGTAAGTGACAAATCTTTGTGTGGTTTAGGAGACGGTAAGTATGGATAGTGATTTCGGATGAAACTATAGACGCGTAAGTATGAATTTTGAGTGATGTTCCGAAAAACATAAGGAGTTAAGACTTGATGTATTGAACCGTATGTTACTATTAAGTGGAATTGGAGGTGCCGAGTACGAGAATACTTAGAGATTGTAGCAATGTAAGCTTTGAGAGTCTATTAAAGGATGGTAATTACTAGGAGAATGTTAATATTTTGATAGGTCGGAGGGATTATTCGAGATTTGATTTGGGACCCTAAGATGGTTAATCTTTAAGTCGATGATTTAAAATGCACAAGGTTGGATGGAGGACCAAGTGACGCCATACACTTGTATAATTGAGGTAGTTGAGGTAGGCAAGGAACAAATAATTCAGGGTATGGTTGAGAATGTTTGAAGATTTACTAAAAATGTTGTGTTATGATTAGAAGAGTTTTAATTAGTGAGATTACTAAGACGATTAGAGTCGATGGTGAATAAGACCTTGAATTGTATCTTAAGATGAAATGGATGAATTTAGACGGTGTGACTAGTATTTGGAGATTTCGAGGATAAGATTTTAGAATTTTATTCTATGATAGAAAGTGAAAAAGAAGAAATATAACAAATGAGTGTTTCAATGCCTAGATGGACGATGAAAGGTATATGGGACTTTGAGATATTTTACTGCAAAGTTATGAGGATGAGGTTTATAGATAATTATTCTTAGGAAATGCTTATTGGGAACATTTGTGAAATAGTTTTTTGGACGTTCGATTGTTAGGATTCTTTCAGTTTGTATCTCGATGGAGGTTGAAAAGGAATAAGAATTCAGCGCGTGAACCAAATTTTGGAAAAATGTGCCAAGAAAGCTTGTTGGAGCAGCACATGGAGATGTAGCTAATGTCAATTAAAGATTCATGAAATGAATTATCTCACCTGTAATTTAGACAATGTTATTTTAATGGCATTACTTGAGTACATGGCATGGGGGTTGCTTTTGTGTTTGCCAATCAACATAATTAAATGTTTGTTTGGTGGGAAGAATTACGTATGAAATGGAAAAGTTTGGTGGGAGCTAGTAAGGCTTGATTTATTGAAATCACCATAATGAAGATATATCAAGGTTCGAGGTAGAAATTTAAGGGTTGTATAAATGGAAAAGGGATAGAGTGAAAATAGTGTTTGACCTGTCATAATGAAAAGATAATTATTAAGCTGCAAATAAAGGACGCAGCGAAATTGAGAAGTATCAGAATGAATGATGGCAGTAGATGTTGGAATATTATTTTCAGGTTTGTTCAGAATGGTGAAGTATGTAAGAATTGACTAGTGAAGCGTGAAATTGAGGGGTTAGGCATGAGACAAATGTATGTCTTAATCAGTGAATGAAATTCAAGTTGGGTTTTTGTTGAAGACGTGACTCTTGAAATGAAGTACTAAACTAGAAGGAAGTTTGTGTATCATGAGTAGTATAGTTTTGGCATGTTATCGAAAATATTTGAGGAAGCTTGGATCACCAAGCAGATGTGGGATAATTAGAACAACATATTGATAAGAACACTACGGTTTGGCGTAGTTATGCGACTAAAGAAATTTCGAGGATTTGTAGTCAATGGAGACATTCAGGAGTTCTCGACGGTAATGATTGTTGGTGCTAGGTGTGTTGGTGTCATACTCAGTGTTTCGGTTTGGGTACCAAATGGATGTTTCGTACCAAGTGGATGTATATGAGGCTATGTGACATAGCTATGGGCGATTGAAATTCGTCGATAGGATCAAAGTTATAGGAAAATAGGGGAAACTCCGTGGACTTTGAGAAGATTGTTTGACAGCTTGTGCATTAGGATAACCTTAAGTGCAAGTCGCGAGGAGCGCTATTACAGTTCGGTAAAGATAGTCCAAGCCACCATCATGGTTGTTGACTATTTATCAACAAATTGAGGAACTGATCATCCTTAATCTATTGTTGATAGTAGACAAAATCACGTTGAGTGAAACGGGCAAGTCTTACCGGCAATGGTAATGTATGGAGTTATTGAGCACCCGATGAAAAGAGGTAGGCAACACTTTCTTCGAGTAGGTCGGATGAAACAAGTTGAAACTTGTATGTTGAATTTGAGTACAAACCTAGTGTAGATTCTCACTCGTACTTTAAGTTTCGAGGACGAAACTTCTTTTAGGGGTAGTAATGTAAAACCCTTAATTTTAATTTGTAAATTATGAATTTTAGTGCATTTTTATAAGGAATTTTGAGGTTTTTTAGCGAATTTTAATGGTATTTTGTGTGTTTAATGCCTTAAAAATCTTTTTGAGGTCTCGATTAAAATTATTCGTCGAAGAATAATTTTGTTTAATTTCGGTAAAACTTTTAGCGCAATAAAATTTTTCTGAGATGCAGCGCTTTTTTAGGAAAATTCATCTGCTGATTGAATTGCGGCGAGAGAACATATTTTTCTGAAAAATAGGTTTGCGATGTGATTTGAGGTGACAGGCGTAATGATGATTTTTCTAAAATATCTAGATTTTTTAGATATTTGAGGGAATCAGGTTAAAATGTCTATCTCTTGTTTATGTAATATTTGTTGATAATTATGTTTGGGATAGTTGGTTCGTGACATTACTATCTTATCCTCTGACTTTGACTGAGTAGTTTAGAGTTTGATCCTTCCTGCTCCATTCGTATTATATAAACTTGAATTTTCAGCACAAGGTAAACAAGTCTATGCATTTTCAATTCTTCAAGTTCAATGTGTTCTTGCATATGAAGAGGGTGTGCACTAGATACATTAAAAATGCTATCACCTGACAGCTTATGTTTTTTGGCGAGGTTGGTTCATGACGATGATGATGATTTTGAACAAATGGAAACAATTAATTGTTTGGGTTTCTTTTTTCATAATGCTAATACTTGGCTTCAGTCTGTAGTCTCTTTCCACCAGGACAACTAAACATAGGGTTGATTGGAAGTTAGAGCTAGTGGGGATAATTATTCTATTTATTTCACCTCAAAAAAATATAAAATGATAGTGTTTTTGACAACCACCATCTTCATATCAAGAGATACAATATTATTGTATAGCTTTGAAATTTGAATATTGTACTGTGTAATTGAAGGAAAGTAATTATCATAAAATGTTGTATGTTAGTTAATCTGACATACTTTTGATATGTTTATTAATAATTTTAAACAGACATGTTTAATAATATTCGTGTATTTGTGACTGTTGGAGTTAGTTTCTGGTTTTTTCAGTCATGTATACATTAATATATCAAAGACATATTGCAATATTAGATTCAAATCGAACAGTTTCTCATCACAGTAGCTGTCTCTACACCCTCTGTATTATTCACTCTTGTCTTGTTCTCAGTTTCTCACACTGATTAAAATTGCTCTTTATCTTCTATGTCTCAGGTTTCCCTTCTAAATACTGTGGTAGAATTGAAGAAGTGCTGTAATCATCCCTTCCTGTTTGAAAGTGCTGGCCATGGTTATGGTGGGGACTGTGAAAGTAGCGACAGCAGTAAACTAGAGAGAGTTGTCTTTAGCAGTGGCAAGCTTGTCATACTTGATAAGCTACTTGTCAGATTGCATGAAACAAAGCATCGCGTTTTGATTTTCTCTCAGGTATGTTTTTGAAACTGGTGTACTAGATGCGCTTATTATAAATGCTTTAGCTTTACTGGTCAACTATGTTATACCATACTTTGTGTCAATGGTTTAGTTTTCTATTATGCTGGTTGAATGATTTTTCTGACCATGGCCCAATTTAGCTATTAGATCTACTGGTGTACTGAATGATTTCTCTAATTGATGTGGGATCTCAATATACCTCTCTCTCATGCTTAGGAGTAGACATTTAGAGCATGGAAAAAATGTGGGAGACCCAATAACAACAATCTTAACGCATCAAATGTGTGGGGGATAAGTAGTTCGTCTGTTCTTCCAATAGGCTTTTGTATGACAAGATTGGCTCACGATCTTTTATCAAATTATCTAACAGAGCCTATGATCGTTTACATAGCAGTTTCATTCTAGTGTGTATTTTAACATAACCAAGAAAAAAGTTCTTATAGACAGACACATCAAACATGGTCAGACTTGGCCTGGGTGTGTGATATTTCAAACTCCTTCAAAATAAAGTAGGAATTTTAGTGAGATGAAGAGTATGTTTACAGGCAAGCCCTGCCAAAAATGTACAGTACATTCAAACAAGAAAAGGTAAAATGGTGCTGCAATGCTGAGAAGGCGAGAAGAGTCCTTGAATTAAAGCTAAAAAAGATGGGAAGATATAAACTAATCTACCAAATCATAGAAATTGTGAAGGAATTCGTAGTTGAAAAAAAAAAGCCTTACCCTTCAGCGGCCATAAGTTTTGCAGATATTCCAAATTGTTAACTTGCATATCAGAATTTGTTTTGAAGGAATTCCTAGTTCTAAAACAAACCTTACTTCCACTTGACAACTTTCTCCAAATCATTTAAATGAGTGGACAAGGATTCATTTATTGTATTGGGGATCATAGAAAATACCAAATGGTTTATTCCACAGATGTCAAGTAGTTTTTCAATGTCAAAAGAAGACTGCTAATCTCTGAAGTGCCAAGTATCATTACTCATTTTGTTAATTATTTATTGTAGAAGATTCATGAAGAAGTGGCCTTGACATTCAGAAATAACTTTTTCCTATTTTTGTTTGTAGTATATCGTAGTCAGATTTAAGTTGCAAACATGAGTATGTATTACTTTATTCTCTGGGTTGGTTCTGGAAGGATTTTATTCTACTCGTTATGAAAATACTAATTTACAAGAGTTGCAATGCAGATGGTTAGGATGTTAGATATACTGGTGCAGTATATGTCACTCAGAGGATTTCAATTTTAGAGGCTTGATGGCAGTACAAAATCTGAGCTGCGACAACAGGCAATGGAACATTTCAATGCACCAGGTAGTGATGATTTGTGCTTCCTTCTTTCAACACGAGCAGGTGGTTTGGGTATCAACCTTGCCACAGCAGATACTGTTATAATATTTGATTCAGATTGGAATCCTCAAAATGACCTGCAGGTATTCAATTTATTTTGTTTATATTACTCAACACAGGATTTTTGGTACTTACTACCGTTACTGCTGTTTGTCTTTAAGGCAATGAGTCATGCACATCGAATTGGGCCACAGGAAGTTGTTAACATATATAGATTTGTGACTAGCAAAAGTGTTGAGGAAGATATTTTGTTCTTGCATTTATACTTTATTTTTGGTATTTATTTTTCAAAATATATATTTATGTGCCAGATATATTCAATTTCTTGTTGATATGCCTTGTGGTCACTGGTCAGTAACTTTACATAATTTGTGCTGTAGGTTCTCAATCACTTGGCTATTCAGAAACTAAATGCAGAGGGTAGACTGGAGAAGAAAGAAGCCAAAAAAGGAGGAATCTAGTTTGACAAAGTAAAGACATACTTGAAAATCGTTGTGATGTACATTGGCTAACATGCTTTCATTGTACTTTATGTAGTCTTCTTAAAAAATGCAAGAAATGTATCTACAAGCAGATACTGTCTTTCATTAGCAGTTAATGATTGCATTGAATCATTTAACTTTACATAGTCTTGGTGTTATTGTTTGGTTTCTTACACAATTACTTTATCAAATATATTTGCTTCTCACATGACAGAATGAGCTCTCAGCAATCTTAAGAGTTGGAGCAGAGGAGTTTTTTAAGGAAGAAAAGAATGATGAAGAAAGCAAAAAGCGACTCTTAAGTATGGACATAGATGAGATTTTAGAAAGAGCAGAGAAGGTTGAAGAAAAGGAAAATGGAGATGAACAAGAACATGGCTTATTAAGTGCCTTTAAGGCAAGTTAATGGACAGCGTCATGAAATTTATTGTTTTTATATATATATATAAGCTGTATCTCTTTCATCTTTCTTCATTGTTATGGTTGTTTTATTTTTCAGAATGGGATGGGATAGATTTGGATAGTAGTGGGATATTTGCTCAGCTGTTTCTGCATTTCATCTCTCTTATATGCAGGTTGCTAACTTTTGTAATGATGAAGATGATGGAAGTTTCTGGAGTCGGTGGATAAAGACTGATGCTGTCGCTCAGGCAGAGGTTTGATCTTATTCTGTTTATTATGATGTGTTTTTATAATTGTTTGTTTCTTAAAGGTTGGATGCTTAATTTCAAGATATATATATATATATATATATATGGTAACAGTTAATGCAATATTTTCATGTAAGCTACCTGTTTAAAATAATTTTTATATTCCCTTGGTTTGTATTTTCCTGTTTTAGAAAGCTCTTGCTCCACGTGCTGCAAGAAATATCAAAAGCTATGGAGAGGCTGATCAATCTGAAAGAAGTAATAAAAGAAAAAAGAAGGAAAGTGAACTACCTGAACGGATTCAAAAACGTGCAGGAAACCAAAATATTCAGCTCATGCAACACCGATGATTGATGGAGCATCTGCCCAAGTGAGAAGCTGGTCATATGGGAATTTGTCTAAACGGGATGCACTCCGATTTTCTTGTGCAGTAAGATTCTATTGCTGTTGGCAATATTCATTGTTATCTCCCTATATGAAAATCTATTTCTTCTGATATGCACTAATGTTTGGTGACCTGGTATTATTTTTGTGTTTCTGATACTTATCATTCCCACTGACCTTCCAACTAATGTAACTCAATAACTGTAACTAACCGAAGGCTGAACCAGAAGGTTTTAGAATACAACACATTACACAATATAGTGGTATAGGAAATACAAAAAATGTAGATTGCCATATTTTCCATTGTTGTAAGTCTGACACAATCAATCTTTGGTATTCCCTTTCTTTAAGAATTTTCATAATAAACTCATTCAAGCTTGCAGATACATGCCTCTCTAATATGGACATGTGTGACAGTGTCTGTACACATTGCTCAAGCTAAGGTTGATTATATGAATCAAGCAAGCTCTAATTATCATGCTTGTCTCCATCCTTGCACCTTTGTTTTTAAAGAATTTACTTTTGTGCCAGCCTCTGA
This sequence comes from Cicer chorassanicum, assembly GCA_037974735.1. NCBI lineage: Eukaryota > Viridiplantae > Streptophyta > Magnoliopsida > Fabales > Fabaceae > Cicer > Cicer chorassanicum. The sequence continues at coordinate 34,854,760 of JBBPBP010009777.1, read as the reverse complement.
ATTAAAAAAAATTGGCATGTTTATTTAATAGCTCTCTTCTTAACTTAATGTGCATTCCCTTTGTTTTTTTCCCCAATGTCTTATCTTCTAAAATTGTGCCTGCGATATGTATGTGTGTATGATGCACAGTTCATTGTTTCTATTTCCTTTAGCTGTATATCCTGTCATGTATTCCGAACTAAATCACCAGGTTATGAAGTTTGGGAATGAGAGCCAAATCAACTTGATTTCTGCTGAGGTTGGTGGTGCAGTAGGAGCTGCTCCACTTCAAGCACAAACGGAACTCTTCGGTGTTTTAATTGATGGCTGTAGAGAAGCTGTGGAACTTGAAAGTCTGGATCTGAAGGTTTCTATGACATTAAACTATTCCTCTCAAATCTTGTGTGGTGTTGATTATTTAACATTTGTATTCTCATTATTTGCTAAGATGCTTACTGCATTTAATGTTGCATCCAGGGGCCTTTGTTGGATTTCTTTGGTGTCCCAGTGAAGGCGAATGAGTTACTTATCCGTGTGCAACAACTCCTAGCAGAGCGCATTAGTCGGTATGAAGATCCCATTGCACAATTCCGTGTTTTAACATATCTCAAACCTTTAAACTGGTCAAAAGGTTGTGGATGGAATCAAAGTAGGTGCTATCCTCTACATAATTTGTATATACATTCAGAGGTGGGATTGATTACTGCCTTTTTTAATTCTATTTCACTTGCTAATAGTTGATGATGCAAGATTGCTTCTTGGAGTACATTATCATCGATTTGGTAGTTGGGAAATGATAAGGTTGGATGAAAGACTTGGTCTAACCAAAAAAATTGCACCAGTGGAACTTCAGCATCATGAAACTTTCTTGCCACAAGCTCCAAACTTGAGAAACCGGGCCAATGCCCTGTTGGAGCAAGTACGTGATCGCTTCAATCGCATTCTTCTTTTCGTATTTCTCTGGTTATGCTACTTACACATCAATAATGAACGTCTTCAAGCCCTATCCCCTCTTTTTATTTACATGCTTCCTTTCCCTCTATACTTCAAATTTAATTTTCAAGAGTTTTTTTGGTAATTGATGTTTCCCACATGTATATAGTGTTGATACTGTTGAATGCGAAGAAAATATTGAGAGACATGTTGAATAACACGTGCGTTTCAATTATATAACATAAGTTCTTTATATAGACTACGCGTATTAAACAAACATAATGGTAGGAATACTTACAGACAGGAATACTTACAGACAGGAATACTTACAGACTATTTATTTTATTTACATACTAATATAATATTTTAATACTCCCCCTCAAGCTGGAGCATATAAATCAAATGCACCTAGCTTGTTACATATATAACTAATTCTAAGACCTTGCAATGACTTTGTAAAAACATCTGCCTACTGATCATTGGAATTGACAAAGCTAGTGATGATATCGTCCGATTCGATCTTTTCTCTAACAAAATGGTAGTCTATCTCAATATGCTTGATCTTTTCATGAAAAACAAGATTTGAGGCAACGTGCAATGCAGCTTGATTATCACATATTAGTATCATTGGGCAGACCTCTTCAAATTGAAGTTCTTTCAGTAACTGTTTCAACCAGATGAGTTCACATGTTACTAGTGCCATGGCCTTGTATTCTGCCTCAACGCTAGATCTTGCAACAACATTTTGTTTCTTGCTCTTCCAAGATATTAAATTTCCTCCGACAAGTACACAATACCTGAAAGTGGATCGTCTATATCAATGGGTGAGCCTGCCCAATCGGCATTTGAGTAACCAACTATCTAACTATATCCTCTATCTTCATAAATGAGACATTTTCCAGGTGCACTTTTGATGTATTTAAGAATCCGGATTACAACATCCATATGTTCTAGGCAAAGAGAATTTAAAAACTAACTTACCACACTGACAGTGAAGGAAATGTTAAGACGAGTGATTGTGAGATAGTTTAATTTTCCAACCAATCTCCTATATCTTCTTGAATCTGATAGAGGCTCCCCTGATTAGGTAGGAGTTTGACATTTGGATCCATAGGAGTATCAATTGGCTTGGCATTTAATACACCTGTTTCTTCAAGAATATCCACAGCATATTTTTTATGTGAAATTACAAGGCCATCCTTGGATTGGGCTACCTCAATAACCAAAAAATAACGGAGTTTACCGAGGTCTTTAGTCTGAAACTAATTTGAAAGATGTTTCAATTGGAGTATTCCTTGTTGATCACTACCAGTTATAACAATGTCATCCACATAAACAATAAGATAGATGCACCCTTGGGCTGAGTGACGATAAAATACAGAGTGATCGGCTTCACTACGAATCATACCAAACTCTTGTACTACCAAGCTGAATCTGCCAAACCAAGCTCTAGGAGACTGTTTAAGACCATAAAGTGACCTGTGTTGCCGACAAACCATGGTGGAAGACTCCCCCTGAGCAACAAACCCTGGTGGTTGCTCCATAAAAACTTCCTTTTCAAGATCACCGTGCAAAAAGGCATTTTTAATGTCAAGTTGGTGGAGTGACCAATTTTGAATTGCTACAATGGAGAAAAACAGTCTGACAAATGCCATTTTGGCAACATGTGAGAATGTATCGCTGTAATCCAACCCAAAAATCTAAGTATATCCCTTGGCCACCAAGCGAGTCTTAAATCGATCAATCTTACCATCAGGACCAACCTTTACCATATAGATCCAACGACAACCTACTAAAGACTTCCCATGAGGTAAAGGAACCAGTTCCCAAGTACCACTGCTTTTTAGAGCACACATCTCATCAAGCATTGCTTGCCTCCACTCAGGATAACATAATGCTTCACCTGGAGTTTTAGGAATAGAAACAAAAGACAAAGAAGACAAGCAAGTGTAATGCAAGGGAGAAAGACGATGATAACTCAAATCAATATAATGAGGAGATGGATTACGTGTTGTGCGAATATCCTTACGAAGAGCAATGGGAAGGTCATGCTCAGGTGGCAGAGCCGGATCTGGTGGTGGCGCCGGAGGAGAGTCTGTAATGGGAACAGGAACAGGTACAGTGGAGGGCGGGCGACGACGATGATATGTTTGTAGTGGTCGTGGAGGTTGGGGGCCAGACTCGACAGATTGAGTAGGAATAAGAGTGGGCGAGATAGGGATAACTACCTAAGGAGGTTCGACATTAATGTCCTGATTAGGCTTAGCAGCTATATGGGTCCGTTCAAAATATGGTACAGACTCGAAAAAGGTAACATCAACTGATGTAACGTATCAGTGTAGTGTAGGAGAATAACAACGATAGCCCTTTTGGGACCGATGATATCCGAGAAAGACACACTTGAGTGATCGAGTTGACAGTTTGTTCAGACCAGGAGATAAATTGTGAACAAAACACGTGGACCCAAAGACACGAGGAGGTAGTGGGTGAAGAGGGGTATGGGGAAAGAGGATCGTATGAGGGATATTGCCATCAAGGACAGAAGATGACATACAATTGATAAGGTAGCATGCCGTTAAGACTGCATCCCCCCAAAAACATAATGGAACATTACCATGGAGAAGTAAGGTTTGGGTGGTTTCAATGAGATGCCAATTTTTGCGTTCGGCTACCCCATTCTGTTGGGGTGTATGAGGACATGATGTTTGGTGAAGAATACCATTGGAAGCCATGAAATTTTGAAATTGATGGAAAAATATTTTCGAGCATTATCACTTCTTAAAGTACGAATAGAAACACCAAATTGAGTTTTAATTTCTTGATAAAATTGCTCAAAAATGGAAAACAGTTCAGATCTATTTTTCATTAAAAATAACCACGTACAATGAGAGTAATCATCAATAAAAGTAACAAAATACTTAGATTCTAAAGTAGACACAGTACGAGAAGGACCCCAAACATTAAAATGAACTAAAGCAAAGGGGGACGAAACCCTTTTATTGACTCGATCAGGAAAATGATTACGAGTGTGTTTCCCTAACTGACACGACTCACAATGTAAAGTGGACAATTTAGACATACTAGGCACTAGTTTTTGAAGTTTGGTAAAGCTCGGGTGTCCTAGCTGAGCATGGATAGTATGAGGGGAATCTGTGGCAGAGCAAGTCGTGGATGATTGAGAAAGGTAAAAGAGGCCTTGAGACTCACATCCGACGCCAATCCTCCGTCCCGAACTTGGTCCTGCAGGGTAACATTATTATTAGTGAAAATAATAATACTATCAAGGGACCGAGTCAATCAACTAACTGAAAGTAAATTAAAAGGACATCCAGGTGCATAGAGAACAGATGCAACTAAAATGGAACGGAAAATTTTGTATTGTAAATTTCACTTGCGAAGATACCACACATTGTGTGCACTGTTGAGGGTGTTTTTTTCTCCCTCTTGGGTTAAAGGCTTCGTGGAGAGAAAATGTCTAGATGCTCAAATTTTTACTTAGACTCAACATTCTTGTAATATCCAATTTTTTAAGCAATATGCTTATTATACATGACAACAGATGGCGAGATGTGAGGTTTTATTGTTTTTTTTTAGTTTTATAACTATCGCAAAAGCTTAGCTTTTTTCTTTTGGTAACAAAACACCTTTTATCAGTATTGTGAGCGTACCTTAGATTGAATTCTAGGTCACTAGGTCGTATAGATTATGATACCATATGATAAACTAACCCTCTTAAAAGCTTTAGCTGTTAGGTGAAGACAAGTAGATTTTATTTTATAAGGAAAACAATATGGAAACATGTTAGTTGAGTGTGAGAGGTGTTAATCTAACCGTAAAACGGTTCATAGATGATCAAATATAGATTTAAATAAATTTGTTCTTGATCATCCATATATGGCTATACAGTCAATATTTACTCCTCTCATGCTCTCACTTGAACAATACTTTGATGCAGTCAATTTTTTATTACTTGAAACTTGTGTCGGTTCATTATTCATATTATCCACGCATAGCTCAAGCTAATTCCTCGAGTAATTCATGTAGGAACTTGCTGTTATTGGTGTGAAAAAGGCCTATAGCAAAAGTGGAAGGAAGACTTCCAAGAAAAAGAAAGAACATCTTGTAGACATCTCATTGTTGCATGGGCAGGAACAAAAGAAAAAAGTGGGTTCTTATAAAGTTAATGTCCAAATAAGGAAGGATAGACTTCAGAAACCTCTAAAAGTTGAACCTGTTATAAAGTAGGAGGGTGAAATGTCTGATGATGATGAAAGTATATGAGCAGTTCAAGGAAGTAAAATGGATGGAATGGTGTCAAGATGTGATGGTTGAAGAAATGAAAACGTTGAAACGTCTTCACAGGTTGCAGACAACCAGCGCCAATCTTCCGAAGGAAAAGGTTCCCCCAATTGTTGCAGATTTATCCGTTCTTTTATGTTTATTTCCAAATTTAAATAATGAAAAAACTATTTACTTGCTTTTTCTCCTCTACTTTAGGTGCTTTCAAAAATCCGCAACTACTTGCAGCTTCTTGGCATAAGGATAGATCAAATTGTATCAGAACAGGAAGACCAACCCTCTAAGCAAGATAGTATGTGTTTTATTCCCATTCTGAACTTGTTTGTGTAACCTCATTTTCTTTGAGATGAGTATCTGTTTTGTGCATGCCTGGGTCCCTTTATTTTCTAGAACACTTGTGGTTTCCTATGTATTTTGAGGACTGGTTTTGTCTGTATTTTGTGATTCTTTAATGCATGAATGATTTCTTTCTTTCCTTGTCGGTTTACAGGAATGACTATAAGATTGTGGAAGTATGTTTCTACCTTTTCCCATCTTTCAGCGGAGAGGCTTTACCAAATTTATTCAAAACTTAAACTGGAGCACAGTGCGGCAGGGGTTGGCCCCTCTCATCCCCCAATGCGTCAGTATCTGGTTCATTTGGCAGGAATGGAAACCCTAGTCATTCTTATTTATTTCCTCACCATATGGAGAGGCAAAGGGGATTCTAAACGTGCCTGCCTACCAAATGACCGAACCAACTAATAATACAGGCTTGTCTGAGGCATGGAAACGAAAGAGAAGAGCTGAAAATAATGGTAATTTCCAGGGTCAGCCACCACCTCAAAGGATCATGAGTAATGGAATTCGGCCGCTGGGTCCTAACTCGATGGGGTTTACAATGCAAAGTTTTGCCCTTTTTTCCTTCCCCTTTTCCTTTTGAATTTTACACTTCCTTGAAGAGGAGCCAAGCAAAGGGTTACATATATAGTGAAAAATCTTGAATAGAAACACATTTTACCTGCTAGAGATATCTAAGAAAAGTGTGCATTCCAAGTTTCCCCATTTTATTGGACTTAATTGTACGTATCATGCAAATTATGTTAGCCGAAATGCACAAAAATGTATTTGCAACAAGTTCAGCTAAAACCTGTCTGAATTTTTTTTGTAGCTCTTTAAAGCAAATTTCATTAGCAAATAAAATTAATTAATTCTCAGCTTTTTGCTCAGTTTCCGTTTCCAATATAATCTACTCATTTTGCAGTCATACATGGTGGATTAGTATTTCCGATTGTTGGGTATATTATTATTTCCTTTTAACATTCAGATTACAATAATTTAATATCTTTTTCCAATCATCATTTGCTCTTTATTTACTTCGGTATACCACTTCATCTATCTTCTGTTTTTTTCTCTTGTTGGTTAGCCATGGCTCTCCCGTCTAGTAGCCAGCCACTCATTTGTAAAGGAAACAGCGTCTTATTTGAGATTAGTATAGAATTTGGCTCCATTAAACCCCATAATAGTATGAGTTAATGAACATACAATCTTTGCTATGTTGTAGGAAAACCTCACAATATACCTCATTGGAGTTGTTTGGTGAAGGAACAATTTTAATCATCAAATGTATTAATATTTTAAATTTTAATTTTAATCAACAATCTATTATATATATTTAAAACAAACTTCTGCCACTTCATAGTAATTTCTTTCACATGTGCAAACATATGTCACCTCAGCAAAAAAAGCTTATGTGTACGCCTTAGAAAACTCTCTTGTGTTTTTATGTTTCACCTTATTTTTTTCTACTTAGTTTCTAAATAATTTTTCCCTCTTTTAATCCCTCTAATCCCTAATTTTTTTAATGACTTCCTCCAACAGTTTCATCTTCCCTGTTGTGTACGCCCTAGTCAATGTCCGCTTCTGCTTCGCCATCCTCGAAAATAATTTTAAATTTCAGAAGACAAATCTGCATGTACTGTGACAATTTTTCAAATTTCAAATGTTAAAGTTAATAACTTCGATCATTTTAATCATTGATCTTTGTGGTAATTGTGAAATTTTTTATTTGAAATCGGAGATATTAGAATTTTAATTTACAAACATTCAAACTATTATAAATATTAACAGAATAATCATAATCATTAACATTTTGGTTACAAAATATTAATTGTCAAACAATTATAAGTATACATCAAATACAAATAATTACAAATAAATTATTTTAATTTCATCTATTATATATATTTAAATATTTGTATTTGATTTTCTACTTTGAATATTGGTAAATATATATAGTATATAAATATTTAGAAATGATGGACAAAGTCATGTCTCTTTGATTTTGGTCAGTTTTATTTTACTGAAACTAATTAAATTAAATTTGTTATTTTATACTGTTAATTGACATGAAATTAAAGTAATTTATTTGCAATTATTTGTCTTTGATGTATACTTGTAATTGTTTGACAAATAATATTTTGTAATCGAATTGTTATAAATTTTAGATTTCAGTTTTGAAACCAAAATGTTAATGATTATGATTACTCAATTAATATTAGCAATAGTTTTAAT
>JBBPBP010009777.1:34831610-34845741 GCA_037974735.1 Cicer chorassanicum | reverse complement strand
TTAATATTAATAATACTTTGAATGTTTATAAATTAAAATTCTTATATATCCGATTTAAAATAATTTTTTTTACAATTACCACAAAGATTGATGATTAAAATGACCGAGTGAGAGAACAAAAAAAAGTAAAAAAGTAATAAAGTAAAATACAATATGAATGTATTTCCAACTATTTCACTTTAATCATTTTTAGTTTCAGCAACAAAGTAATACATTTTGTAACTCAATTGTATATCAAACGAGTGTATCTCTTAATTTCAATTATCAAATACAATATTTCAACATTTGGCGTATCCATCGATCTCAATATTAATAGATTACTTTATTTATTCAAGTCATTCGTCTAATATCGGTACTTCTCTTCTATGAATTATATTGGTACAATTGTATATATATTATTGATATAAATACTAAATTGAGACATAAAACTTCATTTTTTTTATATTCACTTAAATCAAATAAATAAAAATATAATCGCGCAACGCGCGGGTTAGTTTCTAGTATTATATTAAAATAGACTCTCAAACCATTCATTTGACACCTAATCATATTTTATGCCACATAACTCTATTTGTGTCACCTCTCTTATTTGTTTAGTTGTCATAGCTAGAATCTCCTCTCTTTCTATTCTTCATATACTACACAATTTCATTTCATCAATAAATAAAAAATTCAACAATAATTTTTTTTTAATAAAAGCTCATATTGCAATAAACGTTTCTCTTTTATTTATTTATTTATCATTTATTAAATATGAATTTATTCCGTAACCATTTTCAATGTAAGTCCAAATATATTTTCTCTTTTTCTTGGCTGAACTAAAATTCAAGAAGACACGATACCACAATCTTGAGACATGAATCATTGTTTACGCTAACATTCTCTCCAATTTTAGTATAACAAAATTGCTTTGTGGTGTTTGATGAAATGCAATTGATGTTTATATTCATTTGAGTAACTGACTTGACTTTTGTATATTTTTCTCTTTCATGACCATCTTCTTTTTCCACGGGGGATTGCTAGCTACTGGAAATGCGTGTTCCATGTTATGTCTAATATTTAGTTACATAGTTTTTATATTATCTTTCATTTACAATATCAATAATAAAAAAAATATAATTTATTTAATTTATGTCAATGCCAGTTATTGATGTTCCATTCAACAAATCGTACGTTTTGTCTCATTTGAGTCACTTTTTATTAGGTCATTTGCCCTTCTTTTTTTAAACCATAAGGTCTTGACAGTTCCTAATTTTCATCATTCAAAGTAGATATATTGTTACAACGCATATTTTAACACAATAAATCAATTGGATAATGGTTGAAATTAACACAATTCTTGAAAAATTAAAGTTTTCACAGTAGTTAAGGAACAATAATAACAACATATTTTTCTACATGATAATTTGAAACCACTAATCCATGTTTTTAACTTTACGTTTTCCAAATCAAATTTTAATATTTCCTTTTGCATTATAGTTGAATCATGAGTGACATTATATTTGTTGATTTTGGCTTATATAACTCAACAGAAAAAAACCCGACACAAGAGACATGTGAGCTGACAATGAACAGATGGAGGTTACAAATTATTTTTAACCAAATATTTTAGATTTGTCGCAAGTTTCTAAATTGTTATTCCATTCTGATAAGTCAAGTTTACGAGGAAACAATTATTTGTTCAATCTCATTTTAAATGCCTCATTTTCCATTTATTTTTGTCTCAAATTATTTGTCATTTTACAATATCAATACAACATTAATTACTTTTTTTCCATTAATACTCTATTTATTATATTTCAACTCATCAAATTTTTCTGCTAAATGCAATTAATAAAAATATTTGAGTAAATGAAATATTTTAACATTGAAATCATTTTATAAAGAATTGTATTTACTAAAAATGAGATGCTTAAAATGAGATAGATGAAGTACTTATCTTGAAGAGTGATGTTTTTCACACTAATACAATGAAAACAAAGTATCTACCGGGTTCCAAAATTATTATATTCTAAATATACATATTTTAATAATCGAATTTAATTAATATATTTTTAAAGCTGCACTTATAATATACATTTATTTTAGTTGAAACTTTTTCCTTTAAGATAACCTATTATCATTAGAAAGAAAAGTGATTACTACTATCAATTCAAACCATTCAATCATTTTTTAATTTTTGTAGCTGCCTTGTGAATTTTATATATGTTAATGTCACTTTTAATATTTTTTCAAGTTATTCTTTTGTGACGTGACTAATACTTTACTATCAATTTCCTTCCCTATAATTCATACATCTATTACAAATAAAACTATGTAAACTAAAATTGTAAATACAACTATTCTGTTTGATTTGATATCTAAGTCATTGCATTTATGCTACTAAGATATAAGGTTTATTTAATAAAAGTGTTAGTTCACGAAATAAAATGAAAAATAAGACTTATAAATGATTAGTTTTAAAAGAGACTTATAAATTATATATATCATATAATTTCTAATGGTTACTAATTTTTTGAAAATAAATATCAAGTCACCCGCGCAACATGCAAGTTGAAATCTAGTTAGGTTTAATTAGTGATTATATGGTATATATGATTTTTAGAAATAAAAAGTTGTTACAAAGTAGTCTTCATATGGGGGTTATTAAAATGGGTTTTGGAATTACGAAGTATGCATGGCGCTTGCATTCAAAGGGCGACTACGATAGGTTTTTGTGACACGAGAGAATGTGTAACATCCTCTAAAATTATTAATTAAAATAATTTGGATCTATAAATATATATTTTCCAATATTAAATTAGGTGTGGTAATTATTCGCCTTGTTCGACTTATTGTAGTAAAGTTGTTAGTAAGAATTATTTAGTAGATGTATTTTTATCTCTAAGGCAAGATGAATTTGGGCTAAGGGTTGTGGCTTGGTGTCACACAATCCATGAGTGGAAAGTTGGGCTGGGAGTCTGTGCCTTGTTTTTGATAAAGGTTAACTAATAATAATAATAATAATAATAATAATAATAATAATAATAATAATAATAATAATAATAATAATAATAATAATAGTAATAATATTTTCTTTCCTTATTCAGGTCCAACACTATCTACTCAATAATATTCACTTTAAATAGAAAGGAATATTGATACCCTAGCCACAATCATAAACCCTATTTCACAAACCCTTACCAAAATTCTAGCCACCATCACCTCCCCTTCTTTGTGCATCAAAACTTGGAACTTCTTTTTCCTTGTGAACAACTTCGTGGGGCTTAGAGATTTGTACTAGGAAGGAAAGTGGACAAGGTAAGGGATTTCCCCCACACAAATTATAGTTAGACCGTTGGTTGGATGACATGAAATTAATAATTGTGATTGCTTGCTTTTTGAAAGAAATAATATGTAGACTAATGAATTAAAATAATGAAACCCCAATCCTTTGTGTTAAGTTTATTATATAATATATGATTTTTAAGAAGTAAAGTATGAATTTTGATGTTATATGTGATGAAGTTTTGATTTTTATGGCGAATATGAAGTAAATTATGAACTTTATGTTATATGTAATAAAGTTTTAATTTTTATAATGAATATGAAAGAAGAGTTGAATTTGTATGTTATATGTGACAAAGTTTTATGATGATGTATGAGTTGGAGTTGAATCTTGTTGTTATATATGTTAACGTGTTAATATTTATGGTGTGTATGATACCAAATCTTGATTTTTGTGTGTATGTGGTGAAAGTTATGATTTTCATGATTATTTGTTATGGATATGTGATCTTAGTGATATGTGAATAAGATGCTGATTTTGAAAAGTGATTTGAATGCTTATGACATGATTCTTAGTGGGCTGTGTGGAAATATATCTCTTTGATAATATATCATCATATCATATCATGTCATGGCATATGCATCTTCGTGGAAGTTGCCTTAGTGGCAGATTTTTCCCCGTTGGTAGGAGCATGTGGAAGTTGCCTTAGTGGCAGATATATCCGGATCATATAGTTTTAGGAGCATGCATCATGTATATATATTTTTGTTATGCAATTTATTGGTTTGTGTATTTTTCTTTTTAAATTGGAAGTTTTTACTCTTGTATATTTTGTGTTATTCTTCTATATGTTTAACTTTGGTTTGATGTGGATGATGGATAAAATTGACCCTTACAACAACATTTTAGGTGAGTTCGAGGAGATTCAAGAGTAGTTGATGAGTATTAATGTGCGGCGAACGGGGGATAAAAATGAATTTTCAATACAGTTTCGTAATGATAGGATTGTCGCAATATTTATTTTTAATCTTTTGTCACCAACTTTTAAAATGCACTAGGATTTTAGAAATACGGAAGTGGGTTCCATTACGTTAGGAATTATTGTTTTCTTGTTATAGTATTGAATAAACATTTTCTTAATAAAATTAAATAAACGTGGTTGTTACTAATTATTTGCATGAATAAATGTAAGGTAGTTAGAAAAAAAAATTGACGTAAATCTTTCTAAACAATATATTTTCAAGTAATTTTTTGGATACAAAAATCCGGGGCGTTACAGAAATGATAGGAAGAGCTTTGATAAAACCTCAGTATTTATCTAATGTTATTATTTTGTTTTTCTTCTAACCTTTTGATTATCACAATAATCAGATCTTAAAAATTTAGAATTTGATTAAAAGGTAAATAAAACTTGACAAATAATTATTTCAGTCAAAATTTAAATTTGAATTCTCTTAATTAATTCATTCTTAAATGAAACCGGTTAATGTTTACATATTTTACAAAACTTATCATCAAATTCAAATATTGTATTATATAGATCACTCTTTAGATCTGTAAGTAATTTAAATGTAAAATTAATTGACATGTGTAATTTAGTTAACCTGAATGATGTGTAATTTATTTATTTTTGAAAGTATAGATGTTAGTTTGTTAGTAAATATTTGTATTAATGTTGTGGATGAGGTGAAGTTTGGATCTCTTTATTTCTCAACTTCTTAATTTGTAATTTATTTTTAGTTATAAATCTAAGTCACTCGTCCGGAATACATATACGTGTATTCATGCCAATCACCTACATGTTATCATATTGAACTAATAATAAGGATATGAAAATGGAAGGAAGTGAATATAATATGTAGAGAGGAAAGAAACAAAAGATGAATACATCATAAAACAATCCTTGCTGTTATTAATTGCTAAAATCTCTTCACGTATAAAACACACGCAAGCAACCACAAAGTTTGGGGATATTGCCAAACAATTGAAAAGGATTCCAAATAAAGGAGATTGGAATTTAGCTTCATTGCCCACAAGTGAAGTGTGGTTGACATTTCATTATTATCTCTTTATCTCTCATATTGCTTTCTCAGCCTCAAACTTCAATGTTCCCTGTATTGTACTATACTATGGCAGTAAAATATCCTTCCATTATTCATCTTTTTATATTATTTGTTTACTCTTTTTTTTTCAAGTTTTTTAAAAACTTATTTAAAAAGAAAATCTTCAAAAATTAATTTTGTTAGAAAAAAAATTAATAATATGAGTTTAATTTTCTTAAAAAGAATTAAAAAATAAGAAATTTTTATCAATTCAAAGTAACACTAACGACTATTTTACAATGATATTCGAAACAATTTGAACTATTTTACAATGATATTCGAAACAATTTGAATTCGATACCTATTTAATTTTGATATAAGTTAACATAAAAACAATTATATTATTAACTAATCACAAATATCTTATGAGTGACCTCTGTAATTAAAGTTAAATATTTTTTAATAATATAACATAATAATTAATTGTGTGAAAAGTATTAAATTTAGTATATATCAATTAAATCCTTAATGTATATTGAGTATAAAATATCAATATTTTTTATATCATAAAATATCAATGGTTTTTTAAAAAAGATAAATAGTTAAAACATCAATAAGTTGTAACATATCAACTTTGAGGGTTGTTTCAATTGATTTTTTTTTAATTTTTTTTAATTTGTTTTTTTATGTTTCACATTTATTGTGTTTTAAGTTTTATTTTCTTAAAAGATACTTTAATGTCAAAGATAAAAAAATTAATAAGATTTCATTCACACAAATGAGACTTGCCTACTACTTATTATTTAATGTGACACATCAACAAAAATACCCTCCAAATTCAATGTTCAGGATTATTTTTTTGAAATTTTATAACTTGGAACAGTATATTTCTGGATTTGGAATTCGGAGACTAAATCAGAAATCGGTAAAAATAGGAATCAAAAGTGTAAGCTAACTTAAAATTAAGTCTTCTATGCTTTCTCAATTTGTACTTTTGAAAATCAACCAGTTAATTTGGATCAGCTGTTGGAATAAGCGGTCAAATAGCACAATTCCTAATTGATGAGCTTTAATTTTTTTTTCATTTTTTATAATATAATAAAATGATAGTGATTTATTTTAGGCTAAATACCACCCGTGGTCCCTAACTTAATTTCGATTAACGATATGGTCCTTTATCTTTTTTTTTTTCTTTCCCGATTTAGTCATTTATGTTTTTAAATAATTTCAGCGTTACCCTTTAAGTGGGGTTCCATTAAGAAAAAGTTAAAAAATCTCTCATCTACATCATTGTATATGTTCATCAAACCTTTAAGAACGATTGTCACTGATCTGAAGTGATTTCTATGGAGTATAAATACCCATAGCTTTAGTTTTAACAAATCAATCATACTATCAAACTTAGAACAAACTTTGAATATTTTTCTGAAATATTTTCAAAACATAAAAGATAACTTTTTCTGAACATGGAGGAAGAATTTTTTTAACTTTTTCTTAATGAAACCCCACTTAAAGGGTAACGCTTAAATTATTTAAAAACATAAAGGACCAAATCGGGAAAAAAAAGATAAAGGACTAAATCGTTAACTGAAATTAAGTTAAGGGACCATGGGTAGTATTTAACCTTTATTTTATTGATTAAATTTATTACTAATCTGTACAAAATTGCAATCTTTCAAATTTAGTCTTCATATTTTTTTTTATTCAATTCTAATTTCTATTTTAATTTTATAGGAACTTAAACACTTTAAATTAAAGATTAAAAGTGAATAAAAACATTTTAATAACTAAAAAATTGAAATTCTTTTTCGAAACATTAAAAATAAATTTTTAAAATTTTATAGAAACTAAATTTTATTTTACTTTTTCTAATTATTAAAATTACATTTTTTTTATCGTAGACTCAGTTTTTAAAATTAAATCAACATCCAACATATTTACTAGGCAAAGACTGAGTTGAATTAAGTAGTTAATGAGTAATAAAAATCATCTTCAACAATATTACAGTAACTGCTCAGATCCCCCTGAACCCCATCTCCCAAAATCTTGACAAGTATATTTATATCATGAATAACATTAAGAAATTAGGAGAATGAATAAATTATTAGAGATACAACCCAAATGATATGTTGATATATATGATGTGGAATTTCATAGAAAATTCAAGCCAGAACTAAGTTCATCCATTCTCAGCCTCAAGGTGCCCAAATTTTCCCTCTTATCTTCTACTTGGACAAAACATGGCCCCACCTTAGCATATATGAATATTTACATTTATTTATATAGTTTTATATAACAAACTTCTGCTCAGAGCAGAGTGCATTGGCACCACAGCTCCTACTTCTGCTATATTTCACCAAACTATCTCAAAATTCTCCTTGGTACACTCACTTATTCATATTATTTCACTTATTATATCTTTTTCATTTGTATTTAATTTTTCTAGTGTCCAAATTTGGTTCTTTCAACTTTAACTTTTTTTAATGAATGATATGCTTACTCATGCTTTGTTATATTGCCCTTCCTATAAAATATATTTTAGGAAAGACGATATAAATTAATCTAAACTCAATTCTTTGTTGTAATATCCCAATATAAATGTTTTCATATGCTGGGTAATTTTTGTTACTATTATCTTTTTATGTTCTTCAAGGTAGTGATGTTTTTGCATTTTAAGAAAAACCATCGGTTACAAATTGTGTTTCTCATATACGATTTATCTTCGTGAAAACATAGTAGATTTTGTTATATTTTTAGATATTTTGATGTTTTTTCTCTTAATCTTGCATATTCATCTTAGTCGGTTTTTAACGACTTTAAATTTTATCATTTTCAATTAATGTAATTTATAACAATTTAAATAAATGAATATCTTTCTTTAAATAATTAATTCACTTTAAAAAGAAAAATAAATAATTTTATTATTGATTTATCAATTATTGAAATTAGTTACTTTTACTTTAAGAATGACTCAAGCAGTCAATTTTTCCTATTAATTAAATGAAAAGATTTTAAAGGCTAAGCACAAGCACCAATAATATTTTAAACAAAAATTATAGGATCACGACAAAGTTATTAATGGAAAAAGATGATTAATTTATATTATTTTTCTTTATTTCGATGTTATTTTAAAGGCCATCATTAAAGTTACTATTTCATGATAAAAACACAAGTTGTTCGATGTTATGCCTTAGCTACTCATAATTTTGGTTAGTAAGTTTAAATTTCAATTTCACTATGTGGAATATGCATGCATAGTTGAATATTTCAGTCACACATTTCTACCATGGACTAATAAAACAATAATTCACTATTACATTCACAAAGTTTATTACCAACAATTCAGAAAGTTGTTAATACTAACTTCATGATGGATTTTCAGTAGGTGGTGGTTTCTTTGGGGTGAAAAAATCTTGCTTGAATTTCAAAGAGGTTGTTGAAATTTCAAGCAAGTGAAGATGGATTATGTCAATGGACCAGGAAGGAACCATCTGTTTGTTCCAGGACCAGTTAACATACCTGATCAGGTCATCCGTGCGATGAGCCGGAACAACGAGGACTATCGCTCTCCTGCGATTCCAGCTCTCACAAAAACTCTACTTGAGGATGTCAAGAAGATTTTCAAGACTACTAGTGGAACACCATTTCTTTTCCCTACAACTGGTATTGTTGTGTTGTATACATGTTCAAAACAAATTCTTCAGTGTTTTTTATGTGTATGTTTTTAGTTTCATAAAATCAATTAGACTATTGCATTACCTACGAAGATGATGCTCACATAAAAAGAATAGTTATATTTACATTCATGACTTAGATGCATCTAACCACGTGGCTATTGAGAGTCACGCTAGATCAGATATGATCTGAAAATGTGTTTATAAGTGGCAGATATCCCTCTAACAAGTCGATTTTGTAGGGTTGAGTTAGAACCAACTCAAATTTTAAGATATGATCTAAAAATGTGTTTATAAGTGGGAGATATCCCTCTTCTTACCAGCTGGTTTTGTAGGATAGAATTATGACTAGTCAAAATTTTAAGATACGATGTGAAGATGTGTTTATAAGTCGGAGATATCTCTCATCTTATAAGTCGATTTTTTAGGGTTGAGTTAGGACCAATCTAAATTTTAAGATGGTATCCAAGTGTATCATAGACATGTTGGGCTACTAGCTATCGAGCTTCTTGGGCCACGCTCCAGATGTTCCATCTAAACATAAGGGGGTGTTAAGAGTTCCATATAGATGAGATATGGCCTGAAAATGTTCATAAGTGAAAGACATCTATCACTTTACAAGCTGGTTTGGCCTGAAAATATTCATAATTACAAACCAATTTTGTAGAGTATAGGACCAACCCAAATTTAAAAATGCTTAATCAGCTCTTTTAATCATCTATACTCAGTTTACTCCTTAGATTAGATTACATTCACTTTTGATTAGTGACTGTATTGCATCTAACCAAATGAAACTTGACTGCAAAATTCTAATACGGTAATGTAGAGTAGTGTTAGCATTTTGTATGTTTTTGTATCTTTCTTGATCTATTTTGTGTGTCTTTTGGAGGTCAAAATGATGGGATAAGGTTGGTCCATCTGTTGAGATTTGAGAGTCAAGGAGATATGACTTGAAAATATGTTTATAAGTGTGAGGGGTTGATAAGTGCGTATGTGGTTAAGTAATTTGTGTTTCATTTGGATAAGGTTATATTGTTAGGTAAAGTTGAATTAGGCCCAAAGCAAATTCTTAAACCAGCAAGAGAAAATAACTTGTGTTTCATTTGGATAAGGTTATATACCTATATTGTTATCTAATAATGCTTTTGCATTTGGCTAAGGCACTGGTGCTTGGGAGAGTGCTCTGACAAACACATTGTCGCCTGGAGATCGTACTGTATCGTTCTTGATCGGCCAGTTCAGTTTGCTTTGGATTGATCAGCAGCAACGCCTTAAATTCAACGTTGATGTTGTCGAAAGTGAATGGGGAAAAGGTGCCAATCTTGACATTCTGGAATCAAAACTTGCTTCTGATTCTGCACACACTATAAAGGCTATTTGCATTGTTCATAATGAGACAGCAACTGGTGTCACGAATAACTTGGCCAAAGTGAGACAGATTCTTGGTGAGCATCACATCTTATGCTCTTAAATATTGCTTTTACTCATCTATAAACTGTCATTTTACATAGATGCTCTTAGTTTCACTGCTCAATGAACATTTTTTATAAAAAGATGCTTTTTGGATATTAAATCCAGCTTTAGATATTGTTTGTTTTCTTTTGTCTTTCAATATCTGTTAGTTTCAGAAGTGTTACTTAAGTGGTAAGGTACTGTTTGTTACATCATTTACCTTGACATGTTGATATGTTGGATATATGTTCACACAATATTTTGTTGGGTATTGGGTATGGCTCATAGTTACTCATAAGTGGATACAGTTTAGGATAATGTTGTAATGTGAACCGTAGTATTTAAGTATAAATTGTACGCCATAAATCCTAAGCTTGAAATTAATACAAAAAACTGTAGTTGCTCTACGGTCGGAGACATATGCTTAATTAACCTAACTCTGTGATCAAATATTTGTGTTATCTGTTTGTATGTTTCGTATTTTTATTTTTTTTGAACCAGGGTGGCTGTTCTGATATATTTGAACATCATGTCTTAGCATGTCTTTAGATATACTATTTTGGATAAACACTTTAACACTATTTTCATTCAATAATGCTGGTTTATATTCATAGAATCCCTTAGGTTAATATAAATGAACTTCCAATTCTGTTGTATATTTCCAAAGAGTGACAGATATGCTATTGCACAGATCATTAGCAATTGAATTTGACTCATATGATTTAAG
Source organism: Cicer chorassanicum (assembly GCA_037974735.1). NCBI lineage: Eukaryota > Viridiplantae > Streptophyta > Magnoliopsida > Fabales > Fabaceae > Cicer > Cicer chorassanicum. The sequence continues at coordinate 34,834,578 of JBBPBP010009777.1, read as the reverse complement.
TGTGAATCTAAAATTTGGACAGAATGATTGCATGCTATTCACTTACAACTTCAAAATTGAACTCTAGAAGCTATGTTTCATGTCACAAAATAATGTTTGAGTGGACAATGATTATCTCTACATATGTAAATTTGGCATAAATTTTGTTATTATTCTTTGATTCAAATGCATTTTCTTAGTGTCTTTTTGAATGTATCATATCATTTTGCCTTCACCAATGTTTGGATTTTCGATGTGCTTGTCTTTTCTTTACTTCTATTATTGTCTTTAAGAAATGGTCCTAATGTCCACGAGATGGAGTTTGACTATGTAACTTCAAGAGACTGAGTTTAAACCTCATCCACGACAATTGTAAAATGACCATTAGTGCACATTTTCCCTTCTCCAGTATGAAAAAAAATGACCCTCACATTGTATTTTGGATTTTCAGATGCCTACCAGCATCCAGCCCTCCTCCTTGTTGATGGTGTGTCTTCGATTTGTGCGCTTGATTTCCGTATGGACGAATGGGGAGTAGATGTGGCCATAACTGGTTCTCAAAAAGCGCTTTCCCTTCCAACTGGGATAGGAATTGTTGTTGCAAGCCCTAAAGCTATTGAGGCTTCAAAATCTGCTAAATCACTTAGAGTTTTCTTTGATTGGAGTGACTACCTCAAATTCTACAAGTTGGGTACCTATTGGCCGTACACTCCTTCCATTCAGCTTCTCTATGGTCTCAGAGCTGCTCTTGATCTCATTTTTGAGGAAGGACTTGATAATGTGATTGCAAGGCACAGTCGTTTGGGTAAAGCAACTAGGTAAGACTAAAGTTGATTGTTTGAAATTATTGTCTATGAAACACATATTATGAATCAAACAACTGGCACGACACAGACATGTCAGCACTGTTATGACACTGACACTAATACACACATTTGTTTATATATGTGCATTTGAATTGAACAATTTGTTTTATGACGAAAAAAATTATAAAACAAGATATGATAGTATTTCACCTTCATTCATTGATTCATCTACTATCGAAAAGATAAAAAGTGATATAATCAAATTTGATGTCCTTAACCCCTCATTGACCATCATTGCTCCAACACATTTTTGACTTCTGTAGAAGTGTCTCAGATGTTTCCAATGAGTGTGAGTGTCAAAGCAAAGAACAAAAAAAAAAGATTTTTTCGGAAACTTGTTTTAGCTGTCAAATACCACGTGTTGGACACTGAGACACAACTAATCTCAAAGGTGTCCGTGCTTATAAGATTATATACAAGTCCTTGGATCCATGGATCCAACGAACCTAAACTTTTTTTCTTACAAAAAAAAAGGAAAATTATTCTTGAACTTAAACAAGTAGAAAGGAAGATGCTAATATTTGAAAATTGATCAAAAGTTTATATTATAATAGTTTTAACATTTTGGTTAAGTCAATAAATCTAATAGGTTGTCAATATGTTAAATTTCAGACTTGCTGTGGAGGCATGGGGTTTGAAGAATTGCACTCAAAGTGAAGAGTGGTACAGTGACACAGTGACTGCTGTTGTTGTTCCTCCTTACATTGATAGTGCTGAAATTGTTAGAAGGGCATGGAAGAGATACAATTTGAGCTTAGGTTTGGGACTAAACAAAGTGGCTGGCAAGGTTTTCAGAATTGGCCATCTTGGCAACCTCAATGAGGTAATGTTGATTTCCCAAACTATTATTTAGTTGTGTAGCACTATTACTTCACATTAAATTATGTCCGGTGTTTGACCTTGACACATATAATTACACACAGTCACCTCTATTTTTGCAAATCATTATCATTATCTTCATGCCAGTGTTTGTTGTCTATGTTAGTGTTTCATAGCTTATTTAGTAGGTTTACCTTTTAGGGTCTTTCAGACATGTCCAAGTTATGTTTGCTATAGTGTAATGAAATTTGAAGTTTAAAAATCAAGGTTTATATCAAAGGAAAAGGGATCATTGGATAATCAATACTTTTAAATATTTATAATCTTTGACTCATGCAAAAGAAAATGTATTTGTTAGATAGGAAATATACCAATTATTATTTTTCTTTACGTGTATCTTAAGGTAACATGTTAAAGAATTCATAAATGTGTTCATTACTACTAATGGTTGCTATGTATTATCCTTTAAAACATTTATCATCTTTTTTTTTTAAAGATGTATGTTTTGTCCTACTTCAATTGTATGATGTCATGTGGCACTAACACTTCAAATTTAAGTGTGTCCAGTGTCCGACACCACTGACAATATGTTACATTCAATTACTTTTATTTTCTTAAATTATTACTAGTGCCTATGTGTCATTGTCGTATCTGTATGTAGCTCTATCTGTATATGGTATTTGTGTTCGTGTCTGTGCTTCATACGTAAGATGAGAATAGCATCAATTAATGTCCACTTCTTTCAAGTATGCTAGATTATGTTTATTCTAATGTAATATCAAATTATTAATGCTTCCACCATTGAAATTGTTAATTCTTTAAATATTTTTGCAGTTGCAACTCTTGGGATGTCTTGCTGGTGTGGAGATGATACTGAAAGATGTGGGTTACCCAATAAAGTATGGAAGTGGAGTTGCTGCTGCCAGTGCATATTTACAGAACAATATTCCTCTCATCCCTTCAAGGATTTGATGAGTTACAAGCCATTCTTGTAATTATTTCTCTTTCTGCTCTTTCAAGATATCTGTAAAATACATATGTATTATTATTATTATTATTATTATTATTATTATTATTATTATTATTATTATTATTATTATTATTATTATTATTATTATTATTATTATTATTATTATTATTATTATTATTATTATTATTATTATTATTATTATTATTATTATTATTATTATTATTATTATTATTATTATTATTATTATTATTATTATTATTATTATTATTATTATTATTATTATTATTATTATTATTATTATTATTATTATTATTATTATTATTATTCCCTTTTG
>JBBPBP010009777.1:34820246-34831600 GCA_037974735.1 Cicer chorassanicum | reverse complement strand
TTTGCACTCTTTTTAAGATGAACATATTTTCCATATTTAGTTTTAATGGTATTGTTTCTCATTGTCGTGTATATTACTAGTTATTGCATCTTATGCCTTAACCAAATGATTAAATTTAGGTGGTTAGTGAGCTTCAGTAAGGATGAATCATTCGAGAGAGCCATTCTGAACAACAAATTCTTCTTTATTTTAGTAGACTAGATTTTCTAAATAATATGCTTAACAAGTTTTCATGTTTGCATGAAGCAGTAAACAAATAAGATAAAGGAAATTGAATTGAATTTTGCTTTATATATATATATATATATATATATATATATATATATATATATATATAAAAAGCACAAAATCCAACACGCACACTCGCCATGACACAAGCCAGTCGACAATGATAATTTAAAAAACTTAAGACACCAATATATATATATGTGTGTGTATGTTTTTGCGTCTAAGTTGAAAATTTTGTTTCATAAAGTTATAAATTAAGATATCATAATTTTTTATCTTCATTGATTTTTCTACTATAGAAAAACTAAACATGATATAATCAAATTAATCATTAATTATCATTGCATTCACACATCTTTCACTACGCGAAAAAATAACTTTTACAGCGCTTATTTTAAGCCTATTACAGCGCTTTTGTTAAAAAAAAAGCGTTGTAGTTACCAGCGTTGTAAAAGGATATAACAGCGCTTGTTTTTTAAAAAAAAGCGCTGTAAAAAAGGTGGATATATTGCGCGCTTGTTATACGCCTTTTACAGCGCTTTTTGAAAAAGCGCTGTAAAAGGTGCACTTATCTAGATGCATTGTTATGCACCTATTACAGCGCTTTTTCAAAAAAGCGCTGTAAAAGGTGCACTTTTCCAGATGCATTGTTATGCACCTATTACAGCGCTTTTTCACAAAAGCGCTGTAAAAGGTGCATTTATCCAGATGCATTGTTATGCACCTATTACAGCGCTTTTCCGAAAAGCGTTGTAGTAGGTGTACTCAATAGATGCATTATTATGCACTATTTTGCACCTATTACAGCGCTTGTTCAAAAAAGCGCGGTAAAAGGTGCATAACAATGCACCTATTACAGCGCTTTTATGAGAAAGCGCTGTAAAAGGTGTTTTTTTTTTTTTTTTAGTTTTATTAAATAATATGCTGTAAATTTTAGAAAGCGCTTTTTTTTAAAAGTGTTGTCTTTTAATCTAGAATCACTTCACAAATTTTATTCCAAAATCATTTTCACCTAGAATCATTTCACAATCCAGAATCAGTAGTACACAACAACAAAACAGCACTAAAACACACAAGAATCAGTACACAACAACAGATTCACTATATTTTCAAATGCACAAATATTCACAACAATCAGTTCATAATTACAGCACATAACTACCATATTCACAACCTAGTATATACACAAACAATACATATTTTCATACAACTACTCATATTCACAACCTAGTATAATTACAGCACTATTTTCATACAACTACTCATATTCACAACCTAGTATATACACAAACAGCACATAACTACCATATCCCTTGCAGCTTGCCATTTCCCAGCAAATCAAATAATATTCATTTGAAGCACATACTGACACCAGTCTTCCTTTATCTCTGTTAGTTCTTCTTCAGAATACGATGGACCGGAATTGTCAAAATACTGATATAAAAATTGAACATAAATAAGTTAGAATCAAATATAAACATAGTTTATATATGAAAATCAAATAATTAAAATATCGTACCGTTTCTGGGATTGAAATTTGATTCTTATCAACAATCTCCTTCATGAATCGCAATACATAGTACCCACAGTCGATGTTGTTAGTTTGACGAGGGCACTATAAAATAAAACATATAAGTCAATAATTATTTAATTGTGTATTGATTGTAAGTGAAATTTAAAAGCATATATTTCAAACCTTTATTGGAATCCATGTGATGTTATTTGACTTTAGCTTCGACACTGTCGCACCTCTTTGAGCTCGAAAAACTTGTAAAGCACTATCGAATAAATAAATGTGATTATAAATCAATGTGATCTTAATATATATATATATATATATATATATATATATATATGCAAAAAATAAATGAATATTACTTACGTGTCGAACAAAGTCTTTAACTCGGGGCGATTGTTGTAATGGCCGTGCAAGGGATCTAGGTAGTATATAACTTCAGAGGTCGCATTGATTGCAATTAGCACCCAATGTGCCCTACAACAACAAAAATTTAGTTTAACAACTAATAAATTAAGATCTCATAAATTAAAAAAGATATAAATATAGAATATATAATTACGTACGCTGAATTATATGGTGCAAGGAATAACTTATCCTTCTCTTTATTTCCTAATAGTATATCTAAAACGTATTTATTTACATTCGCTGGATCGTGTTTAAGCATCGAAATCTTATGCGGAGACTAGAATGAAAATCTATTCGACAATCTGCGCGCGCACACGAACTTCTCATACAAAAACCTTCAATAAAAATTTCAAATTAGATTAATTACCAATAAATTAAATTAATTACAAATAAATGAGATGAAAAGTAATTTTTACCTCATGTAAATGCTCATAACAGTAGCACTCAGCTCCTTATGGTCGAGAATTTCGTATATGTGCTCTTTTTCAAAATATTCTTCATACGCGTCTCCGAATAGATTTTTATCCATGCTTATTATTCGTGAATCGTCGCTGCCCATATTTTTTTTTGCCTGTATGTCAAGAGACGACCCATATGGAGCAAGTTGTGGCTGACTTATTTTAGGAGCAGGAGCAGCAACTGATTTTACACGAACCAGTTTTTTAGCAGCAACAATTTTGGCCGCTTTATTACCCTCCAGCTTTTGCAGTTTGCCAGTTTTATTACCCTCCAATTTTTGAGGTTTGCCGGCTTTATTTTTGCCACGAACATCCAGTCGTGGTGCGGAAGCTGGCTTGCTGGCTTGCTGTGCGGGTGGTTTATTAGTTTCAATCTAAAAAAATGAGGTTAATAAATTGTTAGTTTATTGAATCAGAAAAAATGACAAACCTTACAGAATAAGTTACAAACCTTTTCGGGCGATGTGACTGTTTCATTTCTGGGAATCTTCTTATCATTCCCTTTATTAGAATTTGTTTGAATCTAAATAAATGTGAAATTAAAGTTAACATTGTAAAAAATTCAGCAATTAAATATAATCAGCAATTAAATAAAATTCAGCAATTAAACATACCTTGTCAAGGGAGACAAGATGTTTGGGCCATACCACGTAGCTGTCAATTGTTTCGCCCAAATAATTCAAATCTGCATTGTTGTCCGGTACAGGCAACGGTGCATTTGGTTCCAAAGCAATAACTAGCGATACTTTGACATGGCCCGCAGGAATTGGTGTGTTGTGCAATACTTCGCCCGGAGCATTGCACAATGTTCCCTTTCCGACCTTCCGATGAGTAGGGGAGGATAAGTATAGAAAGCATGGAGTGACCCCCTAAAATCAATGGTTAATTAATACATAAGTATATGTGAAACAAGAAAATTTAATGAATTTCACGTTGGGGATGGTCCGCAAATTTAATTACCTCAGGAATACTGTTGAGACCAACGTTGTAACTTGCGTTTTCACTCTCAATGTGATTTTCACGTTGGGGCTGGTCCGCAAGTTGCTTGTCTTTATTTGTCTTCACCAAGAGGGCCACTTGCTCCGTTAATACTCTAATCTTCTCTAATACTTCCTCGTTAGATGGATTTTGGCGCTTCTCTTGTGAAAAATAACTTCTAGGAGTTACGCCAAATCCTTTCCCCCTCACGCGGCTGGAATATTCAGGAACATTAAACACTTTACCCAATATGTCCCTGCAACTTCCCTTGTTGTCCTCTTGATTTTCCGATTCAAGATTCGCCTAAAATACACATAGGATTAAAAAGATAAGTTCAAAAACATTTTAAAATACAATATTAAAAAATATTAAAGTGATAAATATACTTACACAAAGTTCTATTACTTTTTGTACATTTTCGTTATCAACCACTCCATCTTTATTTACACGAGCTTCCTTCCACAATATATGATGACCCAACGATTGATCGGATTGGGTGTCTTGTAGCTATTATCGTTAAGATCATAAACAAAATATTAGTTAGATAGTATAGTTTATAATATACCACATTAATTAAATATACCACATTAGTTAGATAGTATACTTACAAGTTTTTGCTCTAGACGAGCATATCCCATACGAGATTTCTTGTATGGGTGGGGAATAATTTTTGCCCTCTCGCGATTTGCCTTACTAATATTCTAAATAAAAAAAATAACAATCTAGTAAAAATTTAAAATACGCTATGAATATGAATAATAAAAAACAATTGCTAATAAATTAATCACTTACAACAAATGCGGGGTCGGAACGTTTTGATACGAATGCGCTCCATTCCTCATTTGATATATAAAGTTTATATATTTTTGGAGCTTCCGCAATCGTATTTCCTTCACGGTCTTTTAAATAACAATTAGAGAGGTGAGATCTAAAGCCCCGGTGTATTTTCCCGGTAACTCTGAGCACATAGCTCTTTCTCACCTCATCAAGAACTAAAGCTGACTGCAAACCAAATAAATATGTAGTTTGAGTAAAATACTTCAAAGCAGTATATTTTAAAATTAATAAATAATAGGGTGGAGTAAAAAAATTACCTGTATATCAGCCCACAACACATCTTTGGCATCCTTCAATGCCTTATCTCTCCAATCATCTATTGTGATTGGTATATTTTGACGAACAACAGCTCCAATATAACTAACAAACATGGAACTGTTGGGGTCAATTGGTTGACCACTCTCATTCCATCCAACCTAATAAATAGTAAGTAACTCAATGTATTAACAGCAAACAAGGTATAATATATTAACAACAAACAGCAGATACAGAAAACAACAAATATACCTCAAATTTTTGCCCAGTACTTGTTGCTTTTATAACATTTTGCATTATTGTTGCACCACGTTTGACTTCATTTTCGTAAGTCTTAGTGTTGCCAACTTCTTCATTTTGACAATCTAACCCCTTGTTGGTATCCATTTATCTACAACATGCAGTTCAACATCAACATATATGCAGTTCAGTTCAGCACATCAACATGCAGTTCAGTTCAGTCTAAGTACGTAGCAACAAAAAGTTAACATGCATTTTAGTGAAACAAAAAAATAATAACTACAATACCTGAAATAGTCCTTGTAAAATGCTTAGGGTTACGTGTTCACAGACGAACAGCGCCGAAGACGATGAAAACGAGGACGAACGGTTACGAACGATGGTAGGGTTACGGGGTTCACAAATGAAAACGAGGATGAAAGCGGGTAACTTGAGGATTATGATGTTTACGTACGATCGTAGGTCTAGGATGAGAGTAAGTAATGAGGAAGAAACATGGAAAACTGAAACTCTCGTAGGGTTCGTAGGGTTCGCAAGGAGAAAGAGAACGCGCAGAGGAAACTGAAAAATTTACGTAATGAACATGAAACTAAAGAGGTTTACTATTATATATATGACCCTATTACAACGCTTTTTCAAACAAGCGCTGTAATAGGTCTCATCATTTTATTTTTAAAAGCCTATTACAGCGCTTTTTCATAAGCCTTTTAAAGCGCTTGTCAAAAAGCGCTGTAAAAGACCTTCCTATTTTATTTTTTAAAAGACCCTTTTACAGCGCTTATGTGGAAAGCGCTGTAAAAGACCTTCCTATTTTATTTTTTAAAAGACCCTTTTACAGCGCTTGTGTGGAAAGCGCTGTAAAAGACCTTCCTATTTTATTTTTTAAAAGACCATTTTACAGCGCTTGTGTGGAAAGCGTTGTAAAAGACCTTCCTATTTTATTTTTTAAAAGACCATTTTACAACGCTTGTGTGGAAAGCGCTGTAAAAGACCTTCCTATTTTATTTTTTAACCCAATTACATCGCTTGTTTAGAAAAGCGCTATAATAGGGTTCTATATATTAAATGACTCTTTGTTTTACCATGTCCAAAGGCTGTTTTTTACAGCGCTTATGTGGAAAGCGCTGTAAAAGACCTTCCTATTTTATTTTTTAACCCTATTACAGCGCTTTTTTAGAAAAGCGCTCTAATAGGGTTCTATGTATGAAATAACTCTTTGTTTTATCATGTCCAATGACTCTTTGTTTTACAGCGCTTAATTCGTGAGCCTTTTTACAGCCCTGCAATAATATATTTTCTTTCGAATTAGTTAAATTATTTTTACATAAGCCCTGTAATAATTTTATTTCTTCCAAAATAGTTAAATTATTTTTTCTTTCAAATTGTGTTTAACTGATCAACTCAAGTTCAAGCTAAATTACATGTATAACTTGAACTTAAATTTTTTTTAAGTTCAAGTTAATTAGTTAAACTGTTTGAACTTGAACTGATCAGGTCAAGTTCAAATAGTTCAAGCTAAATTACCTGATCAGGTCAAGTTGAGTATACAATTACATACAGTATAAGCATAAATACCAAAATGCTCAATATATGGCAGATCAAACAATTAAATTACACATGAATCAGTTCAGATTACATGGATTATACTATTAAACACATTAAGATGCCCTTCTTCTTTTCTTGGTGGGATTCACATTTGTTTGTCCATTAATGATACGAAACGATGGATTAATCCAAATTCCCTCATCATGATCATCTCTAAGATATAAACCATCATCAGTTGAACCAATTTCATGTGGTTGTGATGTTGCAAAGAAAAGATCATTACCAACATCTTCATCATTATTGTTATCATCACTTATTTTATTGGTCGATAGGACAACGAACCATTTATCATCCGCAGGATCAGTGACATAAAACACTTGTTGAGCTTGCGACGCTAAAATAAAAGGCTCGTCTTTGTATCCCACCCTATTAAAATCGACAAGTAAGAACCCTGACTCATCAATCCGAACGCCATTATTATTATCGACCCACTTGCAACCAAATATGGGAACACGAAACATTGTGTAGTCTAGCTCCCATATGCGCTCGATAACCCCAAAATATGATAGATTTGCATATATTGGGTTCTTGTCTTTTGCACTTGAGATATGCATCGCTTCAGCTACGAGAGTGACTCCGCTATTTTGCATAGTTGTTTGATCATCTTGTTCTTTTGTATAAAATGTGTAGCAGTTAATTACATAACCAGTGTAAGAAAAGACATGTAAACTCGGACCATTTGCTAGCCACCTCAATCTTTGTGAAATTGATCTGGGGTCTACATCAAACTTTGACTTTATGTGATTTTTTAACCATGTTATGAAACTTCGATTGTGCTCTCGAGTTATCCAATTTTGATTCCTATTCATGTTCAAACTAGATAATTGATCCATGTGTATTGTAACATACGGCTGAACCTCATCATCATTGTGCAGAACATACAATTGTGCCTGCTCCCATTCTGTCCTTGATATAGTCATTATTCTATTTCCAATTATCCCTTCTCCTGATAATCTTCCCGAATGACGAGACATGGGAAGCCCTATGGATTCAACATTTGACAAATATTCATTACAAAATTCAGCAGCTTCTTCAACAATGTACCGTTCAGCAATACAACCTTCTGGTCGACTTTTACTTTTTACGTACCCTTTTAATATTTTCATATATCGTTCTATCGGGTACATCCATCTCATATAAGCTGGCCCACAAAGTTGTGTCTCCTTAACAAGATGAACAGTAAGGTGAACCATTATATCAAAAAACGAGGGCGGGAAGTACATTTCAAGCTCACATAAAGTAACAACAATTTCTCTCTGCAATCTCGGTAATTTATGAGGATCAATCACTTTACTACAAATTTCCCTGAAGAAGAAACATAATTTAGTTATGGTTCGGAGAACTTTTTCAAGTAAAATTGAACGTATACCTATTGGTAGCAAATGCTCCATTAGAATATGAGCATCATGGGTCTTCAAACCTTTTAACTTGAGGTCTTTCATGCAAACTAAAGTTTTAATGTTTGAAGAGTATCCTTCTGGAACTTTAACTTCATGTAGAAATTTACACAAAACAATTTTTTCCTTTCTAGATAGAGTATGAGCGGCTGGAGGTAGATATGTGCGATTTCCTTTCTTTACGGGACCCAATTCATTTCTTATTCCCATATCGACCAAGTCCAATCTTGCATTGATGCCATCCTTAGAATTTCTTGGTACATTGAGTAACGTACCAATAACACTGTCAAATACATTTTTCTCAATATGCATCACATCGAGAAAATGTCTTACATACAATGACTTCCAATATGGCAATTCAAAGAAAATTGACTTTTTCTTCCACCCAGTTTTGACCAGCTCTCCCGCAAAAGGTTTGCCAAATTTATTGGTCAAACCTTGTACCTTCTCAAGTATTTGATATCCAGTCGATGCTACAGGAGCTCTATCTTCCTCTGATTTTCCATTGAATGCATTTCTCCACCCACGATACTGATGACTATAAGGTAAAAATCGATGATGTCCAAGAAATACATACTTCTTACAATGTTTCAACCGCATCCAATTTGTACTCTCTTCACATATAGAACACGCACACTGACCTTTAATGCTATATCCTGATAAATTACCATATGCTGGAAAATCATTAATTGTGCCGAACAACATAGCCCTCAAATTGAAACATTCTTTCTTATACCCGTCATAGACTTCTACACCTGTCTCCCACATAATTTTTAAATCTTCAATTAGAGGAGCCAAGTATACGTCGATATCAATCCCCGGTTGTTTGGGTCCAGAAATTAACAGAGACAACATCATAAACTTACGCTTCATACATAACCATGGAGGTAGATTATAAATCAACAAAATCACAGGCCACGTGCTGTGTGAGATGCTTTGAAGACCATGTGGATTCATTCCATCAGTAGAAAGTGCAAGGTGTAGATTTCTCGACTCTATCCCGAATTCAGGATACTCGTGATCAATTTTTTCCCATTGCGGAGAATCCGCAGGGTGTCGAAACTTTCCATCTCTAATTCTTTCATCTGCATGCCATGTCAAGTGTTTTGAATCTTCTTCATTGCGATACATGCGCCTAAATCTTGGTATTATAGGAAAATACCACACGACTTTTGCTGGAGTAGATTCTTTCTTCTTATATCGAGATACATTGCATTTCGGACACGCCTTTAGTAATTCATATTCATTTCGAAATAAAATGCAATCATTAGGACACGCGTGAATCCTTTCATAACTAATACCAATAGAGCACAAAATTCGTTTAGCTTCATAGGTTCTACTGGGAAGTTCATTATCATCTGGCAACATATCTTTTAAGAGGGTTAGTAATTCTGTGAAGCTTTTATCAGACCATCCATTACTCGCTTTTAAGTTGTACAACTTTAGTATCGCCGAAAGTCTTGTGAATTTAGTACAACCATTATATAATGGTTTCTCTGCATCACTCAACAAGCTCTCAAACATTTTAGGACAATCACGAAGATCTTCTTCAACTGCTTTTGCAATCTCCTCAACTCGGTCTGGCTCATATGTATCTGTGCGAGTATTATCATTGATTTTCTCACCATGTCTTATCCAACATGTATAGCTTTGATCAATTCCATACCATACTAAATGTCCTTCCAATTCATCTGCTCTAATGCGTTTTCCAAAACAACATTTTAAACAAGGACAAACGACTCTATTTGGATCTTTTGCATTCATCACTGCAAACTCAATAAACTCCTTCACTCCATTTCATACTCTTTTGTCAATCGATTGACAGAGATCCATTTCCGGTCCATTTATATGACCTATATATATAAATGCAGTTACACAATAAGCATGATTTCAAGTCTGATATATTATGACCTATATATATATTGATAATACACATATAAATAAAATTTATTAGAAACCCTATTATTTCATGTAACAATTTATATCAGTAAGCATGATTTCAATTCTGATATATTATGACCTATATCAGTCTGATATATTATAAATAAAATTTATCAATAACAAATTATATCAGTAACAATAAACATTATTTCAAGTTTTTGATATATATTATGACCTATATATATATATATATATATCTAATATCATGTAACAATTTATCAGTTTGAATTAGTGACAACAACAAATAAATAAAATAAAGTACCTCAGACAACGTTGATGATCAATTTGTTTTAAAGGAGGAAGAAGTAAATCAATTTGTAGATGGGCGCACACGAGGGGTTCGCAGGGGAGGGGAGATGAGATTTCGTAGGGTTTTGACAACGTATTAAATTTGTTTTAAATTTGTTTTTATTTACTTAAAGTGAACGCTTCTTATTTGAAATGAATGATTTTACAGCGCTTCCTAAAAAAGCGCTCTAATAGGTCCTATAAAAATGTGAATGGGCGCTGTAATAGGTCAACCAATGACACAACGTGCAAGGCTTTTACAACGCTTACACAAGAAGCGCTTTAAAAGCTATGTAACATAAGGTGGGAGCGCTACTTTTTACAACGCTTTTTTTTAAAGCGCTCACAAAGCGCTGTAAAAGGCTATGCAATAGCGCATGATTTACAGCGCTTTCTGAAGAAGCGCTGTAAAAGACTATGTGATAGCGCTTTCTGACCCTATATGACCCTACAACAGTGCTTTTTTTACAGCGCTTGTAAAAAAAGCGCTGTTGTAGCCTCCGTTATTTTTAAAAATTTATATTACAACGCTTGTATTTAATAAGCTCTGTAAAAGACGCGCTATAAAATGTCATTTTTGGCGTAGTGTTTAATTCTCATAGATGTGTTTAAATTTATTCATGGGGTGCGTAAGGTGTGTCAAAGCAAAAAACAAAAATCTTTTGAGCCACTGGATTGAATTGTTTAATATGTGTTGTACGAATATCAAACACTAATAGATGTTGGACAAGACATCACATCAATATCAATGACACATCACATCCTTATATGCATGTAACATTAATTTTGTCACATCATTCAATTGTATGATGTGGCACCTCTAGAATTCATTCATTTTTTATTTCACATTCTACTAATTCTTTGTCTATATCTCTATAATTAAAAAAAAAACAACAATAAAAATATAACTCCCATAACAAACTTGGTTAAGTACTTTTTTAATTCATTGCATATAAATACATCATAATATTTGAATTACATTTTATTATTTAAAATGTAGCAACCATAAATTACCACAAAATATATAAAAATATAATAATCGCATGAAAAATCAATAATCAAACTTATGCACAAACAATCCAATGAAGTTTAAATTAAAATAAATAAAAAATATTAAAACACAAACATTTAAATTAGCAAACCTTTGCACACAAAAAAACCAACAAAGAATATTTTTTAAAAAATAAAAATTTTAAATTATAC
>JBBPBP010009777.1:34779081-34819861 GCA_037974735.1 Cicer chorassanicum | reverse complement strand
TTTTGTTTTTATCAATTTTAACTATTTTACTACTTAATTGAAAATTCCATGTTTTTCATTCATAATATTGGAAGAAATAAAATCAGTAACATAATAAAAAAATGTTCTCGAGGGACATAAGAGATAGATGCTCTAGCAAGAACATGAAGACTATCAATTGTCGATCGCCTAACAAAAACAACTTTGAAGTTGTTGTACAAATTCAACAAGGATCTACAATCATTTACGAAAATTCATATTTGGTGTGAATTAATTTAGCATTGCACACATCATCCACTCTTGTTTGCAATTCATTTCAAAGATAATATGATATGTTACATGACATCCAACTTGTGACATTCCCAAAATCTTTTCATACACTATAACTTTCATGGTCCGTTTGATGGACTGGATATGACAGACACAAGATATGATAAGTAACATGATAGAGACATGATATGATATGGGTAGGATAAAAAGTTATCATGTCATGTGTTTGATGTGCACATGATAACAAACTTAATAAAGTTAATTTATCATATTTAGTGTTTGATACACAACCAATAACAAGATGATATGATTTATATTTTGATAAAATGACAAATTTATTCTTATAATCTATTTAATTTTTTTTCTTTCAAAATAACATTCATATAATTTTTTATAAATAAATAAAAATGCTAAAAAATGTAAATAATTTATGAAGTAATTTTATATACTTGAAAAAAATTGTGATTTCTCTATCCATCACAATTGAAGAATGACTCACTATCATAAAAATTGTGATTTCTCTATCTATCACAATTGAAGAATGACTCACTATCATAAAAATATAAATAATTTATGAAGTAATTTTATATACTTGAAAAAATTGTGATTTCTCTATATATCACAATTGAAGAATGACTTACTATCATAACATTATCTCTATTGATCAAACTCTCTAAAAATTCTCCCTTAATCCTCTCTATCCATTAGTCGATTTCTAATGCAATTTTCATAAAACCACATTGAAGAATGACTCACTATCATAAAAATTGTTAAACAAAGTCCAATCATCTATAAAAACATTTGTTCTATCATTAGACATAGCATCACATTATTTTGTTCTTGTGAATTCAGATTTACCTATATATAAATGTATGAACATTATTATTATTATTATTATTATTATTATTATTATTATTATTATTATTATTATTATTATAATTATAATTATTATTATTATTATTATTATTATTATTATTATTATTATCCATCGACACAAAATAAAATCTCTGACAAATAAAAATAATTATTTGCGACGGTGGAGAGTAGACTAGTTATACTAGAGGAAAAGGATTATTTTAACTCCCCTTTAATTAACCGAAAATACGGGTGAAACATGATTATTTAAAAAATTTGATTATTGTATGGTGCAGGATTAGAGAGAAATAGAATACATATATAAAAAAACCATTTTCTTTACAATTCTATAGAAAGGGTTTATGTACCGCAAGAAATCAAATGTTTAGTATTACAACTAAATAAATAAAAATTTATGTTTTATTATCATCAAATAACATTATTTAAATTCAATAAAGATAAACAATCATTTACTAAATTCCATATTTGGTGTTAATTGATTTAGGATTGTACATATCATCCACTCTTGTTTGCAATTCATTTCAAAGACAATATTAACAAAACTAAGAGAGACAGAGGATTGAATTGTTTGTAGAAGAGCCAAAGCTTCAGCCTCCAATGGTGACATATTACATGGCATTCAATTTGTGTCTGCCCCAAAACGGTCACGCATATGATACCCTTCTCCAACACGTTTTTTTCTTGAATATTGTTGTGTTGAAATTGCATTTAACAAATGCAAGCACCAATACAAAACATCTACTAAAATCTGATCACTTGTGTGTTATCCCACATCAACAAGTTCCTTTTCTTCCATAGACTTCATGCTACAACTGAAAAACTGGAGTTGCTCCATCGTTCAAACACCAGAAATTCGACATAACATATCACTAAACCATTAACTTCCATTATAAGAGGCTAAAAAAAGGGCCAATATTATGGTTTCCTCTATGTTTTTGTAAGCCATAAACTTACCTGTTGGAATGTCTATATGTGGCGAATATGATAATGCATTTTGTTCTTTAAAAAAAAAACTATTAATTAGTAATTACACAATTCTAACCTCATTTTCTTAGGATTTTCCCTCTTTAATTGGCATCAAAGCTTGGTTCCAAGGATGAGGACTTAAACGTATTTGAGTAAAGATCTTAGTTTTATAATGACTAACTCTATTGATGAAGCTACATGTGGAAACATTAATACACCTCCCGTGTTTGATGGGGGAAGATTTGAATATTGGAAAGACAAGTTGAGAAGTTTCTTCATCTCACATGATTCTGAACTCTAGGACATAACTGAAGATGGTTGTGACTCTCTAGAAGATGTTGTTGGTGTTGAAATGTTAAGAAAATATCTTAATGCTGAACAAAAGAAGCATCACAAGATGCATCATAAAGCTAGAACCTTTATGATGAATGCAATCACCTTCAAAGAATTTCGCAGGTGCAGCAATAAAGAAACATCAAAAAACAATTTTGACGTTTTGGTTCTCAACTATGAAGGAAGTAAACAAGTACAAGAAACTAAGGTAAAACTGTTTGTCATGAAGTATGAACTTTTCCAGATGGAAGAGAATAAAAATATTGAGAAAATGTTCTCTAGATTCCAAACCTTAATCTTTGGATTAAAATTTCTCCAAAAGAGTTACACTAAAATTGATCATGTCAAGAAAATCATCAAAAGTCTGAAGGTGCAAACACAAGAAGGGCGGGTTGAATTGTGTTTGACAAAGTTGACAACCTTTTGCTAATTTGATGAAGGCTGGTTGGTTTTTATGAATTATTTAGAATTGGATTTAGAGATAGCAAAAAACGAAAGCATAAATATTTAGACATATAGATTTATCTTGATTCACCACTAACTTGGCTACATCCAGTCCCTCATTTAGAAGACTTTAATCCACTAATTCAAATACCTAGAATTACAAAGCTCCCGACCCTCCAAGTCAGTCTTCCCAAACAACCTGACAACCTTAAACTTTTGAGGAACTAATTACCTTGACCCTACAAGCCAAGTCTTCTCCTAACAACCTAACAACATCAGATTGAAGAAGGAACTAAACCATTATAGAGTTGGATACAAAAAGATTGGAACTTTAAGTGTTTGCTTCTAACAAAATTGATAATAATAATAATAATAATAATAATAATAATAATAATAATAATAATAATAATAATAATAATAATAATAATAACTCTCACACTCTAAGAAAAAAAACTTTGAAAATATTTCTAACTTCAATAAGTGTTTCGATGATCTTTTTCTTCAGCCTTGAGTATCTATTTATAGATAAAATTAGGGCTATAATTTAGTCCTTGTTTAATTTAGAATTGCATCTTCATTCCTAGCTTGGTCAACAATGATCTTATTCAAAAAAATTTCTGAATAAAATGCTTTTTGATAATTTGTTCTATAGCCTATTCTTTATTTTTGAATCTAAACATGAGAAGTTCTTATAGATTGATTGATCTGTTCGTATTTTATTCAGATTGAGTTTGTAAATTTTTCAAATTATTATGTTCGTATTTTATTCAGACTGAGTTTGTAAATTTTTTAGATTGATGATGTTCATATTTTGTTCATATTGATTCTATTCGTATTTTGTTGTAGATAAATTTTGATCAAATTTTCTTGTAAATAATTCATTTCTTCTTGTGATAAATCTTGACCAAATCTTCTTCAAATCTTGACCATATCTTCTTTTCAAATTGGTCGAAGATTTTTCTCAATCATAAATCAGAATCAAATCTTATTTTAGATTTTCTTTAAAAACAATTGGCCGTATCTTCTATTCAACTTGGTCAAAGATTTTCTTCAATCATAAATCTGAATGAAATCTTATTTTAGATTTTCTTCAAAAACATTTGACCATATCTTCTTTTCAACTTGGTCAAATATTTTCTTTAATTATCAATCTGAATCAAATCTTATTTTATATTTTCTTCAAAAACATTTGACCGTATCTTCTTTTCAAATTGGTCAAAGATTTTCTTTAATCATAAATCTGAATCAAATCTTGTTTTAGATTTTCTTCAAAAACATAAATCTTCTTTCATACTCTATGAAGTCAAATATATTGTTCTCATAAAATATTTTTGTTAACATCAAGACTCTAAGTATAAAACCAACTTGGTTCCAACAATCTCCTCATTTTTGATGATGATAAAACTTGTATTTTTTATAACAAATTTTCTTTATATTTCTTTGACTCCCCCAAACTTAGTGCTCCCCCTAAGTCTAAGTATCCCTTTCTTAATACTTTATCAAATATCTTTCTCCTTATTTTGTCATCAGACAAAAAGACTTGAAAGTGAAACTTGTTTTATTTATTTATTTATTTTTATTTTACCCTTTTTTAATAACATGAATATAACATATTACAAGAAAATATAAAAACTAATGTAAAGCTAGACTACATTGAAGTTACGACAACATTAGTCAATTATGAAGGTAAGTTTTAAGTGTTTCTTGATGAAGCCAAACCGATTTTTAGTTTTTGGTTATGAAAATGGCAGAAGTGTTATCAAAATAGATGGGAATGTTGGATTCTAGGATTTTGTATTCTTCAAGTTGATGCTTCATCGAAAGTAGTTGAGAACTGCAGCCAATTGCTGAAATGTACTTAGCCTCTACCATTGACATGACAATGGTGCTTTGTCTTTTACCTGACCAAGATATTAAGTTGTCACCTAGAAAGGAGCATGCCACTAGTGCTTTTTCTCTCAAGTTTATCTCCAGCATAATCAAAATCAAAGTATCCGCTCAGTTTATACTTAAGAGATTTCTTGTAGAACAAGGTAAGGTTGGTAGTGTTTTTTAGGTATCTAAGAATTCACTTAACAACACTTAAATGGGATTCCCTAAAGTCAGCTTGAAATCTTGCACATACACACACACTAAACATGATATCT
Organism: Cicer chorassanicum; assembly: GCA_037974735.1. NCBI lineage: Eukaryota > Viridiplantae > Streptophyta > Magnoliopsida > Fabales > Fabaceae > Cicer > Cicer chorassanicum. The sequence goes on along the minus strand of JBBPBP010009777.1, from coordinate 34,814,846 downwards.
GGTCTAGAAGCGGTGAGGTATAAAAGTGATCCTATCATTTCTCTATAAGTTTTCTGGTCAACTTTTTGGCCTGATTCATCTTTTTCAAGTGAACAAGTATGGTGCATTGGTGTAGCCATAGGTTTGCAATCACTCATCTTAAAATTCTTGAGAAGCTCTTTTGTATATTTAGTTTGATGACTGTATATACCTTTTTTACTTTGCTGAATTTGTATCCCTAAGAAGAACTTAAGTTCTCACATCATACTCATTTGAAATTCAAGCCGCATAAATTTCAAAAATTCTTTGCAAAAAGTGCCATTAGTAGATCCAAGTATAATGTCATCAACTTAAATTTGAATAATAAGAATGTCATCTCATATTGATTTTCTAAAAAGTGTATTATCTACTTGTCCTATTTCAAAGTTGTTTTTAAGAAAGAAATTAATGAGTCTATCATACCATGCCTTAAGTGTCTGTTTTATACCATAAAGAGATTTCATAAGTTTAAAAACATGAATTGGAAATTCAGAGCTTTCAAAACTTGGGAGTTGTTTAACATAGACTTCTTCACTTATATAACCATTTAGAAAAGCACTTTTAACATCCATTTGAAAAAATGTAATGTTATTATTTGCAACAAAATAAAGTAGGATACAAAAAGCTTCTAACCTGGCCACTGGAGTAAATGTCTTATTGTAATCAATGGCCTCTTGCTGACTGTAGCCTTGTGCGACAAGTCTTGCCTTATTTTTTTACCACTTCACCTTTTGCATTTAGCTTGTTTATGAAAACCCACTTGGTTCCAATAATGTTGTTCTATGATCTAGGTACTAGATCCCAAACATCATTCCTCTTAAATTCATTTAACTCTTCTTGCATTAAGAGAATCCATCCATCATTTGCCAATGATTCATCAATAGAGGTAGGCTCAATTGATGAGAGTAAGCCAAACAAAGTGGTATCTTTTAGTGATGATCTGGTCCTTAAAGGATCCCTTGCACTTCCAATGATTAGAGTTTCAGGATAAAATGACTTGTACTTCCATCCAGATCTTCCTTATGACTTATCTTGACTGTTTCTGACTTGATCAGATTCATCCTCTGATGATTTGCTTGTATTATCTGATTTTTTCAGGTTCTTCTAGTAAACATGCACTATCATCAACTTTCTTTGACTTTTCAAGGTCATGATTTTTGTCAAATAACATCATATAAATTAGACAGTTTAAGAATGAAACAATGCAGCCTAAAACACTAGTTTTGTTTCTGGTGGTTTATTCTTGTTTTCTGAAGTATTCTGCTTCTGCTAAAATGTTCAGATTTTGTGATTCTCCTAGTTCCTCTAAATTTTTGAAAACTTGCAAAATAATTTTCTAGTTTTGATTTTTAAGATCAAGCTTCTTGTTATCACAATAAACATAATATCATAAAATAATTAAATTTGAAAATGATTTTAAAAGAGGTCGGGTTAACACTACTTTATTTAGAAAATCATCGAAGAAAGACCTTCTCATTTTCCAAGTATTTTTTAATCATATAATTTTTTGTTCTACTAATTCTAAGCTATGTCAAGAGTTTTCTAAGTTAATGCAGAATGAATTTGAGATGAACATTTAATTTTTCTTGGATTTTAAATTCATCAAAGTTTAGAAGGAGTATGCATTCACCAAACTAAACATACAAGATAACTTCTTAAGAAATTTAAGATGGATGAATGCAAACCCATGCTTACACCCATGAATCTTATGTGTTCTCTTGATAATGATGGATAAGGTTAGTGGGTTTATGTGATGTTGACTATGTTGGATAAAACCTAGAAAGGAAAAAAACCAATGGAAGTTGTAAATTCATTTGCGAGAATATGATCTCTTGGTCAAGTAAAAGGCAATAAACCATTGCTCTATATAGTAGAGAAGTATAATACATTTTAGAATCCAACTGCAATACTCAACTACTATGGATGAAACATCAACTACAAGACTACAAAGTTATTAAGAGTAACATTCCTATCTTCTGTGATAATACTTATGATATATGTTTAACCAAATATCCTAATTAAAATTTAAGGAAAAAACATACAGAGATTAAACATCACTTTATAAGAGATTGTGTTTAGTATTAGATAATATTATTATATATTAATAGTAAGGGTAGTTTGGACTTTTCCATTCTCTTGTATATATACATATTGTAATCCTATGATATTCAAGTTGTTCATTTCTTTGGTTTATGAAACCCTAGAGGCTGTTTGTCTTCCTCCTCTCTTCACCTTCCTCCTTTCTATGTTTGTCATTATTAACATGGTATCAAAGAGCTTTGGTTGATTTTGGGATCTACTGTAAAGTGGTCCACAACTTAGTAGGGTTGATTTTGTGTGACCCGTTTTGCGGCCGGTACCGATTTGCTTCCTCCGTTCTCGGCGCGATTCTGCCTCTCTGTTTCTGGCGCGATTCCGCTCTTCTGTCTTCGGTGTGATTCTCTTTTTCTGTTTCCAGCGTGGTTCTGCTCTTCTGTTTTCGGCGTGATTTTGTTTGGTTCTTTGCTGACTCTGCTATTGATAGGTTATCCCTCATTTATTTTGTCTCAGTGATTGTGTTTGTCGTATTTTCCTGTCATTACTTGTTATAGCTGGTGCTAAGGATGGCTCTCTGTTAGTGTTCACATCAATGGACAAAATTACTCTTATTGGAGTTATGTGATGAAATTTTTTTTGATTGGGAAAGATATGTGGGGTTTTGTTGATGGAACTTCAGTTAAGCCTATAGATAAAAGGGATGAAACTAAATATGCAAAAGATCTGAAAACATGGAATGTTAGTAATTCAAAAATTATTACTTGGATTAATAATTCTGTTGAGTTGTCTATTGGAGTGAAACTAGCAAAATATGATACTGCTAAAAAGATTTGGGATCACTTTGAAACGTTTGTATGTTCAGTCTAACTTTGTAAAACGTTATCAGTTGGAAAGTGATATTAAAGCCTTTAAGTAGAACAATATGACCATTCAGAAGTTCTATTCCGCAATGACTAATTTGTGGGATCAATTGGCTCTTATGGAATCACATGAGTTGAAAGCTGTCAAAGCATACATTGATCAAAGAGAGGAGCAACGTGTGGTTTGGTTTTTGATGACTCTTCGTGATGATTTTGAGGGCCTTCATGGGGGTATTTTGCATCGTTCCCCTCTTCCTAATGTTGAATCAGTAGTTAGTGAATTGTTGGCAGAAGAAATCAGACTTAAGACTCATTCTGGTGTGTCAGATAAGGGAATTCTCTCAACTCTTCCATCTGTTTTTGCTGCTCCTGTTCAAAAAGGAAAATATCAAGGGAGGGTTGGGTTTGGTAGTGATGAATGTGCATTTTGCAAAGAAAAATGTCATTGGAAAGAACTGTCCGAAATTGGGGAGAACACATAAGAAGAATTTTAGGGGGCCATCGTCTAATGTTTTTGCTTCTGCTTCTCCTACCATTGGCTCTAGTTCTAGTTCTGTATACTCATCTGAAACTGCTTCCCAAATATCTGATATTGCAGAACAGCTTCAAAAGTTTCTTGCCACTTAATCACATGCCATGTCTGCCACTTCTTCTAAAGGTTTGAACTTCTCTAGAATGTCAGGTATATCTCTTTCCATATGGATTCTTGATTCTGGAGGATCTCACCATATGACATATGATGATAAATCTTTTGTGTCTATGAATGCTGCCTTGTCTGTGTCGGTTATGACTGCTGATGGTACTCATATTCCATTGGCAGGCATTGGTTCTGTCTCCACATCTAACTTGTCTATTTCTGATGTTTATTATATTCCTAATCTCACTTTGAGTCTTGCTTCTGTTAGTCAATTATGTGATTTCGGTTATTCAGTTATATTTTCTTCCATTTCTTGTTATGTGCAGGATCCACATTCCAAGAGGCTGATTAGGACATGCCATAGACAGGGGGGACTTTATGTTTTGGATGACCAGCGAGTCCCAGATACTCATCCTCAACAACTACTGCCGACTTATTATCTAGTTTTCGTTTGAATTCTTTATCTTCTAGTTTTTATTTATGGCATTCTCGCCTTGGACATGTTTCTGCTTCTAGATTAAAATACTTGGCTTCTACTCGAGCTTTAGGAAAGTTACAAACCAGTGATATTTCAGATTTTTGTGGTTGTAAACTTGCTAAATTTCCAGCTTTACCGTTTAGTAAAAGTGTTTCAGTTTCAAATGCGCCTTTTGATTTAGTTCACTCTGATGTTTGGGGTCCATCACCGGTTCTCACCAAAGGTGGATCTAGATATTATGTTTCGTTTATTGATGATTACACTCGTTATTGTTGGGTTTATCTAATGAAAAATCGGTCTGAATTTTTTGGCATTTATCATATGTTTCATGCGATGGTCAAGACTGAACATAATGTTGTTATAAATTGTTTTTCGATGTGATTTAGGTGGTGAATATACTTCTAATAAATTCTTTGAATAACTTACTTATGATGGCAGCCTCCACCAGTCATTTTGTACTGATACTCCTCAACAAAATGGAGTTGCTGAAAGGAAACATCGTCATATTATTGAGACTGCTCGTTCTCTTTTGTTGTCTGCTTCGGTTCCTAGTGAGTTTTGGGGGGAAGCAGTTCTTACTGTTGTTCATGCTATTAATAGAACTCCATCATATGTCATATCAGGTTTGTTTCCCTTTGAAAAATTGTATGCTTCTATCCCAGATTACTATTCTCTAAAAGTTTTTGGTTCTACTTGTTTTGTTCTTCGTCCACAAGTAGAACGCATTTAGTTATCTTCTCGGTCTGCCGTGTGTGTTTTTCTTGGATATGGGGATGGTCAAAAGGGTTATCATTGTTATGTTCCTCATACAAGAAAACTATATGTTTTTCGTAATGTTGTTGTTTTTGAGCACATCCCTTTTTACTCTGTTTCCTCTGATTCTCAGGTTATTAAGAGTTCATAATTAACCCATATTGATCCGTGTGGTCCTAATGATAATGCTTCTAGTGATTGTAATGTTGAGAATTGCAGGATAAATACTACTACTCCACATGATGACATTCCCCTTGTCCCCCCGGCTATCCAACCACCTCTTGCGATTGTTGATCCTCCGTCTTCGCCTCCTCGTTACCCTCCTCGTCACCGTAAGTCTACTTAGTTACTTGATTTTGTCTATTCCACTTATTCAGCTTCGTTTGCTTCTTTCTTAACCTCTATTCACAGTTTGTCTGAGCCCTCTTCCTATAAAGAGGCTATTCTTGGTCCTCTTTGGCAGCAGGCTATGGCAGAAGAACTCTCTACTTTGCACAAAATAGATACTCGGGAATTAATAGCTCTTCCTCCTGGAAAGCGTGCTATTGGGTCTCGTTGGGTATACAAGATCAAAACTTAGTCTGATGGGTCGGTTGAGCGCTATAAAGCACGTCTTGTTGCTACCTGATTCTCTCAACAATATGGTATGGATTATGAAGAAACTTTTGCTCCTGTAGCCAAGATGACCACTATCCATACTCTTATTGCAGTTGCATCGATTTGTCAATGGAATATTTCTCAAGTGGATGTCAAAAATGAGTTTTTAAATGGTGAGCTTCATGAAGAAGTCTATATGGTCCCTCCACAAGGAGTTTCTCATAATCAGGGGGAAATGTGTAAGTTAAAAAAGGCTCTTTACGGTCTTAAACAGGCTCCTCGAGCTTGGTTTGAGAAATTCTCTACTGTGATCACTTCTCTTGGTTTCCGCACTAGTGAACATGATTCTGCAGTGTTTATAAGGGCTACCACTTATGGTCGCATTATGCTTTCTTTGTATGTTGATAATATGATTATTACAGGTGATGATGTTAGTGGAATCAATGAGTTGAAATTGCAGTTAGCCAAGCAGTTTGAGATGAAGGACTTGGGAACTCTTCGCAATTTCTTAGGGATTGAAGTTGCCTATTCTCCTAAAGGCTACCTTCTTTCTCAATCGAAGTATACTGCCAACGTTCTTGAACAGGCTCGTATTTCTGATAATAGAGCAGCAAATACTCCTCTTGAGTTGAATGTGAAATATGCTATCTCGGATGGTGTTCCTTTACCAGATCCCACTTTGTACCGTACTTTGGTTGGCAGCTTGGTGTATCTTACGATTAGCAGACTTTATATTGCTTATGCTGTTCATATTGTCAGTCAGTGTGTTGTCTCCCTGACTACAGTACATTGGGCAGCTGTTCTTCGTATTCTTCGTTATCTACGAGGAACTCAATTTCAGAGCCTTCTCTTTCCGTCATCGTCTTCATTGGAGTTACGTGCTTATTTTGATGCTGATTGGGCTGGTGACACCACAGATTGTAAGTCCACCACATGATTTTGTATCTTTCTTGGAGACTCTCTTATTTCTTGGAAGAGTAAAAAACAAGACATTGTCTCTCGCTCTTCTACAGAAGCTGAGTATCGTGCTATGGCATCCACTACTACTGAAATAATTTGGTTGCGTTGGCTTTTATCTGATATGGGTATCTCTCTTTTTGAGCCAACTCCAATGCACTGCGATATGAAGAGTGCTATTAAAATTGCTCATAACTCGGTCTTTCATGAACGCACCAAGCACATTGAGATTGATTGTCATCTTACTCGTCATCATCTTCAGCATGGAACCATTACTCTACCATTTGTCTCCTCTTCCGTACAGATTGCTGATTTATTCACAAAGATGCATTCCATTAAACGTTTTCGTTTTTTGGTTGACAAAATCTCGATGTTTCATGTTAATGCATCGTGAGTTTGAGGGGAGATATTAGATAATATTATTACATATTAATAGTAAGGGTAGTTTGGACTTTTCCATTCTCTTGTATATATACATATTGTAATCCTATGATATTCAAGTTGTTCATTTCTTTGGTTTATGAAACCCTAGAGGGTGTTTGACTTCCTCCTCTCTTCATCTTCCTCCCTTCTATGTTTGTCATACATATTTACAAAACCCTTTGTTGAAGACAAATTTAATTTTATAAAGAAGTGATGTTCAGAATATCTGTATGCCTTTGCCTTTGCCTTTGTTAAAACATAATGTTTGGTTAAGTATGTATGTTATGCCTTTGATGAATTGAATTATCCTCTGCCTCTATGATAAGTATGCATGTTTTTAAGTGCATTTTAAGCATTTATTTATTTTTATTATTGTAATTTTTAGCTAACTTTAAGAGTTACTTAAATAAACTATTTGTCTTGTAGTTTTTAGCTAAATATAAGTTTAACTCAATTTCCGCTTAGGTTCTTTAAATTTATTTTATCCCTATTTGGTCTTTTAAGTTACATTTTGTTTGCATTGTTAGTCCTTTATCTCAATTTTGACAACAAATAATTCAACTGAAAGCTTATGATAATTTGAAACTCTATCAAATACCGCAACAATATGTCCCTTATACTAATCCTTCAAAATACATTCATAAACTCTGCTAAATTGACTATATTTCTTGATTTTCTCTACAACCATTTAAACACATGTGTAGCCTTAAAAACAAGCTAATAAAGGTCTATCCACACCATCAATGTCTTTAACTTCTTTCACATGAAAAATAGCTTGGATAATCAACTTATTGCAATGTTTCGATTAGTTTTTATATGTATATGTTAACATGGGCCATATGAAGGAGAAATTTGACTAGGCCTTATGCTGGCCCATAATTGAGGAAACGCCAGGTTTCTTATGGATGGGATATGGAGAGCCAAAGAAAAAAAAAGAGGAGTCTTCTTTAGATTGGGGCACGAGGTGCTAATGTGGCCCTATTGTTGACAATTAAAACAAGTAACAGTAACATCCCTGCACTCAAGTGCAATATGGCCGTGCTTACTACACCTGTGACATTGGATATGGGTAGATGGATCATCGTTATTATCACTGTTGTTGCTTGAGATTTAGCTCAGGTTGTTGCTATTCTCGTTACTAACTGATTGTCCATTAGGGTTTCCTCTGCCGCCCCTATAACTATAATTGTCGCTGTTTCCTTTTCAATTACCACTTCCTCTTCCATCTGAAGAACTTTGTTATTGATATTTCGAACTACTTTCAGATTTTCCACGAGGGAATAAGTAAGGTTTTCCTCTATTAAGATACATTGGCGTCTTTTTTTTGCTTCATGGGTCCAATGTTTCGGTAATGTATATTTTCAACACAGTTATCGTAACACCATAAATTTTATATCAAATTATTTTTTTAATTAAATAGGATTTTAAAAAATTAATTTGGGTTAAGACTATTTTAGAATATATGTTAATTAATTTTGGATAATATAAATTATAAGTGATATTTTTTATTTTTTGATTTGATTTTCTAAAATTAATAGTATTTTAACGTAAATATTTGAAAAAAAAAATTTAAGCGTTTTTACGTGTATATGTACGTTAATAATTTATCTCATATTTTGGTGTATATTTGACTAGTTAAATGATTACGTAGTTATATTTAATTATTTTTAACTATATCTTATTGTAATTATTTATTTTATAAATAATCATGTTGAATATATTGAGAGCATTTTAGGATATTATTTTTATTATAGAAGTGTTAAAAATGAGTTCATATGAGTTTTTCGCTTTTAAAATGAATAAAATGAGTTTTGGGCTTTTTAGTTAGCATTCACTGGACATTTTCCATTCACACTTCCGGTGTATAAAAACCAAAAAAAACGCAGCTCTTTTTCTTCGTGTGACTGCACTACTGGCATGGAGAAACAAAAAAGAAAACTCTCCTCTCAAATTCATTCTTATGATTTTCTCGATCGTGAATCCGTTTCACAGGAAACAGCCTTGTTTATTTCCTTGAGTGAGTTGTTTTTGACCATTTCAGGTCATTACTGTCGAAGTTTGGAGAAATGGATATCGCTTTTGGATTTTTCTTGTCATAACCTTAGGAAAGAACTACTCATTGGTACATTTTGGAGTGTCGGTGTGGCTTTTTCTGACTATCTATTTTGCGTCGTTTTGACTATGTTTTTGTTCCTAATTTTTTTTATAGTTATTTAAGATTGATTTTTATGCTCTATTTAAATTATTAGAGTCATATTCCGTTGATTCTACGAATTCGTTGATGTTTTGAAATCATCCGTTCATGCTACCAATTTGCCATTGCAACTGAATATTATTTTTGATCATTATATTGAATGAAAGCCTCAAACTAAGGTAACAGGGTGAAAAACGGCTCAAATCATGAGTTTAATATATTGTATGATGAATGGGAATGCCGTAATTCCAAAAGATCCATTCGAGGCTTGCCACATATGATTTAACCCTATTTAGTAATAACCTAATAAGAATGCAAAATTGGTAATCATAGGGGGTTAAAATATGATTTAGAAAACCATATATTTGCTATTATTTAATTTATGTTTAGATTGCATGGTACTTGATTATCTAGTGGAATTGTGTATTATTGCTAATTACGATATTTATGTGTATTAAGTGTTTTATGAATTTGATCAATGTCTTATGAGCATGAACTGTGATTTGATGTTTACTTAAATATTTGTATAATGTGAATTAAGATGTGTTTTTTAGTGAAATCACTCGAATGAAGTATAATACCTACTTGAGTGTAATGGTTGTTGAATCTTATATCGTATGATTGTCAATTTATATTATATCATTATGATGGTGTAAATATGATATGTTAAAGTGTACTAAAGATTGACTAAAATATATGTGTGTACCTTGAAGAACACTTTGAGATGCACATTGTGAATTATTGAGTAGTGATTATCAAATGACTAAGAATATTAAGTGTGCATTGCATTTGAGTCATGTGATAGATAAATTTGATTGAGTTGAATTGTGATGAATTCGACCCATGCCAATGATGGTGCTCTTAATGGAGTGATTAGCCTAGGAGAACGAGGGGAGGAAATGGATGTTAGGGGTATTTGATGTGGAGATTATTTTGTTATCAAATAGGTAGGGTGTGACAAGCTTAGTGATGTTGGGGAAGTACAACTAAATGAGCCTCATCGCATAGGTCTGCTATTGAGTCTTATAGCAAGGTTTTTAGACCTTAGGGGTATTATGGTGGGGAATTCCTAGGTAACTTTGAGTTAGTTGTAACACCCCGGCCATTACCGTTACCGGCGATGCTACCTCACGACCTTCTCGCTCCCCCCTTTCCCACCGTTGGAAATCTAACGAGTTTTTGCCTTCCGTGGGATTCGAGCCCGGTACGTAGGGGATAAGTATCGCCTCATCTCATTCCCACTACCAATTGAGCCGCGCCTTTTTATGTAACACCCCGGCCATTACCGTTACCGGCGATGCTACCTCACTGTCTTCTCGTCCCCCCTAACCACCCAGTGGAAATAACGAGTTTTTGCCTTCCGTGGGATTCGAGCCCGGTACCTAGTGGATAAGTACCGCCTCCACACAGTCCCACTACCAATTGAGCCAGTAGCTCAATTGGTAGTGGGACTGTGTGGAGGCGGTACTTATCCCCTAGGTATCGGGCTTGAATCCCAAATGAAGACAAAAACTCGTTATTTCCACTGGGTGGTGAGGGGGGACGAGAAGACCGTGAGAGCTCAATTGGTAGTGGGACTGTGTGGAGGCGATACTTATCCCCTAGGTACCGGGCTCGAATCCCACAGAAGGCAAAAACTAGTTAGATTTCCAACGGTGGGAAAGGGGGGAGCGAGAAGGTCATGAGGTAGCATTGCTGGTAACGGTGATGGCCGGGGTGTAACATTAGCCCTCCAAATGTCGGGAACTACCATGCAACACTCTTTTACCTTGACCGTCCAACGGTGGGAAAGGGGGGAGCGAGAAGGTCATGAGGTAGCATTGCCGGTAACGGTGATGGCCGGGGTGTAACATTAGCCCTCCAAATGTCGGGAACTACCATGCAACACTCTTTTACCTTGACCGTCGCGTATATCTGTCTTGGGTTGAGTTGAGGGGATCTGTGAGGACATGGCCAATTTGAATTGTCCGTCTACTTATGTGGTGGCATGATATCAAGCCTCCTAACTAAGTTCATGAGAGCTAGAATGGTACCAAACTATGAAGAAATAGAGTCTAAGCTCATGCATAACATTGTGTTGTTTTGTGATTGTTCTGTATTGTGATTAATGTGTATCGAAGGTGATAATAATTTATCTTATATGATTTAATGTTATAATTAAATATTGATTTTCCTTGAGTAATTTTTACGTTAAAATGTGATATTATTACCTTGAATATTTTGATATGCCACGATGTGTTTTGACATCGTTCTATTATGATTATTGCGTTTTCTTCTAATTTATATTAAACTATTGACATTATTTCGAAACTCATCTCCATCATTGTTTGTGTTTGACTGGCTTGGCCCTACGTTTGCGAAATTGCAGTTATACATGTTATTTTGTGACACCCTAAACCCCAAAATAACATTTATAATAATTTATACTAAATGATTTGAAAAAAACTCGCGGCGGATGAAGAAACTCTTTTCAAGAAAGTAAAAACTTTTATATCTATTTTAGGATATCACGTTTCTCTAAATACAGATGTAACAATTCAGCTTTGTTCCTCAATTAAAATTCAATTAACTTTATTTAACTAGAATTTCTTGATTTAATTCCCAAGACTTACTAGTACTAAGGTTTTCATATAAAAAGTCATTTGTAACTACATAAGAAAATACACATTACAAATCTTAATTCCCGGTATCACCTATCAAAGCGGGTTTCCTCCCAAACATGAACTTCAAGACTCATTAACCTGTAATAACTGCGATTTCGCAAACGCAGGGCCAAGCCAATCAAACACAAACAACGAAAGAGGTTAGTTTTGAAATCATGTTGATAGTATAATACAAGTAAGAAGAACACACAATTAATCATCAATAAACCGTATCATTACGCAAACATTCTTCAAAGAAAAACATCACCTCACATAGTCAAAATCAAGGAAAATCAATACACTTCACTATAACATCAAATCATCGTAGAAGTTATTATCGCACACGATACATATTAATTACAACAAAACTATCACAAGAAAATGCAATGCTATGCATGAGCCTAGACTCTACTTCACAATGTGGTACCATTCTAACTCTGAAGTACTTTGTTAGGAGGCCTGATGCTATGCCACCATCCCGGTGGACGCACAATTTAAATTGGCCTTGTCCTCATAGATGCCTTCAACTAAACCTGAGACACATATACTTGGAAAACTCCTCAAACTCAGTGGCGTACTCTGCCAATGAAATATTCCCTTGCTCTAATTTGACAATTTCAATTTCCTTCCTATTGCAGATGTCCTCAAAGAAATACTTGACTAAGAACATGTCTCTGTATACAACCCAAGTAATTATAGTTCTTGATTCTCTAAATGCTGACGAGCGTCATATCACAAATGTTTAGCTTCTTCTATCAACATAACGGTTCCCGAATGCTATTATATGTGAGTCTTAAAGTTGATGTTTGGAGAAGCCCCGCTCTAATATGTGACACTAAGAATGAAATTTATAAGTTGTACTTATCATCTTTAACTAAAAGCAACTTTTTGTAAGAAAACCTTGTTAGTACCAGTAAACTTTTGGAATAAAATTAAGAAGTTATAATTAAATCAAGTTTAATGAGATTGCACTGTTTTATTTGAAGAAGATAGTTTAAAGTGTTTGATGTGAACATTGAGAAATATGATATCCTGTATTGTAAAAGTTTCTTTTTCTCTTTGGAAAAGTTTTCATTTATCCACTATAGTGTTTTTCAAAAATATAGTAAATTTTTTTCTTTATATATTATTTTGGGGTCTAGGGTATCACAGTTATCTTGATCATAAATTATACTCTTCTTCACTAGGGTAGGAAAGTCATGGATCTCTTGCATTCCCACCCGCTTTTTGATTTCTTGCTTGAGTCCTATTTAAAACTTGATGCACTTAGACTTTTCTGCTACCTCTTCAACATAGAGTGGGTATTACTTGGAAAACTTCTCAAACTCAGTGGCGTACTCTGCCACCGAAATATTCCCTTGCTCTAATTTGACAATTACAATTTCCTTCCTATTGCTAATGTCCTCAAAGAAATACTTGACTAAGAACATGTCATTGTATACAACCCAAGTAATTATAGTTCTTGATTCTCTAAATGTCGACGAGCGTTATCCCATAAATGTTTAGCTTCTTCTGTGAACATAAATGTTCCCAAATGGTCTGATATGTGAGTCTTGAAGTTCATGTTTGAGAGAAGTCTCACTTTGATATGTGACACTATGTACTTTTCTTCTATAACTAAAAACAACTTTTTGTAAAAAAACCTTGTTAGTAGTAGTAAATTTTTGGAATAAAATTAAGAAGTTATAATTAAATAAAGTTTAATGAGATTGCATTGTTTTATTTGAAGAAGATAGTTTAAATTTTTCCATGTGAACATTGAGAAATATGATATCCTATATTGTAAAAGTTTCTTTTTCCCTTTGGAAAAGTTTTCATTTATCCACTATAGTGTTTTTCAAAAATATAGTAAAACTTTTTTATATATTATTTTGGGGTCTAGGGTATCACAATTATCTTGATCATAAATTATACTCTTCTTCACTAGGGTAGGAAACTCATGGATATCTTGCATTCCCACCCGCTTCTTGATTTCATGCTTGAGTCCTATTTAAAACTTGATGCACCTAGACTTTTCTGCTACCTCTCCAACATAGAGTTGGTATTACTTCGAAAAATCCTCAAACTTAGTGGCGTGCTCTGCCACTGAAATATTCCCTTGCTCTATTTTGACAATTTCAATGTCTTTCCTATTGCAGATGTCCTCAAAGACATACTTGATTAAGAAAATGTCTCTGTATACAACCCAAGTAATTATAGTTCTTGATTCTCTAAATGCTGACGAGCGTTATCCCACAAATGTTTAACTTCTTTTGTCAACATAAAGGTTCCCAAATGCTCAAATATGTGAGTCTCGAAGTTCATGTTTTGGAGAACCCCCGCTCTAATATGTGACACTAATAATAAAATTTATAAGTTGTACTTTTCTTCTTTAACTAAAAGCAACTTTTTGTAAGAAAACCTTGTTAGTACTAGTAAATTTTGGGAATAAAATTGAGAAGTTATAATTAAATCAAGTTTAATGAGATTGCATTGTTTTATTTGAAGAAGATAGTTTAAAGTGTTCCATGTGAACATTGAGAAATATGATATCTTATATTGTAAAAGTTTCTTTTTCTTTTTTGAAAAGTTTTCATTTATCCACTATCAAAAATACAATAATTTTTTTTATATATTATTTTAGGGTCTAAAGTATCACAGTTATCTTGATCATAAATTATACTCTTCTTCACTAGGGTAGGAAAGTCATGGATCTCTTGCATTCCCACCCACTTTGTGATTTCTTGCTTGAATCTTATTTAAAACTTGATGCACTTAGACTTTTCTGCTACCTCTCCAACATAGAGTGTGTATTACTTGGAAAACTCCTCAAACTCAATGGCGTACTCTGCCACTGAAATATTCGCTTGCTCTAATTTGACAATTTCAATTTCCTTCCTATTGCAGATGTCCTCAAAAAAATATCTGACAAAGAACATGTCTCTGAATACAACCCAAGTAATTATCGATCTTGATTCTCTAAATGCTGACGAGCGTTATCCCACAACTGTTTAGCTTCTTCTGTCAACATAAAGGTTCGCAAATGCTCTGTTATGTGAGTTTTGAAGTTCATGTTTGGGAGAAGCCCCGCTCTGATATGTGACGCTAAGAATGAAATTTATAAGTTGTATTTTTCTTCTTTTACTAAAAGTAACTTTTTGTAAGAAAACCTTGTTAGTACTATTAAATATTTGGAATAAAATTAAGAAGTTATAACTAAATCAAGTTTAATGAGATTGCATTGTTTTATTTGGAGAAGATAGTTTAAAGTATTCCATGTGAACATCGAGAAATATGGTATCCTATATTGTAAAAGTTTCTTTTTCTCTTTGGAAAAGTTTTCATTTATCCACTATAGAGTTTTTCAAAAATATAGTAATTTTTTTTTTATATATTATTTTGGGGTCTAGGGTATCATAGTTATCTTGATCATAAATTATACTCTTCATCACTAGGATAGAAAAGTCATGGATCTCTTGCATTCCCACCCACTTCTTGAATTCTTGCTTGAGTGCTTTTTAAAACTTGATGCACTTAGACTTTTCTGCTACCTCTCTAACATAGAGTGGGTATTAGTTGGAAAACTCCTCAAACTTAGTAGCGTACTCTGCCACTGAATAATTATCTTGCTCTAATTTGACAATTTCAATTTCCTTCCTATTGCAGATGTCCTCAAAGAAATACTTGACTAAGAACATGTATCTGTATAGAACCCAAGTAATTATAGTTCTTGTATTCTGTAAATGCTGATGGGCGTTATCCCACAAATGTTTAGCTTCTTTTGTCAACATAAAGGTTTCCAAATGCACTTTTTAATCTTCAAGACATGCCACTCCTTAGTATTTTGTCAATCTCTTGTAACCACTATTGAGCTACATTTGGATTTTAGTGACCTACAAATGATGGAGGGTTAGCCTTGTGGAATCGAGCCATCACTTTGAACTCATTCATTGGCACATTTTGTTGACACTAGTGTAAGTAGTAGCTCGAGCAGCAACCTGTGGAACTTGAGCAGAGGCTTACACACTAGCTTGGGATTCAACCAAAGCCAAGAGAGTCTGTTTGCCACTGACTCTAGAGCTTTAGCAATCACAACGTCATTCCTTCCACCAAACATTACTACCTATATCAACTAGATAGGCCAATCAAATGTAGTGTGCAACTTAGAGAAAAAGGGAACTAACTTAGTTCTACACAACTAACACAATAACAACAACACATAATATATTTACGGCCTGATTGGTTATACCGTCTCTGATACTATTAATTTGACACCCTAAAGTCCAAACTAATAGTTTTTTGAAATTATCATCTAGTAATTAAATTCCTAATAAATAAAAATGCTAGTTTTTTTAAAAAAATTACAAGGTATAAAGCATCACCTAGTCACTTGGCACATCACATTAATTCTAAAAACATATCCATCAAGTTTAATGAATCAAAGTTATACTATTAGATAACAAAATTTCTTCGAAACAAAACGTAAACGAGTTTAGAAAAATAAAAGTAAAAATAACCCCAACCCGATGCCACTATCAGGGTGGAAACTCCAAAAATAAAAAGATGTTCAACAAAGACGTCAACATAAAATATATAATAAAATTCTTCAAAATAAAAAGACTTCCAAAACTCTAAGAGTACTAGTCATCATTTACAACTTGCGGCTCATTTGTGTCCATTGCAAACACCAAACACAAACAACGAGAGGTGAGTTTTGAAATCATGTAATAGTATAAGATAAGTGAGAAGAACACGCAAGTAATGAAATTGGCCCAAGAATTCTAAATCTTCAAGAACATAATTCCAATGGTTAATCACAATAAAACAGTCACAAATATGCAATGCTATGAATGTGCTTTAGTCTATACTTCTTCATCATTTAGTACCATTCTACTCTGAAGTACTTGTTTAGAAGACTTGATACTATGTAACCGTAATAGTGGATAATCAATTCATGAATGGTCATGCCTTCATAGATCCCCCTAACGTAACCTGAGACACATATACGCGATAATTGGGGTATTCATGTGTTGCACAGTAGCTTCTGACCTTAGAGAATAACCCAGTAATCCACTTAGAAATTCTGTAGACCCAAAAGAATACAAGAAATAAGGAGTTTGAATTGTGTTTTATTTTTAAAATTGTGCAGTTATACTTAAAGTAATCAAGATAATGCACGAGAATGAAAACAGATGAGACAGACACTACAATTTATCTTGGTTCACCACCAAAACTATAGCTATGTCCAGTCTCACAGAGAGTGTTTACAACTTTATGCTTCGGAAAAATTCTTTGAGCTCTAAAATGATGATATCAGTAGTACAAATGTGATTATGGCTTGTTTCTTGTATGTTGTGTATGTACGTTGTTGCATCTATCTTCGTTGATGGAGGTACGCCCTATATAGAGTACAATTAGGGTTTCTAGTCGTTCTACTGATAGTAGAAAATAAGGATAATATATGAACTTTCATATCGTATCTTTGTGGAATTGATTTGAGAGAGAAACTTTCCAGAAAAGATTGATCTTGTATTGGTTCGACGTATCTGTTTGAAATAGTTGGGAACTAGAGGGAATGATTATGATAGAGTGTCTTGAGATCTTTAGACAAGTAGCTAATTTAGGATGTGCATTAGAGGATGCACAAATTGCTTTGTCTCCAGAGCATTGGATTTTTCAGAGTGTTGAATTTATCAAAGGGTGAAAGTTTAGAGTCAGAAGATCAGACGTTTGATGTAATTAATAGAGGTAGAGGTAGAGGCAGAATAATTCTAGTCACGCTTATTAGAGGCAAAGGCATACGAGTTCTTGTCATGCTTATTGGGCGCAAACTATCAGAATCCATGTTGAGTTCATCAGAGGTAAATGAGTTGTCTTCTGATCATGATAACTCATCAATCTTTAACTAGTACGTCCAAAGCAACATCTTGTCCTTGGTTGAAGTATTCAAACCGGCCTACTACAACTAGGTCATGAAAGAAGTTGAAATTGTTCTCAACTAGGTCTGAGAGACCGACTTTCAGTTCATGGAGAATCTCAAGTTGGTCGAGGTTGCATTGAAATGTTGGAATGTAGGTTTCATTGGTAGAAGAGGGAATTGAGGATGAGCTTGACACCATTGAAACAAGAGAGTTTGGGGAGAGCGGGGAAGTTGAATTGTTTGCAAAGAACAAAATTAGGGGATTTGTGAGAGTCGTGAGTGATAGTGAGTATAAAAGGTTTAAGAGCAAAAATGGTTGAGTTTTTCAAAAAAGATTACAACGAGGGTGCACATGTGAGACACTTGTTAGTCTATCATATCTTTTAAGAAGTAAAATGTTATATATTCATGAGTAATTGAATTTAAATGAACCAGAGTCGTAAGTAAAGTCAATTTCATCAGAGGCAAAACATTAATATTTTTAACCAGTTACATTGTTTTACCAGCGGCAAGGCATACAGAGGATCTAAACATCATTCTTTGAAAAACATAATTTTGAGATGTTTTTTTATAAGGTTGATTTTGTCCTCAACAAGGGGTTTTGGGAAGGTATCAGCCCACTAGTGATCAGTGTTATCACAGAAGATAAGAATGTTACTCATAAATGTTGAAGTCTTCGAGTTGATGCTTCATCCATAACAATTGAGTGGTGCAATTAGCTGCTAAGATATTCTCTACTTCTGCTGTAGACAAAGGAATAATGCTTTGTATTTTGCTTGACCAAGAGATCAGATTGTCACATAGGACTGTACAGTTTCCACTGGTGCTCTTTCTTTGTAGCCTTTCTTTGTACCTACTAACCTGTACTCAAAGGATTGCTTATAACACATACCAAGGTTAGTAGTGCTTTTTAGATATCTAAAGATCCTCTTAACAACTGTTAAATGGGATTCTTTAGTGTTAGACTAAAATCTGGCGCACACACAGACACACACTAAACAAAATATCAGGTCTAGAGGCAGTTAAATAAAAGAGGGAACCTATCATTCATCTGTATAACTTTTGATCTACATTTTTACGTGACTCATCCTTGTCAAGAGAACAAGTTGGATGCATAGGTGTGGACTTTGGTTTACAGTAATCGATTTTAATTAGTAGCTCTTGGGTGTATTTGGTCAGGTGAATTAGTACAACCTTTGGGTTTTGATGAATTTGAATTCCCAAAAAGAACTCATTCTGCATTAACTTAGAAAATTCTTGGCAGAAATTGTCGTTAGTAGAACCAAAAATAATATTAGCAACATATATCTGAACAATGAGAAAGTCATTCTTAGATGATTTTCTAAATAAAGTAGTTTCAACTTGACCTCTTTAAAAGTTATTTTCTAAAAGAAAGTTCATTAGTCTATAATACCAAGCTCTTAAAGCCTGTTTAAGATCATATAAAGAATTCTTAAGTTTGAAGACATGGCTTGGATATTCATTGTCTTCAAAACCAGGAGGTCTTTTAATATATACTTCTTCATTTATATAACCATTTAAAAATGAATTTTTCACGTCCATTTGATATAAGGTGATTTATTTAATACAACAAATGAAAGTAAGAGTCTAATATCTTCTAACCTTGCCACCAGGGTGAAAGTTTTAGTGTAATCAATACCTTCCGACTTATTATAACCTTGGGCTACAAGTCTAGCTTTGTGTCTAACTACTTCACCTTTCTCATTAAGTTTGTTTCTGAAAACCCACTTAGATAGTATCCATCCGTCATATGATAATGCTTTGTTTCTGGATGTAGGTTTAATTTTAGAGAGTAGTCCAAACAAATATGTCTATTTAAGAGCATATTTGGTTTTCAAAAGATCATTAGCGTTGCCTATGATCAAAGATTCTAGATCAGATGACTTGTATTTCCATCCAGTTTTGGATTCTTGATGCTCTTGATCTAAGTTGTTTGATGGAGCCTCTAGTTCATTTTGGACTTGATTTGACACTTCTTATCTTTTATCTGGTTCCTCTAAAGTAACTTGTTCCTCTACAATCTGTAAATGCACAGGCTACATCTATCTTTGACTTATTAGGGCCAAGCTTTTTGTCATCAAACATGACATAGATTGATTCCACAATAATTAGTGTTTCTTCATTGTATACTCTATAGTTTTTAGACCTTTCAGAGTATCCCAAAAATATGCACTTTTGAGATCATGAGTTAAACTTGTCAAGATTGTCTTTGGTGTTTAAGATATAGCAAATACATCCAAAGTGATGAAAATATGAAATGTTGGGCTTTATTCCTTTCCACAATTCATAAGGAGTCTTATTGAGAATAGGTCTAATATAGATTCTATTTTGAATGTAACATGCATTGTTCACTACTTTTGCCCAAAAGTGCTTGGCAACGTTCAATTCGTGAATTATGGTGTGTACCATTTCCTGAAGAGATATGTTTTTCCTTTCTACAACACCGTTTTTATGGGGTGTTCTAGGAGAAGAAAAATTATGTAAAATGCAATTCTCTTCATAGAAGTTTTCAAAAAGCATGTTTTGAGATTCACCTCCATGATCACTGCGAATCGTTGTTATACAAAAAGTTTTCATTTTGCACTTGTTTGTAGAAGGTTGTGAATACTTTATGTGGCTCATCTTTGTGCTTTTGAAATTTTATCCATATCTATCTGGAATAGTCATCAACAAAAACGAGTCCACATTTTACCATCGATAAAGACAATCTTTATAGGGCCAAAAATATTCATATGTAAAAGTTCAAGTGGTCTAGATGTGGAAACAACGTTTTTAGAAGAAAAAAAAAGATTTTGTTTGTTTCCCTTTCTAACATGCCTCGCATAGAACACCTGAATTGTAATTAAGATTAGGCAAGCCTTTGACTAATTCTGGTCTTTTTAAATTTGAGATGAACCTCAAGTTGGTATGTCATAATCATAGTCTTTTTAAATTACAGACATAAGACACTTGACTTCTTGTTTGTTCAAATCAGATAAGTTTATTTTGTAAATGTTATTTTTCCTTTGGCTAGTAAATAATATGAATCCATCATAACCACTTGTCTTAGTTAAATTATGCTCAGTAAACTATGCATTAGTCCTTTTATAAATAAAACATTCTTAATAGAAGGAAGGGAGCCATTAACTACTGTGTTGTGTCTAATGATCTTACCTTTTTTATCACGTCCAAATCCTACGAATCCCCCATTCTTGAGGGTTAGATCTTGGAACATAGACTTTTCTCATGTCATGTCATGAGCATCCACTGTACAGGTACCATGATCGGTGCTTCAACTTTGTTGCTAAGGATATTTTCAAGATAGATTATTTTATCTTTAGGTACCCAAATTTGGTAGGGTCCTGGTTTGTTAGTTTTGAAAGGTATCTTGTCATTCCATGTTTTTAGCATAGGACAAGTTATTCGATTGATACCTTTCTTATGGCAGTAAACACAAGTAATATCACGTTTATTGTTTCTATTGACACCATAAATCATAGAAGCTTATTTATTTTTGTCTTGGCCTTTAGCTAGAAAGGCTATTTTATACTTAACAGAGTTGCAGACTTTATCTTATGAGATTTCAGAAACCTTTTGTTTTAGAGTTAGGTTTTCTCTTTTTAGGTTTTCAAAATATTTTTCAAGGGAATTGCATTTGATTTTTAAGATGTCATGAGCGTTTTTGAGAGACATAAGTTTTGAAGAAACCTTATGATTTTTTATAGAAACTCATTTAGCATATCTATGAGTTCACTACGGGATAAGTCAGAGAATTCCTCAATTTCATCATCAGTAGCCTCAGAGTTAGAGTTAGCATCGACCATTAGAGCCATGTTCGCATGCTCTTAATCTTCATAAGATGATCCTTCAAAGTCAACCCAAGTTTCCATAAGACGTTTCTTCTTGGTCTTGATGTCTTTCATGTGGGATTTTCCTTTCTCAAGTTTTGGACATTCTTATTTGAAATGACCTGGTTGCTAGCATTCATAGCTGATGAGCTTTCTTTTGTCTAGATTTTTACTTATTTCTCTACTACTTTCTGAAATCACTTTTTGGAAAAGTTTTCTTTCTGTTTTTCCATATGCGCTGGATTTTTCTTAAGATAAAGGACAACTCTTCATCATCTGAGTCTTCACTCTGATCTTTGCGTTCGCTTTTCTATGAGTCATTGGTTGCTTGCAAGGCCTTAGAACCTGTTTTCTTTCATTGGGGATTGAGAACCAGATATTTAGACATTTTCTTGGGCTCATCTTCAACTTATACAATCTCATAGGATCTGAGTGAACTTATTAGCTCTTATAGAGGTAGTTTGTTCATATCCTTGGCATCTAGAATAGCTGTTACCTTTGGTCTCCACTTGCTGGGAAGACTTCTGAAGATCTTTTTGACATGGTTGGCAGTAGTGTAGCTCTTCTGCATAACTATTAGTCCAAAAACTAGAGTTTGGAATCTGGAGAACGATTTTTCGATGTCTTCATCTTCTTCCACCTGAAAGCGTTCATACTTTGAGACGAGCATATTATCTTTGGCTTCATGTACCTTCTTGTTTCCTTCGTAGTTAAGAACTAGAGCATCAAACGCTTGATGTAATCATCAATGGAAAAGGAAGAAGAATTCTTCTAGTCATGCTTATCATAGGCAAAAGAATTCTTGTCACGCTTATCAAAGACAAAGAGAAAAGAATTCTTGTCACGCTTATTAGAGGCAGACTATTAGAATCCACATTGAGTTCATCAGTGGCAAATGAGCTGCGACATTGCTTTGCGTTATCAAAGGCATTGCAACGCAACGCTAATTCGCGTATCAAACTTATCAAAGAGACGGAAATACATGTTTTATCTTTATCTTTGTCTATTTATTAGAGGATATGCTGAGAGTCCATTTATCGAACATATCAATTTGAACTTGCACACATAAATTCAACGTTAGGGCATTAAATGGTCTCCCCAAATGATTTTGTTATCATTAAAACAAGTGAGGGGCTTATTTCGCAAATCAATTTGGTTCCAACAAATTCCTCAAGTATCTCAATCAGACAATTGAATACTCAAGTTTTAGGATTCAAAAATATATTGTACCAAAATAGAAAATAATAAATGGTATAACTAGAGTCTAATAGAAATAAAGTCCCTAAAGCTGACCACAACTACCCATCCTAGAAATTAAATGAAATGCTCCATCTATTCCTTGAAAACTCCTCCGGGTGCGAAAGCGAATTGGGGATGTCATTTGTCCTAAAGTAAGGGTTATATCCAAATAACAAACACGGAGCAAATAGACATGTGTTACACCCCAAATTTAAAATTAACTATTTTATTAACGAAATAGGATTTTAAATAATTAATTTGATGTTAATATTATTTTAGAAAATATGTTGATTAATTTTCTTTATATGTGTGCTTTCTATGATGTGCTAGTCTTGTACATATTTGACTAAATGAGTTATATAAATAATAAATATTATATTTTATTATTTTATATATTTTTCTAAAAGTAATAGTATTTTAGTTAAAATATTTTAAAGAATAAGATTTTAAACGATTTTACGTGTATGTGTATTCGTAATTAATATGGTCTTTTCTTGTATGTTAGACTAATGTTAAGTGTGTGCATTGTTATATTTTAATTATTTCTAACTATTTTCTATTTTTAGTTATTTATTTTATAATTAATTATCTTGAGATATTAGTAATATTGACGTTGATTTCCTTTATTTTTATAGTTGCTATGGAATCCTGATTTTATACATATTTATTGTGATTTAGTAATTAATATAAATTATTGATGTTATGTTTATAAATTTTATCGTTTTGATTATTCTATAAAGATTATAGTATATTTATGGGTTTATTTTGAAAAATATTATAGTTATTAGTTTGATTGTAAGAACTTTTGTTATTAATGTGTTTTAAAATATTAATTACTTTATTTTACAAAATATTAGTAAGATTTCAGTTAGGGGTGTACAAAGATGGGACGATACTGTTTCAATAAAGACGGGACGATACTGGGTTGGTCTCAAGATAAGTCGCAAACTAGTAATTCTTGAACTTTTTTTAGAAAAAAAAAATATTAAATTTGAAGTAACTCATAACAAACCATCTATGATTACCTCTTGTTAATTCATTCAAAAGTAGTAACTCATAACATCTATTATATATATTTAAATTAATTCCTTCCACATAAGCAAACATATCCCACCTTAGCAAAAAAGCTGATGTGTACACCCCTGATAGAGAGTTTCCTTTCCTGTTTCTAAAGTTTCCTCTCGTCAATTTCTAAATAAATTTTTCCGTCTTTTAATCCCTCTAATCCCTAATTTTTTAATGGTTTCCTTCAAAAGTTTTTTCTTTTGTATTCTAATTTTATAATCGCTCCCTCCAAGCTGCTTCTTCATCCTTGATCGTCTCGTCGATTCACGATTCACAGCCATCCTCTCCATCCATAAAAAGTGGCAACGTCCCTCCGTGGTCCGCTTCTGCTTCGTCATCCTCGCAAAATCATCTTATGTGAAATCATCTTCTGCGAAATGATCTTCTTTGACGTCTGCGGTTCGCTTCTGCTTCGTCATCCTCGCAAAATCATCTTCTTTGACATCACAATCATCCTCTAGGTCCAGAAAAAGTGGTAACGTCCCTCCGTGGTCCGCTTCTGCTTTGTCATTCTCGCAAAATCATCTTCTGTGAAATCATCTTCGTGGTAACTCTTCGAAATCACTGATTCGTAACTCTTTTGAATCATCTCAATTGATGGATGGGCTTAGAATTGACATGTTTTTTGAATACGTTAATTATAATTAGTATAATGATTGGATATATCAGAAAGTTATACTACGTAACTTGAGGAACATGTGTGAAAATCCTCCATTATTAATTGTTGTTGTTACATTTGGCGCTGCTCCTTACATTGACCAGGATTATTGCATCTCGCAATCCTTTTGTGACACCTCCAGTCTCTGCTCAGTTGCACCTCGCAATCGCGTTTCTCTAAGCAAATGGATGACAAGGTAGGAAAGTTAGTTATGTTACTGTCATATCTAGTTGAATTATGTGCATTATAATTTTTCTTAAAAATTTATTATAGTTGTCTATTATAGTCTTTCTTAAATGCAGCTGTATTTTTCCATGAGTTTATACCAAAGGCATGATATTTCTATACGACATTTTCTTCTAGAAATATTCAACCTTATTATATCATATAAGCCTCGTATTTCACATTCATATGTGTATAACTTTTTGTTATGGTTTTTATTAAAACAACATTTCTAATTCTAGCAATATATTGTATCTTTGTGATTTGTAGTCAATCAGTACTTTGTCGTTGGTTGTACTCCCTAAATCATGCTTCAGTTAGGAAATGTGTTGTATGGCATTTTTTTTCTCTAAAGATACTCCGACCAACTCTACTCCAAAGATACTCCGAAAGAGGTATAGGTTTATTTGTTGCAACAAAATATTTACTTCTCTTTGTCCATTTCTGATTTTTCCCGGCATAAATTCAATTTTGTTCTATGCTCCAGTGTTATTTCAAAGCATGGGGTTTGTAGGAGATGCATCATTCTACTCCTCAGCTTTGATTAGAGGTGTTCTTGCTTTCTCAACATTCATTTCACTTGTCAAGTAAGAAAAAGTCTAACTCAAATAAATTCTAATCATGTTTAAGAGATATGCGCCATTAGGGTAAGTTAAAATATGAACCAAAAATACAAATCAATATTAGTATGTCATTTCTTTTTAAAAAAGCCCTCTAATTATTGCTGATTTCATTTTTGAGGATCCTTAATTGCTTTCTATATTATATCAACTTCCTAGTGTAACACCCCAAATTTTATAAGAAACTATTTTATTAATTAAATATTATTTTAGATAATTAATCTGGTGTTACAATGATTTTAGATATATGTTAATTAGTTTTATGATTAATTTTCTTTATATGTGTGTTTTCTATGATGTTTTAGTCTGTACCTATTTGACTAAATGAGTGATATAAATAACAAATATTATATTTTATTATCTAATATATTTTTCTAAAAATAATAGTATTTTAGTGTAAATATTTTAAAGAATAAGATTTTAGGTGATTTAACGTGTATATGTGAGTTGGTAATTAATGTCATATTTTCTTGTATGTTTAACTATTTGTCAGATTTTAGGTGATTAAATGTGCACATATTTATATTTTTATTATTTCTAAGTATCTCTTATTTTAATTATTTATTTTATAAATAATTATTTGAGATATTAGTAATATTGTGTTTGATTTCCTTATTTTTATATGTGTTACGCCATTGTGATTTTATATTTATTTATTATGATATAATAATAAATCTAAAGTGTGATTTATTTAATAGTTTCGATTATTCTCTAATGATGATAATATTTTAATTTGAGTGTTTTGGAACATAAGTATTATTATAGTAATAGTTTTGAATATAAGAGTTTTGGTTATTAATGTGTTTTAAAAGATTAATTACTTTATTTTTTGTGTTTAAAGAAAATAGCTTTGGTAATTGTTGGTAAAAAAATAAGTAAAATGTGTTTCATGGGTTAGGCCCATATGGAAGTAAAACCTAATTAAATAATAATAATAGTAAAATATAAGGAAGGAGGAGTAGCAGGAGCCGCCTAAGGAATAGAAAACATAAATTATGATTATCTTTTCGCACGGATGACCGAGAACTGTTTCAGAAAAGTTTCTCTATTTTCGCCCAAATTTAATTATGTTGTTATATTGATTTAGATAGTCAAATAAACTTACTTCCTCAGATTTTTAACCATCCCAATTTCTCTCTAAAACACCCGACTTCTCCGTTTATAAAATTCTTTATTTTGCATCGTTCTTCTTCACCATAACTCCGATTTGAGTGAAATCAACGCCAAAACGATCGTGTAAAAAATGTCTATATTATCCACTAATTGGTTTTCTGATTTATGATAAGTTTCCTTGACCGAGTTTCAAAATTAGTTTTAGAGTTCCTTCTCATAATTTATTTTTAACGTTTACCCATAAACTGTGGAGTTAGATCGATTGAAGGACAAAGAGTCAATGAACAAATGCTGTTTGCTCTTGGAATGGTATTCGTGTGTGAAAGTGTCGAAATAAGGTAAGGGGTGAGAGATCGTTTGAATTCATGAGTATAATATATTGTGAGATGAACGGGAAAACCGTATTTCCCAACGATTCATCCGGGGCTCGCTACGTATGGCAGTAGCCCTTTGAGGGATAAATTAATCAATGTGCAAATATGGAAATTGAGAGATTAAAATATAGAATAGAAATATTTGTAAGGTGTTGATTGATTTAATTTCTTTAAATGTGAGATATTTGATGTTCTTGTGATATTGAGTGTCGAATTAATTAATTATATATATATATATATATATATATATATATATATATATATATATATATATATATATATGTGTGTGTGTGTGTTTGATTTGATGAGTTTATGTGATCTGATAATAAAAGATGGATGTGTTGTGATAATTTTATGTGATGATGATGATGTATGAATAATAATTGTGATTTTATAAATTTGTGATAAGTTTATATGATAGGGTACGATTGATGATAGTGATGCTCTAAATTTGTGATGAGTTATGTAATGATGATGATGTGTGATTTATAATAGTGATGTTATGAATTTGTGATGAAAATATTGAAGTAACTCCTGATGAAATAATTGTGATTCCAATTTGTGTTTGAGATGACGGTCTTAATGGAGTATCATAGGCCAACGAAGGGAGAAAATTAATATTGAGAATTTGTGAAGTGGAGATTATTTTGTCATCATATAGGTAGGTCCTGGCAAGCCTAGGGATTTCGGGGAAGTACAACTGAATTGAGCCTGATCGTGGCGGTCTACTATTGAGCCTTAAGGCATGATTGTTAGACCTTTGAGGTATTTGGGTGTGAAATTCCTAGGTGACTTGGAGGTAGCACTCCAAATATCAGGAGCTACCATGCAACACACATTTACCCTGACTGTCGCGTATATGTGTCTCGGGTTGAGTTGAGGGGATCTATGAGAACATGGCCAATTTGAATTGTCCGTCCACCGGGATAGTGGCATAGTATCAAGCCTCCTAACCAAGTACTTCAGAGTTAGAATGGTACTACATTGTGAAGTAGAGTCTAGGCTCATGCATAGCATTGCATTTTCTTGTGATTGTTTTTTTCGTGATTAATATGTATCGTGTGCGATAATAATTTATGCGATGATTTGATGTTATAGTGAAGTATATTGATTTTCCTTGATTTTGACTATATAATGTGATGTTTTTCTTTGAAGAATGTTTGTGTAATGATACGGTTTATTGATGATTAATTGCGTGTTCTTCTTACTTATATTATACTATCAACATGATTTCAAAACTAACCTCCTTCGTTGTTTTTGTTTGACAGGCTTAGCCCTACGTTTGCGAAATTGCAGTTATTACAAGTTAATGAGTTTTGAAGTTTAAGTTTGGGAGGAACCCCGCTCTGATAGATGATATCGGGAATTAAGAGTTGTAATGTGTATTTTACTTATGTAATTACAAATGACTTTTTATATGAAAACCTCAGTACTGGTAAGTCTTGGGAATTAAATTAAGAAATTCTAGTTAAATCAAGTTCATTAAATTTTAATTGAGGAACAAAGTTGAATTGTTACATGTGTATTTAGAGAAACGTGATATCCTAAAATAGATATAAAAGTTTTTATTTTCTTGAACAGATTTTCTTCATCCGCCTGAGTTTTCTTTAAATAATTTAGTATAAATTATTATAAATGTTATTTTGGTGTTTAGGATGTCACACCTAGAAATTGGATGCACTTGCATTAATTTCTTTTATATAAAAGAGGGGAAAAGTAAGGCTGGCTGTGAAAGTATACGGAAAAGCAAAGTAGTTGCAGCATTAGCAGCTATGCCAGCTTTCATGGACATTGCGGTCCCTATTGCACGCAAAAAATGCAAGTGCATCAAATTTTTGAGAGGCTGAATCAAAATATAATAGAAAAGAAATTGATATAATCTAAAATTGGATGCACTTGCAACTGTATTTCTATATTTTGAGGATCCTTGATTATTTCTGTATTATTATCTCATTTGATATATTAGTATTTAAGTTGATATAATATCAAGGGATCCTTAATTAGCCATTATCTTGGAGATATAATATTCTCATCCATTTCTGTATTAAGGCAAGGCTTTGACAAAAATAAATGTAAACAAGATAAGGGATATTGTTCACTCTAATTTTGAATACAACGATTTTACTAGCCTCTAATTCAGTTGTTACAACCAAAATATCGTCAAACAATTAAACAAAATAAGGGACAATTAATAATGACTCCAACTTATAATAAAAAGGGTGTTGCCAACCCTCCAAATAAACACTTGAATATCTGAATTTCTTTTTCTATTCTATCACACTTGAATCTCTGAAGTTCTTAGATTCATTCTATGATGAGAAACAAAATAAGTTTTGCCTTTAATCCTGACGCCTACAATAAACTTATGAAAAAAATAGCTAGGTTAAAGCGACGAATGAAAATGGTAGTAAGCAGAGGAGGAGTGCAAATTATGTGTCTTCAAGACCTGCTTGACAAACTTCCTATGAATTTAAGTATTTCTCAATTTTACTATGCTAAATTTTTGTGTGCCCTTATACACACTTTTTTTTAATTCAGAAGCTCAAGAACGGCGTCTGCGAACATTGTGTCAGTTCCTACAAGCTAGGTTTCGAAGGAAACAATTAGTTCATTTAAGAAGACTCTCCACCTTCCTTCACAATAGTAGAAATTGTGGTATTTATTTACTGTTATTCTATTTTGTTCTTATGGTTTCAATTTAAAGATACCTTGAGTTTTTGTTTCTTTGCGTAGTTTGATTGCCAATTTTATGGTTGTGTGTTGTATATAATATCTTTAATGAACTTCTGTCCATCAGATTCCTGTTTTAGTTGAAAGAGCAAATTAAGGAAATTAGGATTTATGAGTGAACGAATAGTTGGTAGTTTTCGAAATGAGATAAATTGATAGATGGATAAATACCATTTTAGAAAGTAGTTCATCTCTGTAAGGTCTATCAAAAGCAGGGTCTCAAAAGAAATTAGAATAAAGAGGTGTTGAGAGATCTTGGAGCATACTATGAGTGAATCAACTCCACCTCCATATGCTGCTGCGATTAGATATTCAAAAACAGTAACTGCATATGATCATAGAATTACAAAGATTGGCTTATAAAATAAACCAGAAGAAAAATAGAAATAAATAAAAACTGACTATACTGGCCCAAATCCCACTTCAACAATCTTATTTTCAGGGTCAAAGTCATTAGTGCCTGCTTTAATTTGTCTTAAGCTGAAATAACTTGTTTTTAAGATCAAGAAGGTTTGTAACATAGAAGATTTTCAAGTAAATCACCATTCGAATTATAAAAAATTTGGCAAGAGAATAAAATAAAGGCAATTAAAATGGAGAATAGCTAATTCTACAAAATTCTATAGAAAAAAAAAGTTTTGTACCACAGTATTGAATCCAAATCAACAATTTCGTTTAAGTTTGTCATCCCTCTATAATTATAAAGTAATTTTTATGCCTTTCCGAAGAATATGCATGGATATATAAAAATCATGTTCACACCTAATTATATACTTTAGATTCATGTTCATACCTTATTCTATATATTATGCTAATAAAAAAACAATTCTAGCAATGGCTCCAGCAGACAACCCTCTTGAATGATTTTCAAAGTCAACAACAAAGTTGAAATGCTTATAGAAAATGACAAAGGATGGCAGTCGAAAAAAACATGGAAAACAAGTAATAAACAAAAATTTACTTGGTATTACTGTGATAGCAGATATAAGAGGTCCATATACACCTTTATCAGGAATGGCAGTGGTTCCTTCCCTGCTCAATACAAGTGAATTCCCAAGGTGTTGTCATCGACATCGACATCGAATTCCTTAGTGATTCCCTTTCCAACTCCACCAGCTTCTTCCATAATGTTAAAAATTTTCAAACATTTAAAACCATGTGAAGATGTAGCATTTTAAATTTTTTACCTTCAGTTTAGGACATTTAGTTTCTACAAATATAAGAATCAACAAAAATAATGTAACGAAATAACTTCGCCTCCGTGCTCACTTGAACTGAAACATCAAATATGCATCTTCCAAGACTGCTGAAAGTCTGGTCATCAGAAAACATTATCTCAGCAAAATGCAGTTCACTTTATTATTTAAAACGAGGTGCATTTCATGAAGCTAGGAATGATTTCTTAGTTGGAACTTCTTACTTTTTGGTGTAGGCTTGCCTTTTTGATTTTTTTTTAACTTCTCATCTCCTTCTTTATACATAGTATATTACTACAGGCTACAAGAAAGTTATTATTTTTACATATTTGTTTCTATTGTTTGGTTATTCATTTTGTTTAAATCTTTTGAGAAATTGACTTATACGGTGTTACAGGGATGCATTTTTAGATAATGCACTTTGGAATAAGGAAAATTTTGTTAAGAATTTGTTATAGTTTTCAAGAGTTTGTCTTAAAATAGTTATCCTTTCTTATAGAAGTTTAGGGATGGGTACATGATTGCTGATAGGAATCTAGTCACCTACTACATGAAGTTTTCGTCGTTACCAATGATGAAATGTAATAAATATTTGTACAGGTTGATCAAGACCGCTTGGAAAAACTTGTCCGGTGTCAACTTGTGAGGTTTAAAAGAAAGCAATTGCTTCATTTTAAAAGGAATTATGTTTGTGTTGAAAATAAAGGTGTGCATAATATATTTTCTAAATATGATTACTACAGTTGCAACATTTCTCTAAATTACAGAATTGACTATACTTAGGATGCCTATATTTGAATTTTATCAACGTTTCTCTAAATTGACAGTCATTTTTCAAAAACGTATTTTTTAAGTTCGTAACTAACAATTAAAATCATATTCAAGATGCGATGGCTATATGTCGATATGCTGGATATCCTGACTTATTTTTAACATTCACATGCAACCCAAAATGGCCAGAAATACACTTTTTCCTTGAAACTATTGAAGGACAAAAAAGTGACGACAAACCCGACATCATTAGTCGTGTTTTCTCTATTAAGTTATGGGAGCTAATCAATGATATTAAACGTCAACAAATATTTGGTAAAGTCACAACAGGCAATCTATTTTGTCACAATTTTAATTCATTTTAGTCTTGGATTACTTTTTTCTTTTCTCTTACCTATATTGTGGCTCAGTTGGAAACATGATTGAGCAGAAATAGAGATAGTCCCATATAGATGAGGACACAAGATGAAATATACATGCAGAAATCCGTTATATGCTTTTTCTATATTTCTTTCAGTCAATCTGTGTTAGAGAAATGTAAATATAAGTATAGAAATGACTTGAATAAATTTTTCAAACAATTTACTTAAGGTTTAGTATAAGTACATGTAATTTGAAGTTTTAAAGTAGTTGGTAGCACATCTCCGAAGGATAGTCCAGTAGTTATATGTAGGAAGTGTAAAAAACAGTTGGTAACATTTTTAATTGATAGCCAGGAAATACATTAAGAATACTAGGTAGTGAAATTTCAAATAGACATTATTTTCTTGAGATATTTACCAACAAATAATTTTTGATAAAATGTATATTATGATTTATGAAACACAGAATCATCAGACTTTGTTTGTTTATTATAAAAAAAAAAACAATGCAGATCTTCTTTTGGTAGCTCTTCCTATCTATACATCTTCATTTCTTTTGTCACTTAGGAAAAGTTATTTTGTTACTCAACAATGGTGTTTTGAAGGGTGTAACCCGTCAGAAATATCGGATTAATACATCGTAGTGAACTCATACGACCGTCGTGAGAAAATGTAAATCCATATTCATCATTTGGATTAATACGTCTTATTAAATTAGACACCGTGAAGTCTCAGATGGTGAGGCGTACTATTGATCTCACCATTGTTATACTAGGATGAAAGTAAAGTCCTTTGCTATATAGCCGGTGTTGGACTCATGAAGGTGCATTTTGGTAACTCTCAGATGTTGTTGTTTAACTCATAACTATGACGTAAGTTGATTTTTTATAGGTCCAAAATTCAATTGAGAGTGTCAAATGAAACGACAACAACAACATTCACTATGTTTAATAAAAAAGCTCAAGAACTCCTCAACCCTACAACAACTCAACTTTTGGAGAGATTGGACAATATAGACAGCCCATCCACTCTACAAAATTTGTGTAACCGTGAGCTCATTTTTGAAATAAGGTTGTCGGATAAGAACTTGAAAGAAGGATCGCAACATACACGATCACAAGAGCTTTTGTCCCGAACAACATTTTCCTCGATTTGACAAATAGTACCCACATAAAAAAGGTATAACATTTACACAATTTAAAAAAAAAAACATTTTTATGGACAATTAATGGCATTTTATTCCTTCCAATAACTAGGAGAAAAAAAACACATTTTTATGGACAATTAATGCCATAATATTCCCTTCCAATAACTAGGAACCCAAGTCACCGGAACTGGCAAAGTCGAGCTCAAATAACAAATGGGATATAAAACAAAATTGAAAAATAATGAAGAAGCGAAGTATGGAGATGAGGATAACGATAAGGAGAAAGATGACAATCCATTATCCAAACGAAAAATCAAGTTCCAACAGAGCAATAAAAACATTCACATATCATTATCAGATGAAGAGGCAATCAAGACAACGGTTACAAAAAAAAAAAAAAAAGATTGTGGTCGAGCATATTACATCATTTGAAGAAGAGCATGTCCTTGTACATACCTTAAGGAGAACAAAAAAGAATAAACCAAAAGAAAAACAACCGGGGGGTGTAATGAAATTGCTCAATCAAAAAAAAAATGAAAAACTTATAATCGGAAATACAAGATGAATGCATTTCCATCTATTGCACCTTAATCATTTTTAGTTTCAGCAATAAAGTAATACATTTTGTAGCTCAATTGTATATCAATTGAGTCTATATCTTAATTTCAATGATCAAATACATTACTTCAACATTTGGCATATCCATATATCTCAATATTAATACGTTACTTCATTTATTTAAGTCATTCGTGTAACAATGGTACTTCTCTTATATAAATAACATTGCTACAATTGTATATATATTATTGATATAACTACTATATTGTGGATCGTTGGACAATTGGGACATAAAACTTCATATTAATTTGTTTTAAATCCATTTAAATTAATAAAATTGGGCTATCTAGTTTTCATATAAAATACAAACCATTTAATCAAAACAAGTAACATACTTTCTACTCGACCCATAGATGTTTCATCACCTAATAGTCTTACTCTTTAATCAAGAGTAATATCAAAACAACATTGTCTTATAAATTAAAGAGTACTTAAATTAAAGAGTACAAACAACAACAACAACAACAACAACAACAAGGATGAATATACAATTTAAAAGATGCAATAGGTTATAAAGTATGGTAATAGAGATATGATTAGACATAGTTGAATAAACAAACATTGAGATCTTTATTATTATTTGTTTCTAATACCAAACGTCAGTTATACGCAAAGGACATATAAAAAGTCAATTTGATGATATTGTAGTATCTCTATATAGCTTCGTAGAAAGATTATGGTAGTATGATTGGAGAAGACAATGAAATTTGACACACAGAAAACAAGAGGAACACAAGGAGGACCATCTATTAGAAGAAAAGTGAATAAGGGAGGAGAAAAAATTTTCAATAATAAAAAAATAATAATAATCCCTTGTCCTTAATGTATTTTGGGACGGGACGGGTAACTGGGAGGGTGGCCCGAACCTGGTCCGTTTTTTACCTTGTCCCTGTCTCGTGTTTTTTTTTTGTCCTTGTTTTTTTTTGGACCGGGTCAGACCCAACGCGTTGCTTATGGGCTAAGTCGGGTTCGTGACATAAACCGGGTCATGTACACCCCTAGTTTCAGTAATGAGGTTCTGTTTAAAAAAGTATTAACAAAAATTAGTTTTGATAATGGTTGATTTTATTTATAAAAAAAATAAAAGAAAGGAGTAAAATGTGTTTTATGGGTTAGGCCCATATGCAAGAGTAAAACCTAATTAAACATTAATTAGAAGAAAAATAAAAAGAAGGAAATGTATGAG
Source organism: Cicer chorassanicum (assembly GCA_037974735.1). Lineage (NCBI taxonomy): Eukaryota > Viridiplantae > Streptophyta > Magnoliopsida > Fabales > Fabaceae > Cicer > Cicer chorassanicum. Next base: position 34,780,202 of record JBBPBP010009777.1, on the reverse strand, counting down.
TAACAACGAGGAGCCGGACAACAAAAAAGAGGGTGGCGGCACTCACAGAGAAAAAGGAAGAAAATTGACATCGGTGATCTATAACTATTCTAGAAAACTTTCTCTATTTTCATCCAATTTTCAGCATGTTGTTATATTCGTTTAGCTAGTCAATTAAACACACATTCTCATATTTTTAACCATTTCAATTTCTCTATAAAATAACCGACTCCTCCGTTTACGGAATTCCTTATTTTGCACCATTTTTCTTCATTGTAAGCTCGATTTGAGTGAAATCAACGCCAAAACAACCGTGAATTGTCCACTAATTATTTTCCTATTTCAATCAATTTCGAAATTGAGTCATTAAGAGTTTGTTATCATAATTTATTTTTGACATTTACCCATATATTGTCGAGTTAGATCGATTGAAAGACAAAGAATAAAAAAAAAAGAAAAGGTATTTTGCTTGTGGACGTGCATGAAAACGTCGAAATAAGGTAAGGGTTGAGAGAGCGTTTGAATTCATGAGTATAATATATTTTGAGATAAACGGGAAAGCCGTATTTCCCAATGATTCATTCAGGGCTCGCAACGTATGGCAGTTGCCCTTTGAGGGATAAATTAATTAATGTGAAAATATGAAAATTGTGAGATTAAAGTGTGGAATAGAAATATTTATAAGGTGTTGATTGATTTAATTTCTCTAAAGTGTGATATTTGATATTATTGTGATATCGGGTGTCAAATGAATTTTGTGCATACGTTTGATTAGACGAGTTTATATGATGTGATAATAAACGATGGATGCATTGTATGATATAAGTTTATGTGATGTGATAATAAAATATGAATGCATTGTGATAAGTTTATGTGATGATGATGGTGTATGATTGATGATAGTAATGTTATGAATTTGTGGTAAGTTTATGTGATGATATGGTGTACGATTGATGATAGTGATGTTATAAATTTGTGATGAGTTTATGTGATGATGATGACGATATATGATTAATGATAGTCATGTTATTAATTTGTGATGAGAATATTGAAATAACCATATAGTTGATGAAATAATGGCGATTCTAATTTGTGATCAGAATATTTAACTAACATGTTTTTTTTTTTTCTGCCGTTATATT